>CM034053.1:7314691-7790021 GCA_019804595.1 Bruguiera parviflora
TATATATATATATATATATATATTAATTTCCTAATTAATTTTATTTTCTTATATTGATCATTTTCTATTTATTCCCGATTTTGCTAATTGATTTCTCACATTTTAAGTTTGGTCTGATGGGTCCAAACATTATTTGATCAAGTGCCTATTAGAGTCCCCCCCCCAAATGGGTTCATTTTAGGGTTTTAAATTTATTATATAATTTCTTGTTTTGTTTAATTTCAAATATTTCTCATCGCTTATTTTCGGTCCTTTTAATTTGTTTAGTTCTTCTTCCTTCTTTTTGGTTTGTTTGTTTGTTTGTTTTTTTGTTCCTCCAATGCATGCGTTGGTCCGTGTCTAGGACTAATTGTTAATTTTAAATATTTCCCATTACTCATTAATTTCAATGGACTAATTTTCAGGCATTAGTCCGGTCGAACCACTCAAACCCTCAGACTTGTCCGGTTCGAAGTGCAAAATTTAAGGTTTATTGACACTTGTTTTTGATGCGAACAGACCACTTCACCTGTTCCTGCAAACTGTAATCTGTTGTTTCGATTTGTCTGCGCAGGGAAATGGAAGATTTAGTGTGGCTTTCAAATGCCACAATCCAATCCTTTCAAATTCCCTTAAAACCTAAACCCCTCTTGTTTTCCTCCATGTCTTCTTCTCTTCGGTGTTATGCTTGTCCCTCCTTCAAAACCAACCTTTCTGTTTCTCCACCAAAAATAATAAAAGGGCCCATTAAAAGGTTAGCGTGTTTAAGTGGCGCAGCTACGACTGCGGGCCAACCGAGGGATGCTGTTCTACCGGTAACGGAAGAGCCTAGCGGATCCGAGCTCAAGAGGAAAAAGATGGCTGTTTTTGTCTCGGGCGGGGGTTCAAATTTTAAGTCCATTCACGAGGCTTGCGTTCAGGGGTCAGTGCACGGAGATATTGTTGTCTTGGTCACTAATAAGCACGGTATTATTTTTGAGATATTCCATTTCTGTTATCTGCACAGCAATTCAAAACATTTGGATTGTATATTTCTGATGTGCGCGTGCTTGTAATTCGTAAAATGCTGCTGGGGTTTCGTGGATTTTGATCTTATTTTTACTCTGAAGATGACAAATTAACAAGTTGGAGTTTAGTTTCTAATTCGTCTTGAAAAAAGAAAAAATTCTTCGACGAGAAGTATTTGGGCTTCATAATTGGTGCTCGAGTTAAGTTTTCCTGTTATGTTTAGATGCCATTTATTCTAGTTAATCCAATTTGCTTTGATGAGAAAGTTTTTCTGTTATATTCATTGCTTTACTTTCTCTTTGTAATTTAAGTTCAAATGATACTTTCAATGTGGAGGGGAGGTTGCTTCATATGGTGATGCTATGATACTTAATTTTCCTTCTCTCCCTCGGTTTTTAAGTTGTTGAAGGTAAATGTTCTAATTCTCTAATGCAGGCTGCGGAGGTGCAGAGTATGCAAGGAACAAGGGTATCCCAGTTCTTCTGTTCCCTCGGACAAAAAATGAACCTGATGGACTATCTACAACTGACCTTGTATCCATTCTTCGGTTAGGCTTGGCTGCTTGCAAACTTGATACAGGCTTTTTTCCCCTAATCTTTATTTGGTTAAGAGTTCAATAGAGAAATTTGTCATCTTCAAGGTTGTCTGGGCTTGATTAATTTTGGTGACAGGGGGACAGATTACAATAACTAATGGATTTAAATGTACCTTCTTGTCCCTTTTTACCCACTTTACTGACCTGGGTCACCTAATGCGTATTCATAAGAGGAGCCTTCATCACTTGCTGATATTAGCCTGCAGAGTTATGGGGATTGGCTATGGCATTGATTCTCCTGTCTAAGATTCTTGTCGTACTTTGAAACTACCAATAGCAAAACCATGGAGCTACTGGAATCATCTATGAAATTCAAATTATGGAACAACCTAGCATGACTTCTTCCTCTTTTTTTTTTTTTTAATTTTTTCAGATGGAAATATTGACTGATCCTAACTTTGACTCGGACGTACAAATTTGCTGTATCCCACATCTCTGCAACTTATTTATAGTCCTGAGTATTATACCAAATGAAAATATTTAAACAACATACTTTTGTGGCTTCCATATCCCAAGAAAGGCAATATGCATAGATTGACCATGACAATGTTCTCTGTTTTTTGGCATGAATGACATACTGCAGCTTTATGAATATGTATCACAGAATGGAGAAGACACAGAGACATGCTATATTCACATGTACTTGCAGGATACCTGTTACTTACTTTTAATGCATTGTCTTAATCAGGACATTTGGGATTGACTTTATCCTTCTTGCTGGATACCTAAAACTCATACCAACTGAGTTGATCCGAGCTTATCCTCGATCTATATTGAATATCCATCCAGCACTGCTTCCAGCTTTTGGAGGCAAAGGCTATTACGGAATAAATGTGCATAAAGCAGTCATTGCTTCCGGAGCAAGGTACTTGGCAACATATAATGATATGCCTATGACTAAGTTTTTCACTGTTCATATATTCTGATTTGGGGGAGAAAATTCCTTATTTCCTATTTTCAGTTCAATTTTCCTTTTTGTTTTCTGTTACATACAAATAGAAAAAGTTCTTGTACCAGTTTATCTTTATCTTTTCCTTCCATCTAATTTCATGTCTAATTAGATACTCAGGGCCCACAATTCATTTTGTTGATGAGCATTATGACGAGGGCCGCATCCTTGCTCAAAGGGTTGTCCCGGTGCTTGCAAATGACACTGCGGAGGAGTTAACTGCCAGGGTTCTCCAAGAGGTGATGACATTTTGTCTAACTTCGTTTATTTTCTCCGAACTATCCTATTTTCTATCTCTTGTTGCATGAAACTGATTAGCATATTGTTAGTACCATGCTTTTCAACAGACATCTTGTTTTTGCTATAATTTAGTTTTGCGCTGTTTTTTTTTTCCTTTTTTAATTTGTAGGAGCATAAGTTATATGTGGAGGTGACCATTGCATTATGTGAAGAGCGAATAATTTGGAGGGATGATGATGTCCCTCTCATCAGGAGCAGGGAAAATCCCAGTGAATATAGCTAGCACAATAAACTTCATCAAGGCCTCAAGTCTGGTCTTTCTATTTTATCTGCATGATCTGCTTTTACCATTTCTTGAAAGCTTCAAGTTGCCTGACAGTAGGTGGCGCATTACCTTCTCAGGTCATATCTCCAGTTTGAATTTTTTGTGTTCTTTCCAGAATTACGGAAATACTCCCAAGCCAGGGTCATACCTAAATATCCTTCAGAATTACTTCCTGATTTATACTGAAGACGATATTATCTCTGGAAGCATTTGCAAGGTGTTTCTTTAGATTCTATTTTAAGGCCTTGCGGTCAATAATGCTAGTCCCTTGTAGGCTCTTCTCTCATGGGGACAGGCGGGACAGGCCATGCGTATAGTTTTCTTTAGGCACAAGGCCAAATATTTTTGTATGTGAATTACCTTATAATCTTTCCAGGACAATGTTTTCAGCAACAAAAGAAAGCAAAATCTAAGCAGAGTTCCATATTAGCAATGAAACCTTTGGGCTATTTTCTCTTGGAGCTCCCTCTCTACCCGGAATCTGCAAATGAACATTTTGGCTCTATCGTCTATTTGTTGCATCGAGGGATGCAAATGCCGATGATCCCCACATGTCATTTGCACGCATGATCTTTCAATCGACCAATCTGTTAGTTATTCTTGTCATTGGGATGAATCCCGTTTGCTAGGGCTCGTTTAGTCTCTTTAGTAGTATTTTGGCCTGGTATAACCTTGTGACGATGTTGGCTTGTGCCAACAGACAACATGTCAATTTGCTCTGCTGTTTGCCCTGTGCGACGACACACGGCATGTCCAAATTTAGGCTTGCCAACATAAAAATGGGGTATTCTTTCTGCCCTCGAAACACGTAAACCAGGTTCTATGCTTAAGGACCTACCCATCAAGAGCCAAGAGTGAAAGAAAAGGCTAGAGCAAGAGCTATGATGGCAACGACCAACATTGAGAATCAATGTGATTGATCGATCAATATTTAAGACAATATGAATAGTGATTGTACACCATGACAATAATAAAGAAAAGGACGAAGTTTTTATAATTTAGAAATTTTAAGTAATGAAAAGCGAAATTTTAGAATTCATTAAAATGTTGGATTATAATAAAGTTTTATACAACAAATTTGAGTGATAGCATTGTGATAAAAAAAAATCAGTAAACAATCTTAATTTTTTAGAAATCATATCTATTTTTGTATTATTTTCCTAATTAATAAGTTTAGAAGAGAATTAACGTAATTTTCCATTTTGTTTGTGATATTACTATCTATTGAAAAAAAAAAATTGCTATTAAAAAGTTTAGTAATAAAATCTCAAGAATTCTTAATTTTATATTTAAATTTAAATTTTTAATCTTTAAAAAGTTTAAAAATTATTGAAGTGTTATGTAAGGGACTACGTAACTACATTCATGGCACTACGCGATGCACCATAACATCGGGATTCAAAATTGGTTGTCTAGACGTAGACATAGACGGCGGCCAAGTACAAACCAGTTGTAATATATCTATCTGAATGGATCAGGGCCATGGATCCAAAGAGAATTACATTGGAGCAAGACCGTACCACTGTGAAAAAACGCAGTCAATGGTATGTGCTCAACTTTTACCTCATGCTCCTTTTACCCTTACGGGCCTTAAAGATCCCGAGCAGAAAACCTTAAATGAATACTGTTTGGTTTGGTTTGGTTTCTCGGTTTCTGTGAGAGACAGGGAAGCCAAGCCGAGTTGGGGTTGCAAGTGTTGCTTTTGAGTCACAACACTTAATCCGCCACCGCGTACTAGATGCCCCTCTACCAGCTCTAAGTGAGAGCGCTGCAAGGTGGCGTTTCCTTGTTAACATCACGACATGGCTTCATGCAGAACAAACCAGCTCTCAATGCCACACAACCCAACTACCTTTGCCCCAGTATCCGAACCCTCCACACCATATATTGGGCGCTTCGGGGCCTAAACCGTGCCGTCCATCGACCACAACGTAGCTTCTCAACTATTTCTAGCATTTGTTATCTCTTCGCTTCCTTATGCCGTCGTGGCAAGACGGTACTGGGAGAGCCAGTAGAGTCAAGCACAGCAATGCCAGACTCCAGAGGATTTCCCCCAGCCGGCCTTTCCAGAGGGTTGATTCGGAGGGCGGTGTGACAGAGCTTTGGAACCAGAAGGAAGATCAATTCCTGTGTTCTGGAGTTGCCCCGATGAGGGATGTTTTACAGCCTAATTCCCTCTCTTTGCTCAGGCTCTTCCCTTTTTTTTTTTTTTTCCCTTGGGTGCCAGAATTCGAACTTTGTTTGATGAAATTAAGAGTCACTCCGTTTAATTACGGCTTCGACTTATAGTAATAATATTCTTACTTTCTATACTACGTAATTATATAAGCTTAGATTGTTCTGTTTCATTCTCTTGGACAAATAGCTAACATGAGAAGTGGCAACTAATGGTACACAGGTAGAGGACTGCTAGGAACAACCTATCTTGGGTGTCCAGAGACATACCACTCGGAGCTACCATTCTCAAGCGGCCAAAACCAAAGAAGAGGAGACCAGCAACAGAAGGTGCACAGAGTCCGCCAAGGAGATATTATTGCCATTCCAGCGGGTGTAGCCCATTGGTGTTACAATGACGGTAATGAGGAGTTTGTTGCCATCTCTGTCATGCATCGAGCTGACCAGCTTGACCAAAACTTCCTGGTACAACATTCCTTTGTTTCCATATATTTTCTTTCACCAAGGAATTATGTTGTCTGTCGTGAACCGACCGTCGAAAATGTTATTTTTTAATGTGACAGACCAAAGCGTCGTCCACGCTCTCTGAGGAGAGCTGTCCGTGCAGATCGTGGATGACAATGGAAACAGCATCCTAATGAACGAGAGGGTCAACAAGGTGACATGGTTGCGCTCCCACAATTCGACGCCACCATAGCGAGGGCAGGAAAAGAAGCATCCGAATGGATAATAATATTCTAGACATGCAGCCGGCCAATGAAGAGCCCCATGGCTGGTGTCACCTCAGTGATGAGGGTCATGCCGATTGATGTCCTCGGCACCATTAGGATATCCTTCTTGCAGAGTTAGAGAAGACTCTTTCATGTTCATCATTTCAAGCTTGCACTAGGAGTGCTTAAAGCCGCAGATCGAGTGCAAAATGTGTTAATAAAGCCTTTTGCTGTCATGAATAAGAAATTTGGCATCTTTTTTATATAGCCTTTTGCCAGGAGTCCTATAATCTTCGTTAATCCTCTTTTAAGATTCGACAGTCTAATTTGCTATGGTATACAAAGCACTCTTAACAGAGGTCGATGCCCTGCATCAATCCAAATGCTTCGGATATGACCTAAAGCGGATGCTAACTAAAATTTTGAGATATCAGAGGATCCAAGAATCAGGACTTAGCAATCACCTTAATGGATGAGTGGAGTTTCGCAGAAATTATCATCAGTTTAACTGGCCTTTTATGTTGAATATAAGGCCATTAGAGAAGCGCAATTGCTGGATTAAATTCCAGGTGCCAGGAATTAATCTAACACGGGTCAATGTAAAGAGATGCCAATAAAATGCAATCGGAACTCCTATTAACACCACAGGATCGACTACCAACTCTGAACCCAAATACCAATTCAAGAGAACATAAATTAACCACATCGAGAGTTAATAATTTTGTTCTTTCCAAAAAGAGGCGGCAATTTCCGATGAAATAAATTAACCATATCGAGAATTTTTACAGTATCTAGTTTTTATTTGGTAAACCTATAAAAATAAGAAACATCAACCGCAGCTTTTCCTGGCAGTGGCAAAAACCAGAGAAGTTACGACCTTAAAGCTATAATATAAGGTTATAAAGCAAACGCAAGTACATCATCCATCTCTAGCTCGAGAATTATTGAAGGTTAGATGAGGGCCTGAACACCAAGTTGCTGCATTTCCCTAAGCTTCCATATGGGATATATAGCGCCTTCTCCAAGCTCTTCTGGGTCCACTTGTTGCATGGCCCATGCATAGTATACAGTGTGGATTGTATCCTATGGCGATGATAGAAGTGTGACATGTTAAACTCAGAACATATTCCTTAGACACAATGGCTAAAGATGAATAATAAATTAAGACTGCTAAGCTGATTCTCTTCCTCAATCCAGCTGAAAGACCAAAACCATAGCATACTAATGAGATGTAATGAGCAACCCTATGCTGCAAATACCAGTTCATGAGGTTGTTGGGCTTATTCAAAGTTCACATCGATACAACATGAAAACCAATTTAAATGATTATAACAATTCAACTGCCTGTTTATGCATGCTTGAAGATCTACAGAAGACTAGAAGATGGAGTAGGAAACATGCAAGCATGAATGGCCATACATGTTAAATTATTCAGGTAATTTGTCAAATAACAATTGCATAATATTCACTTTACCTTGCCTCCTTCTGTAATGGCACCATTTTGATCACGTACACAATGGACTTGCTGTGTTTGAAACTGCAATTATTCCGAAAAGAGCCACTGGTTACTACAAATCTTTTGTGCTTGTAAATGAAATTACCAAAATGTATCCATACTGCCACAATAATTATCGGAGAGGTCCCCATCATTTTGGTCTCTCTCACTTCCACTTCAGATATATGTAGAATCTGCACCAAAGAAACACTTATCTTCATAAAAACTCAGCTTCTATGCAGAGACTATATCCAAAATGCATGGAAAACCAATGGACAATAGCACAAATGTGCATGCCGGCATCTATTGTTGTCAATCAATCTAGATAAAGGTGGAATATGACTAATGTCCCAAATACATGAAACAAATGTATTCCACAAAAAGCCTCAGCGATTTTTTAATCTAAAACCACAAAAATTTGGAGTGAAAATAGTCTACCGGTTATAGAAGGTGCACAAAGAACTGCATGCCTGTCACCATACCCTAACAATTTTAAACTTTGTCTGTTCATGTCTTAGCACTCATAAGGTTAGGACAAACATGGTCAAGGTAATAAAATTACTACTATGCCCAGCAACTTATTTTACATTAAATTGCAATTAGATTAAGCATTACCTGATGATAATAAGGTTTATGTTCAGCAATGCAAAGAATAGACCAATGATGGCCATGATGATAACAATAGTATAGTCCATTAAAACAAAAGATATAGAAGAGTTAACTGTAACACCTGGAGAAATATCTCACAATATGGTATACATACTCGGAGTGAAGATACTAGTCCAGAGTATGACAAAGTGAATTCTCTCACCTTGTTATCAAAAAAAATACCATGGCTCTGAAAAGCCTTGTGCTCTGCTTCACACCGAGTAGTCACTTCAGGGCAGCAGTATTTCTTCAATGTTTCTATGTCTCCCTGTACATGTAACAACAATGACAATTTGTAAGAGAGAAATTTCTAAAAACTCAAGTTTAGCACACAATTGATTGTTGCTACATTTAGCAAATAATACAACAAAAAAATAAAATAAAATAAAATAATCACAAGAGAGTTCAAGCACTCACTTTCATGTAAGCATTAAGGACAGGCCTAACAGCCTCTTGAACTTCTACCACAAAATCTGGCAAAGAAAATGATCTAATACAGAGGCCCACATAGTATTAGGTTATTGAGAAGGTAAAAAAAATCAAACAGAAACAAAGCTCACGTAAACATACGGATCTCGCCGATGTATTTCCTTGATCGATGCTGCAGCATCTGTTTCTTGAAATATAGTATCACTTACACTGCCAAGAAAGAAAAACAGTATGCAGATTAATAAAAAGAGTACTTGCTTAAATGTGAAAAGACAAGAGAAGAAGAGTGAGGCATACTCTTGAATTTTGTGAACAATGGGACTATCACTGGTCTCCCATCTTTCACGCATGTCCTCAGCAATCTGTCCATTCAAGAACAATGGATGTTAGAATGCAAATGGAAGGAACCATAATGAAACTAAAATTCAACAAGTGGGAAAAAGATAACTCCCTTTTGGTGTATATGCATTTAGGGGAGAAACAGAATGGGAACACGGAGGCATCATACCTCCTGACTCTTCATCACTACTGGTTCACTAATGCCAGTGGCGCGCTTGAATAAAGGATGGCCTCGCATCTGGAGAACCAAAATTAGATTCATGTCAACATGAAACACATAAAATATTATTTCCTGCTCCTAAATGCAGTTTTAGCATCTTGCATACCTTTTCTCGGAATGCCTCCCAATTTTTACTCCATCGAGATTGCTTTGAGGGTAGAACAACAATGTCAGTTTTGGAACTTATTTCACCTTCAAAGGAGGGAGGGGTATATTCCAAGTGCTTTCTCGTAGTAGGTTTACCATATAACTCATCCTTGACAACATCATATCCTTTCTTCACAAAGTCAGTGACTTTTGCTTCCTTAAATTTCTGAAAGGCTGAAGCAACCGTAGAGGAAGGGATGCTTGACTTGAATTTACCAAACAGTGTCTCTGCAGTATCACCAGAATCATTCTGCTTGTTTGCCTCTTCGGCAGCCTTTTTACCATCTTTCATACCGGTATCATTCTCAGCTGAACTTCCAGCGGACTCTGAAGACCCTTCTTTTCCTGTCCTCAAGGTTTCTTTGACCTAAACCATACAAATTAGTCATTCAACAGAAAAAGTATAAGTAACAGCAGTCACAAGTGGGGCTGCCAATCTAAACAGAAAGCATGCCTCTTCTGTGGCAGATGAAATCTTCTCTTTAACATTGGCTGAAACCTACAAGGGGAAAAAAAAGAAAAAGGCCTTAGAGATAAACTGGGTATCAGAGGCAAAAAATTCACTACAGCATGAGCTGCAGCCAACCTAGAATGGAAGAGAATGTAGAGAGACTGAAAGCTAACAAAAAGCAATGTACAAGATTAGCAACCTTGCTAATGGCATATGAATAAAGGCACCATACACACACAGGCACAGTTTTATGTCCAACAAATATTCATTCTGCAATTTATGTTGTGAAATATCATATAAAAATAAGTATAATTTAGATAAGTTGATGAAAAAAATAACAAATTTAGCAGTAGAACAAGCATCCAATGTTTCAGGCATTGCTTTAACAACAAAAAGACTGCATGAACTACGAGAACATTGGAAAATTAATATTCAGTTTGCAAACCTTTTTGGCAGTTGCTTCGGCCTCTGTCCAAACGCCATCCACATGCTTGTGCAGCTGCTCAGTTTTCTGCTTTGTTCTGCATTCGCCATTTCACCATCTCAGGCCCTCCCTTGACATACAATCGTATGTCTCAGCCTATCAACTAATAAATTAAACTTTCACTAGTCATGGATTTAATATGCCACAAAAGTACCTAGCTTTCAGCTCTTCTTGCACCCCTTTGAGCTCTTTTGCTTTCTCCTTCAGCTCCCTAACTGACTGTTGAAATTTTTCATTTCTGTGGCCAATAAAGGGGCAAAAGCCCCAGAAATTACTTGGATATGTAGGGGAGTAGAAAACCAAGAAGGGAAAACAGACAACAAATCCCCAGAGAATATATCGAAGGAAAAAAAAAATTACAAATGCAGATGCCAGAACAATCTAACTAATAAAAGATACAAAAAATTTAAATTCTTTAATGCACTGCTACTATGGCTGTTTGTATACCAAGCTAAACATTAATTGGATCAGCATTCTATCTCAAATCAAAATTCAAACTTTCTCAAACAGACAAGCAAAAAACAACCTCATAGTCACACCCACGGCACCATTTCCGAAGCAGGCGAAAAAAAAAAAAACAAACTGAAGCACCAGATTTCAACAGCAGAGGATATGACCAACTGCTCGGCTCTACGGAAGAACGAAACACATAATGGCTGAAAAAGAGGGCAAGCCTGCAATCTAGCCCCAACAGAAATGGAACTTATGCTTGAACCAGTGAAGTTAACAAATTAACAGAGACAACTTTAGAGCAAGTAAAAAGACGTGATAATCTAAAAGAAATACATGCAAAGCTCTCAACTTTTGATAACAGAACATCACATATGTAGTAAGCAAACAATTAGACAGGAGAGCTTGAAATGAAGATATAAAGAGACAGAAAGAGGAACCAAAATACTTGTGGGCTTCTCCTTTAACTTGTTTGGAGAACTCGTTAAACACACTAAATCGACGATAACCTGAATACCCATTTGCAGACAGCACCCGTAATCTCGTTCTTGGACCCTAAAACACAAAATAAAACAAAACCCAAGAAGGGTTGCTTTCAATTTTGTCCAAAGAACACGCGTTCCAACAAAAAGGACAGAAAGAACGGAAAAGCAAGAAAACCTGCTGAGACGTTAGGTGAAGAAAAAGGGGGTGCTTTGATAGAAACAAGTCTCGAACCATCTTCCTACTCGCCATTACAGGGATCAAACTTTACAAGAAAATTAAAGATTTCAACCTTAGTTGCTGAATTAATAATAAACCGGGAAGGATTTTCCTTTCCAAAAAATTAGAAAAATAAAAAACCAGGAAGAAAAGAAAGGAGGAGATCGCGTTGGGCTTCTTGCCCTAACGTAGGTGTCCGCTAAATAGAGAGAGAGAGAGAGAGAGAGAGAGAGAGAGGGGCAGAGAAAAGGGCGGCTGTTTGGGTAGCGGGATGAGTTAGCACTTGTCTTCTCCGCATGAAGATTAATAGAAGTGCACTGGTGGGCCCGCCCTTGGGGCGGAAGAAAAGTTTACAATCCGACACTTTTCTCCGCGACCAAACGACGTCGTAGCGCGGTATATGGTGAAAATCATGCTTGCATGTCTAAAATAGTATAGGACACACGCAGGTTAGTTTAGCATATGTAAATTGTTTTTACTATTACCGTTACAGTTCTAAATTTATCGAATGAAGACAGATCATCATTGTCAGAATTAGAAGAGGAGAAGAAAAGAAGAAAAAAAAAAAAAAAGAAATCCCCTTCATGCCAAATGTTAGGATTAATAATTTTATACGACTTTCCTTCCAAATGGGGCCGAGTAGAAGTTGTTTCTTAAGAAAAGCGAAAGGAATGAGTTCGCGTGCAATGGATTCACGACAGCACAGGAAGATCCTAACAGGCGTTTTCTAGCTATTTGGTAGCATTTCAAGCGGCCATTCCTTGCGGGGGAGAAGAAGAAACTCAATTACAACTTTACGTAACACAAAACCGCTGCGTAATCGAAAAACGTGGTACCCGTTGCCTTTAGAAAACTTTATTTCACATGGGCATCAGTGTTAGAAGTTTTTCCTTCCTTTAAAAAAAAATATATATATATATTATTAAGAAATCCAAACAAGAACTACACACACAGTAAGAATAATTTTTTATATTTTCATAAATTTTATACTTTTTTCTCTAAATTAAAACTGGAAAACCTTAAAATGAAAATTTTAAGTGTTTAATCGCCGAGATTTTCATGATAAACCGTCCAACTGATAAGGGTCTACTACGTAGAAGTAACAAAAATTGCAGACTCGCAAACACCGAATCACCGGAATTCTGCAATAATTAATAATACATTACCATTGGGCCCGATGGCCCACTAATTACAGGCCTCATTAGCCATAGAGAACTGTCGGGCTTGGCCCCTCGCAGCCTCCTCGGAGACCAATGCTTGTATCAGCAATGTCTTGACTTCCCAAGCCGAATACGGATAGCCTCTTCTGGAATAAGAGTTGAGCAGGGCTGCGCTCGCCTGCTTCAGCAACGCAGCGAACGCGTTCTCGTCGTCGTTCCTCGCCGTCGATTCCAGCAAAGTCAGTTCAGATCTGTAACGGTCAAAGGCCAGCGATCCAAACACCTTCCACACCGTTGATGTCTGTGGCACCATTTTTGGCCATGCCTCTCTCCTGCTGCTCCAGAACCTGTGGTCACATCACAAACTCACAAAATGAAAATCGTCATCTTCCCCCCCCCACCAGCAATTCCAAAATCGTCTCGTCCCATTGCCTTTTTGGGGTTTGAACAATTTATAAATATAATATTTTAATTTCGTTACCGAGAGATCTCGTGTGAATTTTCATTTTAAAACTCAGGAGTAAATAGAAAGGAGGATGAGGAGAGAGAGATAATTTACTGGGGAGTGCATCTTCCTCTGGTTCTCGTGTAGAAAAATCCGGGCGTTGCGGCTTGTGTTTTCGGAACTGAAAAACAGGCAATGAGAACCGCAACACATAGAACAATGGGCAGGCGATTCGGGGGAGGAGAGCTAGTGATCTGCATGTCTTTGCCGAGGCTTTGATCTGCCGCTACAATTTCAAAATCTGTCTAGGCAGCTTCCATTTTCAAATCTATTCTATTCTCTAGCCGCGTCGGACGGGATCTGAGTTCGCCGGCAAGATGATCAGCTTTGTTTCTTGCTCGATGTTTGCTCAGATTCGGCTCCACTTTCAAATTATATGCCGTCTTCTTCGAAACCCGAGACGGGCCGGTGCCCTTTTCTCGACCAATGATGTTTTGTTTTCGTTTTCTTTTTCTTTCTTCTTTTTTCTTTTTGGTATGACTACTTGGACGATATTGCCCTCCACGTTCCGACCGTTGCAGGTATTTTGGGACGTAGATTGCCTTGCGATTGATTCCCCCAAAAAAATAATAATAAATAAATAAATAATGAAAAAGAAAATCGTTGCGCACCTTGCAGCAAGGGTAAATTGGTAAATGAATGGTTTCCACTAAAAAATTAAAGGAAAAAAAAAAATATTGTAAAGGAGTGGCGAGGCAGGCAATACCGAATCACGAGATGCACGTGAAGTCCGCATTCCCTCCCACATTCTTTCCAATTTACAGGCCTTTTACGAGCTCGAGGAAAAATGGGCTGACGAAGTAAAATATGAGTAACCTTGAGGCTAATTACAATTTTATTAAAAATATTTTATTAAATAGATATGACTGTTGCTGTTCAAAGTAGGACTCAACAACAGCAGAGTTTGACCAAACACTCTATCACTGTTACCGTTTGAAATTGAACGGCAATAGGAGGTCTGAAACACTCTCTTTGGGTACCTCGTAGAGAAACACCCTTGCAAGCGCTGAGCTGAGCTGGAGATTAGCGGAGAACCGGGAGATTGTGGCTGCTGACGCTGCTGTGGTGGCCGGCTTCAGAGTTGTAAATGTCTGCGCGGGTGGGGTCACCGATGTTTTCCTTCGTCCTCATGCTGCACAAAGTCTCCTCAAGGCCGTTCGGGCGTCGCTCTCGCGCTCTTGCTCAGTCCTCTCTTGTTATATCCTAGTGGGTGGCCTGGCCATTTGGAGCCCGCCTCCTTTAACCTTAACGATGTTGCCTGCCCGTCTAGTCGTTTGAGCCTCCTTGCCTCCTTTTCGTCCACGTTTGAAGACCTCGGCGATCAGCCTTGAGTCCATTCCGCAGAAAACGTTGCGGTAGGAGCCCTGTTTTCCTTGTATCCGGCCACGCTGGCTTTCGCGTTGCCTTTGCTGGCTTTCCTGGAACTCATCCTCCGGGTTACCGGCCAGGTAGAAATGCTGTATATTTCCTGTCACGGCCATGGAATTAAAGTCCCGAAATAGTTTACTATTTTAAAATTGTCTAATAATCAATACGCACTCTGGGGTTGTTGTCGAGCTCGTTTCAAGGAGAGAAACGGCAACGACAGGCTGTTTGCTGTCGTTGTAGTACCGGTGGGCTACTCGGGCGGGCAAGGCAATGACATCGCCCTCACGGAAGCGTTGGATCTTCTGGTGCTGGTCTTGGAGCCTGCGGCCTCCTTGTGATTGTTAAGACTTCTGGAATGTTTCGGGACACCCGGAGACCATGTGCGCACTCAGACCACTTCCTGTACAGCACAACAACATGAATCAAATTAATTGTGTGATGACCGTGATGAATCATCAGTACTTAACAAACGCTAGTTTAACAGTTTTGCGATGTTGTTACTCTGGACAATGTATACAAGTTGAGGTGCATTGCTGTAGTATGGCAAGACAAGGCCATTGGGCTCAACAGTAAGCTCTTCACAACAGCCACAACAGCACATTGGAACTGCTGGTGGCTGTTTGGATTCCAGGACTTGATCACACCGGCTTCACACTCGACGCGGTGATCCGGCTCGAGTTCATTGAACTTCGCCTTGCTGCTGATATTGCTGCTGGCAAGCTAGAGAGCGATGGAAAAGAGCAAAAATACAGATGGAGCAGGGAAGACTTAGCCACATTGCTAGTAGTGGAGAGGCTTTGGTTCGAGTGATGTATTGTGGGGACTAGGATGGTTGCTATTTATAGGGGAGATAAAGAAGTGTACGATGACACATAAGAACTGGAGGGCAGGGTTTCTTTGGCCATTCTTCACCATTCATGCAGACTTGGCTTTGGGGGCTTACACATATCATAAGTATATGAAATGGCAGGTGGCTCTAAATTTCCTAGAATAAAAAACACAGAGCGCCTACAGAACAGAGAAGACACAAGGTGCAGTTTATCTGTATTTGTTTTTGTTTTTGTTTTTTTTAATTTTTGGTGGGTTTCCTCTGGAGTAATTACATTGTTTGTGGTTCCCTCGCCACTCAAACCAAACAAAAGACTGATGGCCTAACCGAAATTTATCTCAGGAAAGTAATTGCTTATTTGCTTTTAACACACTAATGATAATATCAATTCGAGTGGCAGTAACTGATATGGATGCGTGGTGGCTTCCTCTTTTTATCCCAAGCGAGAGTTTGAAGATCTCTACTTACCACGAACCGCTTTAAATAGAACCAGCGAGTGCTGATTGTAAATGATGAGAGATTATCCTTGTAATTAAGGCAGTACCCAAATAAATAAATAAATAAAGGAACCCGTAAGAGATCAAGTGGCGAGAAAATGGTATTTCACCATCGAATTTTTTTCTCGAAAAATTCCATTAACAGAAACATGTAAAATGAGTGCGAAATTAAACATGACGAAACATGAATCCATCGTATCCAATTAGCACGTCTTTCCATAAAGTTCAGAGATCGAGAGAGATACTATATTTTTGTCCCGCACGAAAAAGTGCCAGCAAGTATCACACTCCACGCGGATACTGGGAGGTAAATGCACATATCTTGTATTTACAAGCTGAATATTTACGTGCTACAGCTAGCCATGACCAACAATTACATCTTCAAGATGCTCGGTATTTGGTTAGGTCGAATGTCAGAGTTCTAGAGCAGCTGCAAAAGAAAAGGCATACTATAGTGAATTCCAGGATCCCCGCATCAGTGGAAACAAATTCTGTGAAATGGTAACATTTACCTCCTATCTGAGTCTCTATAAACTCCAACCAAAGCTTCGGCCTTGTCATAAAAGCTGTCCTTAAGCGAGATAACAATACTCTGAAAACCAGTGCCGCTATCAGCATCTTGGTTCCCCCTGGCCCCTTCGCATGACTTCGAGCGAATGAATCCTGCTACTTTGGCTACATTTAGATTATCTAATGCCGCATCAACTTCGTCCAATATGAAGAAAGGTGATGGCCTATAGCTGAAAGGCATCCACAGAGCAAAGGAAGAAACCATTAGATTACAATTGGCAAGAAAATAGGTGATAGATAAAATGACGCCTTACCATGATCGTCATAAATTTGTCTCTCTCTCAGAAATTTGACAAATGTAGCGGGTCCTTAAAAGTATTCTATAAACTCAAATCAGGAGAAGGTATTGACAAACTCATGACAGAGGTAAGTGCCTGAATTACTTTTGGTAGCATGCTACATCTAAATAGGCAGTTGAAGTGGGAAAATAGGCATTGAATCAAAATCAAATCCCTAGGAATTACTTGCCTCCCTCCTATATGATGAGGTAAAACAGAGTGTCACTTCATCACTAAGAGGAGTATACTGAAAGCAAAATGTCTACTTGAAGAAGCGCATGTAAAATGTAACTGTTATGATACAGCAAAAAGTTAATCCATCTTCACATCATACCTGTGAATGGAGAAGAGTAAGGCCAGTGCTGCAACAGTCTTTTCCCCACCAGATAGCTGTTCCATATCTCGAAAACGCTTTGTTGGAGGCATAGCAGTGTATTTGATGCCATGTAGAAATGGATCATCCTCATTTTCTAAGTTCAAATATGCTGTCCCACCCAATGGGTGTGTGCTGCTCTTTGTCAGCTGCTTGTAGATCTTGTCGATATTATTAGAAATATGGTTGAAGGCTTCCATAAATAACTCATATCTGTTGAAAATAAAGTAAGCCAGAGGAACTATTGTTCTAACACCAACGAGAAATTTTGTTTTTATGGCCTCTCCAACATCAACATGGTGAAGAGATGGACAATAACAAACATAGGGATTTTGTAGCAAGCAAAACCAACAACCGATCAAATTGTCCCAAATGAAATGCATACATTGAGCAACTTTAGGTTCCATATTTAAGGAAAGAATATGACTCCTAGCATGGGGAGTCATTACATTGTGCCACATGGGATTTTTTCAACAGACATAAAATGTCTACTGCATTTCATAATACGAGAAAGAAGATCTACACTTAAATGTTTAAGACAACCAAAAAGCAAAGAAGATCTGAAAAATTATAGTTAGCAAAGAGTTTATTAAGATTTCTAGGTCTTCGTACAAACTATTGATAATGGAACTATAAAAAGAAGTTCCAGGAAAGTATCTCTCTACCACATTGAAAATTGGTGATATCTGTCAGTGCCCCTTCCCTCCCCCCACCAAAAATAAAAAGAAAAAAGAAAAAAAGCTAAAAATGTGCACAAGCCAAGCCATAGTTCAATTATTCTCTACTTATCCTGTCATTACAAGGACCTAAATGCACACAAACATATAAGAGATGATATATAGAGGTATGCAGAGCTAAGCAATGTATTGATGGCAATTATCAAGGATTTTTTTTTTAATCCTAACTAATTGTAATTTTCTATGAATATGTGAATGTGCTTTTAGGTAAGTATATCTGTGTCTGTGGTATAAGTGCTCGTGCTCATGCCATTCTGAGCTTTTACATATCTGTTAATGTATATGTCTGCTACTGTCTTGCTGTAGAACCTGAAAATCCTTTTGCCAATTATACTTTAATAAATAGATTGGTACAGGATCTGTCACCCTTACCTTCTCTGCTTAACAGAGTTGTAAGCATCAGCTATTTGCTTCTCCTGCTTCCTGGCTGCTTCAAACTCTTCAGTCACTGCTTTCTCCTTTTCTTGCAGTGCCTCATACTGATCCAGAGCCTTCAAATTGGGAGCAGTTATTTCAATTTCTGATGTTAAAGCATCCATTCTTTGCTTAAAATCTGCCTCAATCTTATCTCTGTCAGATGGTCGTCTATCCTGAAGAATAGATCTATTCAACCGAGTAAAATCATAATATGGGCCAGGTGTTGAAGATTCGATTTCCATGGGATCTGCAATTGTGGGAAGTCTTATATGCTCCAATTCACACGTCTCCTCTATATCCTGCTTTCTTATCAGTAATTGATCCCTCTGACTTTCCTGCAAATAAAGGCAAAACAAAGTCAGAGCACTTAGCCTGTAGCTTGATATCTTCATCCCTGCTAATTCTAGGAAAATTTGCTACGAGGATACATTGAGTGGTAAGACCTTAGAGTTCATCTGTCGGTTGATCCTAGTTATGGTTGTTGTAGCTGCAGAAGCCTGCTTCTTCCATTCCTGAATCTCCCTCTCACACTCTTCAGACTTGGATTTCCACTCTAAAATGTGCAAGACAGATAAATGAACCAAAATGAAGAGAAATTTGAAACAAAAATAAGAGGATTTTGGACTAGAACTAAAAGAAACCATCTCCTTGAAGAACAAGGAACATCCAAAATCATAATAAACATGACAATCCATTCTCAACCAGTTTGGACTCCCATCATATGGAAGTTGATTCTTAAAAAAAGTTTGTACAGTATGAAACCCACAATCTCCCAATGATTAATTCTGTCGCATTGCAAAACAGGTCTAGATTGGGGAACAAGCAGCTTTAGAAGAACATAGCCATCAACATCTTATATATAGACCCCCAAAAAAAACAGAAAGAAAATCTCATATAAATTTACAGTTAGGGTTGCCTCACACCTTCACATGTCTTTCCTACACCTTAATCCATAGTAGATGATTAGATTATTTTAAGCTATTTGGCTCCTGATAAATTTTGTTGCATGTTTTCCAGGTCTGAAAAATAAGGTGAATTGTTATAATGTCAAACTCCACTGGGAAAGCATCCCTGCTGATTATTTTAGTCTTGTTAGTCCTCATTTTGATTCCTAAATGTTCAAATTTTCATATTTTAAGCCTTCTTTCTGGTCATTTTGGGACCGATAACACTCAGACTTCCTGAAAGAGAAATCCACCAGTGAACTATACCTTGCATTTCTTCTTCCCACCTATTGATATCAGTTGTAGCTTTCTCTGTTGCCGACTTGACTTCAGCCTCTTTTCCCTGCACTAGTTCTATGTCTTTTTTCAAAGCACTCAAAGAAGATTCCAACTTTCTAATCCGTGATTCTGTGTCACGCTTTTGCTCATATTCCAACCTGAACAGGAACCAAGAGTAGCAATTAAAACATTTATATCGAAAACAATAGCATGAATTTTCCAGAGCAATTCCAAATCATATAAAAATAGAACAATCCAGCAAGATGACAGCATTCTACAGGCAACACAGCTCTCACCACAGTGCAATTAGAAGATTAGAACCATGGCCTAACATCACAGACATTCAAGCCAAACCAGTAAATTTTTAGAAGTGCCATGCAATATGTTGGTCATATGGCATGGTCCCATACTAAAAGCAATAATGGAACTTCCCCATCCTATACCATTGCAAATCAAAACCTAAATTATAAACCCAAGAGCAGCTTCATTCCTTTCCTTCATATCTGCCATTGTCAAACCTTTGTTTATGCCAAATGGTTATATGCTGAATGGTATGTACTCCAATGTTAGAAAGATTATTAATGGATATCTACAACTATTGAGTAAAGTAGTAAGTTGATAGAAGACCACAACAAAAAAAGTATGGAATCTAGGAAAAAGCCATCTTGGCTCCAGTTCAATGAGTTCAGTACAAGGTTTAAGCCCCATATAGCACATAAAGTACAGAATGCACCAAGGTTGAGGGCAATACTAAAATGTAGACTACTGCAAATGAATATAGAGAGGAAGCTGACCTTCTTTGGAGCTATGATTGAAACAAAATGAGTTTTATAAAATCAAAAGGGCCAATTCTAAATGAATGCCTTATAAATGCTTAACCAGAGGATGACTTCTGCCAGGAGAATATATGTAAACTAGAGCCATGAGCCATCTAAGAAACATCTTTCCCAAAGAAAGCTGCATATCTTACGTAAAGGCCAAAGACTGGGTTTTGATATTGTAAATCTCAAAGAATCCTTGTATTAAACTCAATTAACATTAGTTATGAACATATCAATAGTAGCTGTAGTTCAAAAATGGAAAACATCTCCAATCCAAAGCAATACATTTCCTGTTCCAATAGACTGAAGAACTTCAGACAAAATTGCAGATACAATATGGTCCAGCAATCAGATTTTACTTTTTGAAAGGAGTCAACACTACTAATCTTAGTTGTCAGCTTCCAACACTCAACAAATGGTTTCACTTAGAATGACATGCAATAATTTATTGAACTGGTAAAGGTAGTCAGTTCAAAGGAAGAAAGGAAAAAGAAAGACGTACTGGTACTTCAACTTTGACAACTGGTTGCTCAAGTTAAGCCGTTCTTCAGCCATGTGTTGGGAAGCCTTCAGATGGTTTTCTTCATATTCACGGATGTTTGCCACCCCAACAGCATTACTGAAGTCTCTATAAATTCGGTCAACAATCTCATTGATTCTATTCTCCAGCTTCCTGATATCAGCAGCCCTCTTATCAACAGCAAGCTTCAACTGCAAGCATTATCAAACTACTGGTATTAAACGAATAAGTATATACACCATTACAAAGAATACAACAGAATCATCAACACATACATACCTTACGAAGGTCAGGGCTTATGTGATCGATTCCACGCTTAATACTTTGCTTCTCATTTTCCAACTGCAGAAGCTTGTCCTCAATACTCTCCTAAAAGTGGGGAAAAAAACCAAAAAAGAAAGAATTATATCACTGAAAGTAGAGTAGCACTTATGTAAATCTGACAGACAAACTGGAATATCCCCACAATTTCCAGCCAGCTATGCCAAAAGTAAGTTCTCACGCTTTTTCTTCTAATCTTTGTCACTCTCTTTTATGACATATCACTCCTTACAACATTTGTGTGGGGGGTGAGAGAGGGAGAGAGAGAGAGAGAGAGAGAGAGAGAGTTCTTATTATCAGATGAATGTTCAATAAAAAATTGTCCAACATTCAATATCAAAAATAAATATACGTACAAACATGTCTCTAGAATGCACAAAATGACTGCCTAGAGTATGTAAAGGTGCTCAAAAACATTAGATATATTTGAAAACAGTTTAAACTAAAGAAGAACATGATAGATCAGTCCCACAAATATAATCAGAGGTATTTACCATCTCAATTTGAGCGTATTGAATCTTCTTTTCAAGTCCACTAATTTTTCCAGATGCTTCACTCTCTTTTAGATGCATCTCTCTAATTGACCCAAGCTCTTCCAACTCCAACTCAAACTGCTGTTTCTTCTTTTTCAGTCCTACAGAATACAATCAGTTGGCATTACATCCCAGAAAACAAAAATGAAGCAAACATTATAAAAAGTGGAACCAACCTTCTATTTTCTTATCATCCCACTGTCTTGACCTCGCCTCCATTCCACCAGTTGTACCACCAGTCATTGTGCCAGACTTTGTGAGCAGTATCCCGTCAACAGTGACAACTGATATGAGCACAAATTTGCTAAATGCCTAACAACTCAAACCAGGGGGAAAAAAAAGAAAAAAAACAAAAACAAAAAAGGCAATGTCATATGTCATAACTAGGTACTCACCTTTAAGCCTCTCACCATTCCAGCTAAGAACCTTGGCTTCTTCAAGATCATCACAAACTAGTGTATTTCCAACAGCAAAAAGAATAGCCTTCTCTAGGACTGGATCAAATGTGTAATAGTTAAGTCTACAATATCAGTTTGATTTAATTTGTCTCTTCTCATTTCTGTAATTAGCAAACCATAGACCATCTTTTACTAAATTACTTATATAGCATTTATCAAAGGTAAGGCTACAACATTACAACCTAGAAGTCACAAGTTTGAATCACCAAGTTTGTGACCAGGCTGAGAGGCTGGGGATTGTTTAAAAGGATATTGGATCACGTCGTAGACAAGTTTTGCAGTACCACCTAAGGTTCGCAACCTTTCAAAGATTGGCTTTATGCGAACTGATCGCAGAGGTATAAAAGTCTGAGGAGGAAGCCGTTGCTCTTTCAAATACTGCAGAACCAAAATGGATTAGTGATTGTAGTGTACTCAGACAAACCATCACCATATACTTGAATAAAAAACGTGGAAGAAAATCAACAAATCAAAAGAGAAAATTATCACTCCCAGAAATGCATTGAGGCAAGCTTGAATTATTTTACCTAATTTTACATAAACAAAAGAGAACTCCACGACCCCACGGGACCCCACACCCTATACAGTGGGGAGAAAGTAGCATTATTACCTTAATGCATTCTTTTCCTGTATTTTCATCATCAACCACAACTGCATCCATGAATTTACCCATAGCAACAGTAACAGCAAGGTTGTACTTATTCCGAGTTGGTCTACAAAGATCAGTCATCCGACCATGTACTCCTTGAAATAGGCGCTTAAGTGTCTCAACCGCTTGAGACAACCTAGCATCCCTCTCAGTCTCATGTCTGTCTGCTTTCAATTCACGTAGCTGGTTTTCTATTTCACTGATTTTAGACTTCAAATTCTCATGTTTATTCCTGATAATAGAATAAAATCTGCTTAATACATAATATCCAATTTTCATGTTCATGAATATGAAGTAATGCAAAGCTAACTGGACCACACCAAACTAAATGAATGCATCCAGATAAATGTGGACTCAAGAGAGGCATGACCCTAAGAAAATATTGCAGAGTAAACAAGTAATGCTACGAGCTAAATAACCTGGAATCTCGATGTCTCTCTTGCATTGCATGCTTTTTTTCAGTCAGATCTGCCAACTCATCTTTATGTCTTGCAGAACTATCACGAATCTTTTTCAGTCTTGCTTGCATTTGTTTCCCCTGGGAATCCAGTTCAGACTCCCGATTTCTCAATTGTTGGAGGTTTTCATCCAAGTTCTTTAGCGCTTCCATATCAGCATGCTGTTGCCTGTCCAAAACCTCCTTTTCATCCCTCAACCTGGTAGTTTTCATCATAGCTTCCTCTTTGCTGCAACATTAAAGTTCCTCAAAAAGATAAGCCAAGAGGAACCTAATAATAAGCAATGAGAGGATTGACATTACTGGAAAATAATACAAGTTGTTAGTTTGATATTATCAAATCTGTAACAAACAGATGGATGAACAACAAGAACAAACTATGGCAGGACAACCAAGCTACCAAGGATTGCCTACTTGAACATGATCAATGATTATGCAACAGAAGATCTCAACATGAAATGGTTTCAGGTTTGAGGGCCACAAATGTCAGAGGAACAACAATGCCTGACACCAATCTTCATCTTTAACAGGACTTTTAAACACTTTGCCCCAAAATCAAATGTCCACATTACCATTGAGCTAATATTATATTGTCCAGGGATCCTGAAAGATTTGTGGGGTGGCCATATGTCAATATCTAACATGTGCTACAGCTGCCTTTCAAAAAGCCATTCCGGTCAATGAATCACTAGTAATGAAATAAGATCTAACATAAAGCCCCAAAAATCCAACAAATGCTTCTAAGGAATTGGCAAATGAAATGTGTTGAGGAATATGTCCTTTTGAATCAGTTGTGCAATCTACAATCATCAAATTTATCATGGCTGAGGGATTGCTTTCAGGGTTTAAAGCAAGCCTACAGGAGTACATATGCCTCTTTCATCAGGGTTGAAGCATTAGTTATAAGCCTTAGGGAGTATCTAACATATGCCTCTTCCATAAGGATTGAAACATTAGTTATAACACATCATTGAAAGACTACATACATCCAAGTTAGTGATCCCAAATACTCAAGTTTATTACAAATTCTACAGACAAGAATATCTGAATAAAGAACAGCCAAAATTCTGTATGCAACTCTTTTGACTCAAATTCCAGGGGCAGTATGCATTTAGTGAACATGAAGAGTATATTCCAGCATAAATCACGCAAAGAACTGGCCAATAAATGTTCTTACATCCGAAAATATTCATCCATTTGACTGGCAGCTAACGGGAGTTTTCCACAACTGTCCCGGCTTCTTTCATTTAGATCTTCTAGTTTTGCAGTGAGATCTCTTATGCCATTCTGTAGCTCATTTATCTCATCAGCGTGTTTCCTCCTCTCCTCTTTTTTTCTTTCAAGCTCCTTGCTGGTACTTTTAATTTTTGAATATATGCGAGACATCTCCTCATTTAATTTCAGAAGCTCAGGTTGCTGTCAGCAGGGCAAACATCAAAAGATTAAAAGCCAATAATTGCTCACCTTCAGTAGGAAAACATGAATCCACAAAATCATGGTTATAAAACGGTCTTATAACTGATGATGGCAGGCATGAAAATACGGAAAGATTCAATATGTACAGTGGATACATCAAATTGCAGTGATAAAATTTTGCCAAATATGTTAGATTTTGAACAAAAATACATCCAATGTATAACAGCTCCAATGAAGTCATCAACTACCATCTTCATAGCCACAACAAAATCCACCTAGAAAGCACCCAAGGGGGGGGGACAAAATAAAGTCAAAATAGCAGCCTAGACTATTGCTCCGAAAAAATATTTTCAATGCTCAAACTGTTCCCCATGAATTTGTTTATTTCAAACTCTTCCTTGCACTACCTTTCATCAGCATTATTTATTGCCTATCATCTATGTGTACTTTTAAAGTTCAATTGATTCAACTATCTGAAAATAATTTTTTCACATGTTTGTCTTACAAATCAGGGCTCTGTCCTACTCAGTAGAGCAACAAACCTACCATGAATTAAAAAAATAAAACCTTGTATTGCATTTCCATGCATGCAGACACATGCTCATGTTTTCCAACAACAGTTCGGAGAATTAAAATTGATTTTGGTAGAGATTCAACATCCAGAGAACTCACCTTTACTCATTTAAAAACAAGCAACAATTATTGATAGCAAAATTATAAAATGTAGGAAAAACTCACATTCTTATCAAGTTTCGAATTTCTCTCCTTGATCTTCTTATGATATTGTGTCAACTCTTTATCGTATTTAGCCTGTTCTTTCCTCTTCTTTCTTGCTTCATGGTCATATTTCTCCAGTTCCTGTATCAAACCTTCACGATTCCTCCTTTCAGCTTCAAGTTCATCATTTATTTTCTGGATGTCCTTATCTAGGATATACAATTGCCATAAGAAGTGTTCTTTCTTCAACACTTTCTGCAATACAACAACAAGAAGCAGAGTGAAAGTATTAAATACTTGCAGAAAGCATATCAAACCAGTATGCCTGCATCTGAATTACAAAGAAAATATAACGGGAACCTGAATAGAAATCATATAATCTATACCAGTTGCTCTTGCAGACGCAGATGTTTCTCTGCTTCTTCCTTCTGCTCTTTCTTTTGTTTCCTCTCCATAACTACTGTTCTTTTTTTCTGATACACAAGAGCTGATTTTTCTTCAGCACTGGCTTTCTTTTCTTCCAGATCTTCGTATTCTCTCTTTAGTTCCTCAGACCCAGAAATCTGCTCAAGAAGCGCAGTCATCTCCTTGGGATTCTTGGATGCAATGGACTCCACATCCCCCTACAGGAAAAAAGCCAAATGTTAATTCCAAAAAAAAAAAAAAAAAAAACTCGAAATTCAGGAAATTCAACTACTCCAGACGCAAATAATAGAAAAGCCGAATGACTCTTGAGCATATCACTAGTCCGTAAACTCAATAAAAAAGCCATAAATGATAGGGTCTGGATTAAAGACCAAAAATAAACCATGAAAAAAGACAAAAACATTATAGAGTTGTAAAGGTAGAGAGAGCTCAGTATTTGGCTGGGGGTAAAGAGAGAGAGAGAGAGATAAGAGCTCCGTATATTGTAGACAACTGAAGCACCTTCTAAAACACCACAATCACATTCCAAAAAGAATAGAAAAGGTTATAAAGTTGTGTATATATATATATATATATATATAAAGGTTGAAAAAACGACATGGAAAGTGAAACACACTTCAGTTCACCTGAAAAACCAAAAAATTCCTGGCCTTAACAAGGATCCCGAGCGACCTCAATCTTGAATTATACTCATCCCAGTTAACAACCTTCCCATCAATCCGGTACTCGCTGCCGCCAGCACTTGTAATAGTCCGGGTGAAGTGGATCTCCGACCCGTTCCCGAACTGGTAGACCAAGCGCACGAAGGCTCTACGGCCCTTCTGCTCCTTCTCGCGGTCGTCATAAGCGTAGATTAAGTCCTTAAGCTGTGCCCCTCGGAGGTGGCCCGTACGGACGCCGAGAACGAAGCTAATTGCGTCCATAAGGTTGGACTTGCCGGCGCCGTTGGGGCCGATTATGGCGGTGAAGTCCTTGAAAGGCCCAATTGTTTGGATGCCCTTGTAGGACTTGAAATTCTCCATCTCTAATTTGACGATCTTCCCCGGCGACTGTATCGAGGGCATGGTTGCAGATCTCCCGATCTAGGGTTTGCGGGAGAGGAAGTGAGAACTAGGCTACGGTGCGAAAAAAAAAATAAAATAAAATACAGTAGGCGCAGTGTGATAGGGTTGGCAGAATTGGAAGATGCGGATTTCCCAGGAAAGTGAGATGGTTTTCTCGGGGGGTGGGGGGGGTGGAGAAGAAAGAATGACGAGTGAGAGGGAGTTGGCGGGAGCGAAGAATTTTTGTATGAACTTTTAGGGTGGTGCGTCTTTGGTTCCCATTTTCGGAGTTGAGCCTTTGACACCGGGCAACGGGAAATCACGTTTCTTTTTCCTGCTTTATCTTTTATATATATATATATATCTTATATTCAAATTGAAAAAGTGAGGAGAAAAATTTTTATTCAATTGATTGAGGTAGGATTGAAAATAGTTTTTGCTACCGACTAATTATTCATTTTAATAATTAAGAAATTTTACAAGAGTTTTTTTTATCTCTTTCTTTATTTAGGTTTCTAACCTTTCTTTCCTTTTTATAGACAATCAAGATAATTAATAATTGATAATTCATAAGAAATAATAAAAAAAGATAAAAATTATTATTTATTGATTAACTAATAATCTGTAATTAGAATAATAAATGCATTAACGTCCTTTTAATTTTAGCAATAATGGGTACAAAATTTTCGCATAAGACGAAATTAAAACTAAGAAATAACATAATGCAAATTTTATCTTTAAGAGTCGTACAATTTCTCAAGATATTGGTTTTTTTGTCGTTTGTTCATTCTCAACATCTATAATAATAAACTTAACTTCCATTAATTTCCTCCCCTTTATTGTCGTTAGAAAATATACATTTATTACAATTAATGACAATTATATATATATATATATAATTATATATATATAATTGTAATAAATTAATCAGTGATAAGTTAGTATGGGGTGGTAGAAAGAACCAAACGATTACAGCTGAAACATATATGAATAATAAATAACGAAACCTATACCCAGCAATCCTTCAAACCCCGACCCCTTGTTTTAAATCTCTCCTGTAGCTATCAGATTCAGCAGTCCCTCCCATGGGGTAATCTTCGTTCTTGGTTTCTTCTTGATGCCCAATTTGAGCAGGCAAGTTAGCCTCGGTGCTATCAGAGGTTCCGGGCAGGTGCTCTCCAGATCTTAGACCAGCTTCCATCTCCTCGTATTGGGTGATTATTTTTTGAAGCTCTTCATGGAGATTCAGGGCTTCACATAGCATTGTCTAGTCACCAGTGGTGCTCTCCATGGTCCTCTGAATAACTGGCTGTGACTGCTTGCCTCTCCAGCAGGCTCACTGTTGGATCCTCCTGCAGCCATTTGCACTTGACTCATGCATGAGGTTGACAAAGTTATGGATGAAAAGACTATAAGCCACCATGATCCCATGTAAGGACTAATGAGCTTTCAAACATACAAGCCAATTTTATTCTAATCGAGGATTGGGAATGAAACTGCATATAACCATCATAAACATCATCTTTATCATGTGGTGCCAATAAAATGACAAAGAACAGGGGAATCATTTTGTCCTGTCTTACACTACAACCAATTATGCTTGGGAAAAAGCTACAAACATTTATGTAGACTTACACTGACTACTACTATAAAGAATGAAACATTGAACCAGGTAAAGAGAAAAATCTCATTCCATGGCATATCACTCATGCACAAACTTAAAGCAGGTGCAAATACAAAAACAAAATTATGGATAAAGAAAATCACATAACAATAAAAAACAATGATAAAACATAACACTGGAGACAATCAAGAAAGAAAAAAGCCTATGTGGACCAGTTGACGGGCACATGCAGAATTATTCTATTGAAAACCATTCTGACTTACCTTAATGGATTTTGGTTCGTTTTTGGCATTCAAAATGCTTGAGAGAAGTTCCAGACTGTTCCAAGTTGTTACAAGAAACTCATTCTTTTCTTAAGCTGACAGATACCCATTGATATGCTGGTAAGTTGCATAGTTTGTGCCATGCAACCCGAGAAGAGAAATTGGTTCCTGATACACATAGGACTCCAAGGAATACAGCATCGAGGTTGAGTTCCCATCATCTACTAAAGCAGGCAGAGTTCTTCCTTTCCAGATCAGCAGAGACCATGACACAGGGTTTCGGTAAAAAACTTAGGCGTTTTGTGCTCCATGATTTATCATAAAGTAATTAGTGATTCATCATAGAGGATTCTGCACTCCAAACAGTAAACCCAAAGCAAAATCCAGATATACTATATAAACAACTTCCTGGACTGTCAAGCCAATCTAAGGTATACAACCAAAGTATTCACACCCATGTGACCATACCTTACCAATCAGCAAAAACTCATAAATTCCTGGTTGAATGCATCCAAATACTCAGGAGTTGGACGCAGAGAAAGAGATATACCATATAAGTTTGGCGAAAGATGGGCAAATAGTCAAGATCTTCAGTCTCTCCTCAGGCGCTAATCAGTTGCAAAACCCTAGCTCGATTTCCAGGGTCTGCCTGCGGATTCTCAATCATCTTACCCACGGACCCTCTCTGACGCCACCTCCGAGAACACTTTCTCGCAATTCATAGTACGCACCTCCAACAAAATCAAGACTCAGCCTCTGGCTCACCACACTCTTGCCCGAGATCTTCTTTTTAATGGCCCTGACAACCTCCGTGCCGCTAAACAGTTCCCCATTGATCATATCACAAATCCTCAAGTTCATACCCCAGTTAGCCTCCTAAATGGTCTCCAGAGTGGCCTCATCCACCATTTTGGGCCCTGCCAGTCTTCAACCGCTCGCCTAGCTGAGTCAGCTTTACCCCTATCCATCGTTCCGCTGCGCTAACGACGCAAATTTTAACAGTAAAAATTCAACTTTAAAAACCAGAAGGAAAAACAATAAAAATACACCCTCTTAAAATTCATCCAATTCATCACAAACTCTACAAATCATAATTACTCATTCCGTTTTCTTTTAGCAAATTTCTCGGCAAGCCAAGCAAGAACAAAAGCTGAAATTAAAGGAAATGCATACCTGAGGCGAAAGTTACTAGCTAGTGTTGAAACAGAAAAACCCTAGGTCGAATCCACAGGTTTGTGCAAAGGTGCCATTGTTGTGCCGTTTTATTGTTCGAAGTTCGCGTTTTCGGTTTTGCCTCTCCTCTTTCGGCTGCCACTGTTACTCGAGTCACTCGACTCGCGTGCGCCGAAATATGGCGGTCGAGCGAACGAGAGAGGAAAGTCAGACTCAGATACGCGTGGTGGATGAACGAACCACGTCGCCTTTGTGGATCCGGCGTTCTGAATGCATGCCACGTGCCTTCCCAACAAAGTTCCCAAAAATGTACGTACTGACAAAATTATAATTTGAAAATTTATTCGTAAAATTTCGTTGACTCACTAAAATATTAGTTATTTTATCAAAAATTTTTCAATTTATCCGTCGGGTTAAAATTAAATGATAAAACTTTAAAATAATATCTACTCATTTTTGTGTTGTATATCTATTTATATTTCTTTTTTCTTTTCCATAAAAATATCGTGGTGAAAAGTCATTTTTCACGTCATTCCAAATTAATTTATATTTATTTAAACACAAATTAACAAAAACAATAAATAAAAAAATAAAATTATTTATCAATCACGTTACATTCTGTTTTTTAATAAATAAATAAAAAGGATTAGTTAATGCATCCTTAATTGTGTTCTTTTCTCCCAACAATGCCTTATTGCAAAGGGCAATTAATGCATTCCATCGTCAATTAAAGAAAGGTAATTAGTGCCGTAAATAGGAAAGTAAAAATACCGTTATATAATTTTATCGTACTTAATTTACAATATATCACTAAACTTACGAAAGAAAATCTCAAAACAGCCCCTGTTGATTCCTCGAATTTCCAAGAGTGGCAGTCCCTTGTGAAATACAAAATCCAGTGGGCTTAAAAAATAAATAAAATAATAAAATAATAATAAATAAATAAATAAAGCATTTTAGTTCAGTGCTGAAGGCCAAAGAGGGTTTAAGAAAAGGAGGGGATTGCTGAAAGCTGAAAACTGCAAAATAATATCGAACACCAATCTGTAATTCCGTATTAGCCAAATGGTTTCTCTCCCCACCTGGTGTCGATACGTCGCCCACAAACTCAGCTACTCCCTCTCTCTCAGCTGGAAGGTCTCTCTCTCTCTCTCTCTCTCTCTCTCTCGCTCTTTTGATCAATCTATAATTTGAGTTTTTGCTTGTTAGCTTAATGTCAAAAAGATTGTTCCTTTTGCGGGTTTTTCTGTTTCTACGAGAGATTGACAATGTTGAACAAATTGGGTTTTGTTGTCGTGATTTTTGGGTTTTGGGTTTTATTTTCCTTTTGGGTGCCTTTTTCTTCCACAAATTGGGTCATGGAAAGAGGACATTAGACTTGGTTTTTCAAGAGTGCTAGTTTATCTGAAATTGATTTTGAAACATGAAGCAGGGCTATCAGAGTGGCCATATAAAGGAAAGAGAAGTTAAAGATGCAGTCTGGAAGAATTTCTTTCAGGGAAAGTTGACGTATTTACACTGGAATAAAGGACAGCAAATGTCTCCAACAACAGGAGAACAAGGTGGGACTCTTCTTGTTCGGAAATTACCAGCTGCATATCCAACGTAATGATTCTTCTCCTTTAATGAAAAAATTCCCTTGCATGTTACTTCATAACCAGTAAAGCATAGTTTGATTCGTTCAACCTTGTAGAGGAGCATTTAATTTGTTGCATAATGTAGCTGACTGTTTGAATTGAGATCCCATTACTTTAGCTAATTCATGGACATATTTTGCACTAGCATGGGGCGTTGCAGCAAAGATTCTGGGGGTTTTTTATGACCGCTGGTTGTTGGATCTTTCAGTTTTGCACCTTAATGTATTGGGTGAATTGTGGGCTTTTTGATGCTCCATGTCTAGAGGCCATTAGACAATACAGTTGGAGATTCTCCATCTTTAGTTCATAGAAGCTTTGGATGGCTTATGCATATCTTTGTGATGCATGATTCCAAGCCTAGGGATTTTCCTTTTGATACAGTGGCACAAAAGTTCCAAATGCTAAGCTTATTGGTTTCCAAAGATTGGACAGAAGAGGAACAAGTGAAAAAGGAGGGGGCGTTTTGGGCACTAGGTGAAACAACTATACTTGAGCGAGAAGTGGTACTGATGTTGGCTGCAGTTCACAATGGGTGAATTACTCAATGGGGAAGATACATGTAAGGCCTAGAAATTTCAGAGGATTGATACCATCACTGAGCAATGGTGTTGGGGAATGTTGATGTTCAACTAGATTGATCTACGTACTAAAGCTTTGAATAGAAGCAAATGTTTTCAGTATGGCCTTAATGTTCATCAAAAGACACATGTGCAAACCTGGAAATGTTGGTTTTTTTTAATTATTGCGATTCTTTTGGATCTCTTGGTATATGTGGCCTTCTTACTAATATCTTGGTATATTTGAAATCGCAGTGGATTGAGCCTATCGCTGAGCATTGTTTTGGTGGAATGTCAGTGGTCAACTAGGTTGGTCTGTCTACTACTTAAGCTATGAATAGAGGGAAATATTTTCAGTATAGTCTTAATGCACATCAAAATTAACTCGTGTGAGCTTGGAAATGTTGGTGTCTTTAATTATTGATTGAAAAATTTGTGATTCTCTTGGTTCTGTTAGTATGTTTGGCTTTCTTTCTAACCTCTTGTAAGGCTCGTTCTTAATCTTTATTCAAGAAAAATAAGTCATTGTTATTTCTGGATATGCCAAGCATGAAAGCAAGTAGTCATGACATGCCATTCAGGTTGCACTCTTACAGAAAGTTTTACTTTCTGCTAGGCAGTATCATAGTAGTTCATTAATAGCTCAGTGAATTTACTTTTAATTTCATTAATATCTGAATGAAATCTGTGTAATCTTTTTTGATATTTCAGATATTTCTTCTGTTTTGTCCTTAAGTGCTCTCTTGGCTTATATATCGCGGTTCCTAAGTTGTGTAATTCCTTTGCAGGCATGTTTTTGTTGGAGATGTGGTAGTTCTGAAGGATCCTGCAAATTCCAAAAACCATCTAGTCAGAAGATTAGCTGCTGTTGAAGGTTATGAGATGGTGTCTACTGATGAAAAAGAAGAGCCTTTTGTTCTTGATGAAAATCAGTGTTGGGTGTTGGCCGACAATGAGAAGTTGAAGCCCAAGGTAGAAGCTATTTCATGAATGTGAAACTTTAAGCCACAATTGCAGACATATTTCTGTTACATGTACTGCATTGCCTTGTGTGCCTTTCTTCAGAAATTCACTCAATTGATTTTCAACAAGTCAAATTGTCATTGGTAATCTTCAAGTCATTGATTCATACCTTATTTTGTCAAATAAAGAAGTAGCATTACCAAACTTGATCTTTGTCCCACTGCAGAACAAAAGATTTATGGGACTTGATCCTTGATCCTCTTTTGATTTAAGTAGAATTTGAAATTGTTGAGCCCACAGAAAACCTAGTTTACGTTGATGTAGGAGGGGTATAGGCAAGATGAAAGGTTATTACCTCCCTTTTCCTCTGCCTCCAATTTCCCTTTTTGAACTGCTAAAAGTAGAGGTATTGTTAGTTGGGTAAGATTAGCAAATGAAGTTTCCCGTCATTGCAGATCTGATGATTGTAAGTACATAAGTGGTTGACAACCTCTCCCATTCCTGATCATCCAAAGGTCTGTGGATAGTCATGTTTATGCATTCCATATGTGTACTTTATGGAGCGTTAAACTTATAGGGCCTTCGGCATAGAACTGTAATTGTTTTGAGGCATCTGTTGCATTAAATTTTGTTTGAGAGTATTGTTTAGCAACATCTAATCACCCCAACTGGGCTAATCTAGGATGCCAAAAAATGCAATTTTTATCTCTTTGTGATTCATCAAACAAGCACTCATTGTTCTGTGGTTTTGGCAATAACTAATCTATCTTTTCATTATCAATTTATCTGGAGGGAACACAGGAAGCCAATGACAGTCGGACCTTTGGCCCAGTTCCCTTATCAGACATAGTTGGTCGAGCTATTTATTGTATGCAAACTGTTGTAGATCATGGTCCTGTGCAGAACAGGTTAGCTCCCTAACACAGGCTTGCCAGAACTATTTTTGCATACAAGGGCAAATTTTGGGGCTAAAAGTTTTAATGTTCATGTACCAGTGATTCTAGCATGCGACAGGACGCACCAGTTTTGGCAGTGGAACTAGACGTGGAGGAGATGGCAAAAAATCACAAAGCGTAGACTTTGCCTGGAAAAAGCCGCAAGTTATTTGGCTTGCATGTGTCTCTTATATTTATTCTCCCCAGTTCCCATATTTTTGGCTTAAAACTTCCAAAGTATGATGTTGTTAAGCCAGTAGATTTATCTGTAATCGGAGGGCATGGCTATTTCTGGTCAGGTATTGCAGTATGACAATCCGCCCATCTCTTTCCTTACCGAAAAGAACCAACTGGCCTGCTGCTCAATCGGGAGTTTTGTGTTGACATCGAGCATTGGAACGATCTTGTAGCTTGAAATGCTAGACCTGGAAAAGGGGATAATGGAATTCAACCGCCACATCTTCGCGTTGGGGGTTACCAGTTAGTGGCCCTCTTTTGTTTGCTTTCATTGCCGTATTTATGGCCGTGCTCGGGTTTATATTTTCAATGTTAACGTTTCGCAAGGCATTCAGTTGGTTGTCCAAATAAACTATATAGGCTGTTCAAGAGCATCAATGTCTCTTCCAGCTTTAATGGTATTGAAGTTGCGAACATAGCGCGAGAGAGTTTCGTACACTAAAACGTCCTAATCTGCAGAGATTAGATGGAACCCATATGGATCCATGATCAATTCCGAGTGCCATACGGCCATGGTTTTCCTGGTACGGCCACTTCCATGAGTTTTATCTTGCGTAGAAGATTGAATGGTTATTGTCATAAATACAAACCTCTCGTTATGGCAAGGAGGCGATTATCATTTTGCGTGATGTAACCACGAAAGGGTCATAAATAAAAAAAAAAAAATGTATATATATATATAGATTAAAAGTAAAAAATGATGGAACAGTGGAGTTAAATAAAACCTATCACCTTTTTTATTTTTCTTTTATTATTATTATTATTATTTTTTTTTTTTTTGGTGGAGATGATGACTTTTTAAACGATACCCTCGTCATCATGTGAAACACTTGTGGACTTGTAACTGGTCCAAGTCTGGCAGGCCCGGCCCAAATCGAACAATAAAGTCCGTTGCCCGCGACACCGAGCCATCCATATTTATTATTTACCCCCTCTAAAAGCACCAAATGCCAAAAGAGTCCCAGCGAAGCCCGAGTGCAATGTCGCAAGCAGTCCATCTCATCGCCAAGAGCCTTCCGGGTATGTCACTTCTCGGCTTCCATTCTGACTCTCTTCGACTCTCTTTCTCTCTCGAAGTTTGTTTGAGGCCCTTTAACTAGCGACCAGAGCCGCCATAGCTCCTAATTTGCACTCCTACACGGTGCCTTACATTCCTTTTTTTCCGGCAATTTTATGATGATTTTTCCGGCTTTTAAAACTTGATCCCGTGAGTTTTTTTTTTTCTATATATTTTCTGGGCTTTTAGCTTGCTTTATTTTCCAATTCTTTGTAATTTACAAATGCATATTCGCTTTTAGCAATTGCTTTATTACTTTTGGGGCGGGGGGTTTCTGTGTTTTTGTTTCTGTTTGTTGGTATGGCGGTGCTTTAAGGGGACGAGCAGCTTTTTTTTTTTTGGCTTTTTTGTTATTCGGTTTTTTTTTTTTTTAATTTATGACGGGATATTTACCTTTTTAGTGATTGGGATGGTCAATTTCTATCTGTTCTTGCTTCCCTGTGGTTTTGACCATGTTTGTGTTTCTTTTTATGCCAATTTTTATTTAGACATTGGCTCAGGATACTTGAATGCATCCTTAACATTAAGCAGTATGGCTGCAACTGCAATGAGCAGTGCATTATTGTTTGGAATGCAGTGAACTGGTTGGGTAGAAACCTTGTGGTTGCATTTTTCTATTTTTCCACTTTCTGTTGTTCAATCTACTGGTAAAGTTTCAATGAGTATATGGATCAGGCGTACATGGAAAGACATTTAAGTGAAACCTGAAAAATGGTGTAATAAAGATGCCGCAGTTGGAAGACTCAGCTAGACTGGTTGTTTTTCTTTCTAATTATACTCAGTATTAGTTGCTTGATTCTGTCATGTAAATCGGCGATGTATTAATTATCCAATTTTATGTTTGGCTGTGCTGCTTGAAGGTTATGTACCGTCAGAAGGCAGTTTTCCACCCCATTCAAGATCTTCAGGGAGAGCAGTTGTGTCTTCTTCTCCTTGTGGTGAGCACAGAACATACGTACAAGTCAGGATGGGGTTGATGAAATGTGCTTTCAGAGCAGGATATTTTTCTTACAAAGCAAGTTCTGATGGTCATAGGAGAAATCCAGACTTCTCAAGGCAAAAAAAACAGGGGTTCTCCCGAAACATAAACAGGCAGAATGAAGAGAGAGAGAGCCTTGAAATCCTTGAAGAATCTGATATGTTATCATCAGAGAATGGGCCATTACTTTCCCTCTCTGGCACCCAAAATTCCCAAGCTACTCGACCCCCATGGCCAAGGGAGAAGGAGATTGTTGAACTGTTCCAGAAGGTACAGGCTCATCTGCGTGAAAGAGCTGTAGCCAAACAAGACAATAAGGTTGAAGCCTCTCAAGGGAAGGGTAGACAGAGTGAAACTGTGGATTCCCTCCTCAAGCTCCTGAGGAAACACTCAATTGAGAAGGGTAAGAAGAAGAACAGCCAGGTTAATGACATTGTGGAGCCAAAAACCCCTTCTCTTACCAGACCACTATCAAATTTTCAACGCAAGTCTCCGGTTCCTCAAATGAAATTGCAGCCCATTTGTTCAACTGATGATCATCCTGTTAAACCTATGTCTCATTTGAACTTGAATGTTGACAAAACACAGCAGTTTGAGAGGCTTCCTGACCCTGCTGATGCTGATAAAGCAGGGCAAGAGGAGGAGCCTAAGATGAAGCTGGAGCCAAGGTTTCCCTTCCTTGATAATGTGGTTGATGAATTATCAGAAGATGAGTCTTCAGCTGAAGAACATACCATTGAGGAGGATCGTAGGGAAGAACAGATAAGCAAAAAGAAGGATTTGGGTTCGTTGAAGCTGCCTGAGCTGAGGGCACTCGCAAAGTCTCAAGGTATTAAAGGGTTCTCAAAGATGAAGAAAGACGAGTTGGTGGAGTTGCTCAATGGCAGCTCAGTCTGATGGAGAATGTGCGAGATGCAAAGAAGAGAGGAAGGGTACATTGCGAGGCAGCTTTGGAGATGCTCCTCATTTTCGTGTTCTTGTGATGACATGACGGCAGTTCTGTTCTTAAGCATCTAGTGAGTTGGCGTAACGCTTAAACTTTAAAACCATCGACACATTCTAGCTAGGGAACTGCAAACGATTGAGAGTGATTAGGGTAGCTGTCGAGTGGATGCTTTGATTGCATTTCATGTTCTCAATCTACAAATCAAAGCTTCATTGGGAGATTTTGTCTTTTCAAGGTGCAAGCTTGATTCTCTTCGTATGGTCAATTGATAGCTGCCAAGCTTGCTTAAAGATACGGAACAAGTCATAAACCCTCACTTTTCTCTAATGGCACTCTTCGTATGATTGAATGGCATTTTCTTTTTGGCTAATCTACAGAAAAATTGTTTTGATGACGGCCGGATTCTTATTGATCGGCAACATTTTAATTTTTTATGATTCTCGAACAAGAGTAGAGAAGCTTAATGATTACTAGGTTATACTTTCTGTGTGTGTGTGTGTGTGTGTGTGTGTGTGTGTGTGTGTTAGTTTCTTTTTTGGGGGGTGGGGGTTCATTAAAAGGACCATTGAGTCTTATATCTCTCTATATTTATAAATCTTAAATAAACATCACACTCGGCCCTTAGAATTAGAATCAGAGAACTCAGTGTGTATTCAAGGGACGGTGTGGTTGGCACTGAGGTATAATTACATTCCAATTTATGGTGCCTCGGGGGAGTGGGCCTTCCAAATTATTAGGCCTTAAGTACAATTGAGGCCCCATTAGACAGCTCAATTCAACTCATTATCTGAAACTGGGTTTGCTGCCCAACGCCCAATTGCCCAAAATCCGAGGGAATGGAAGCCAGAAGTCTGAACTCGGAGAGGGCCTACCAGCCATCGTAAGAGTTAAGACAAAGATCTTCCTGGATATTTCTTCTTTACCTACTAGAACATATTCGATTAATAAATTAATGTACATTTATTCTGTTTTTTTTTTTAATCAATTTTTTATTTATTACGACCTGACGTTGTCAACCTTTTCAAAACCTTCATCGCGAAGTTCCCTCTCGCGTCGCATCCCACTCTTTCTGTCTGTCTGTCTGTCTATTTGTCTTCCTTAAAATTCTTGTTTGCCAGTATTAACTGTAGGCACGAATTCTTTCAAACCCTCTCGAGGAGAGAGAGGAGAGGTCTTGGGAATTTATGGGCCAAAGTCAATCCAAAGACGAGCTTCTCTATCAGCTCGTTACTACTGGAAATGTCGATGCCATTTCTGCTTTTTGCAGAGAAGGTGCTAACCTCGAGGTATGTTCATATTTAGGCAATAAAGTTTGGTACTTTTTTTTTTTTTTGGGTTGTTTTAAAGTTTTTAAGCCTTAGTAGAAAACAACTTAACACCCGAATAGCTATTGTGTAAACCTCAAAAAAAGAAGGGTGTTTTTTCTACTCTTTTTTTGTTTTATTCCTTTTCTCGATAGTTTGATAGCTTTGCGTTTTGTATGTATACACGATTTCACTTTCTTGGTTGCAGTGTATTGACAAGGATGGAAAGACCCCTCTTATTGTTGCCTGCATGGATTCGGGATTGTTCAATGTTGCCAAAGTGCTGATTGAAATGGGAGCCAATGTCAATGCTTATCGCCCTGGTAATTTTTTTGTTGCGCACTTAAGTTCATTTTTCTTTTACGGAAACAAGTTACAAGTGACTGGCTCTTTCTACTGAGTTCTGGTGAAATTAGAAACTCATTCACGATTAGCAGGGCGTTGTGCGGGTACCCCTCTGCATCATGCAGCCAAAAGAGGCCTTGACAGGACAGTTAGCTTACTTCTCTCTTATGGAGGTATCTCTATATGCTTCTCTCTTGTGGAGGTTTTTTGCATCATGCAGCAAAACATCGCGTCATGGAGAGGCACGTGTTATTAATGCTGTGAAATTGTTTCCTGAACATAATGGGTTTTACTTGCTTGGTCTTACATGGCAGCTAATGCTTTGGTGAGGAATGATGATTGTCAAGCTGCGCTGGATGTTGCTAGACTAAAGGGGCATACCAATGTTGTCCGTGCTATTGAGGTAAGCTTGATGAGTATGGAGATTTTTATGTTTTGGAGTTGCTAAAAGCATTTTAGGACATGGATATATGATAAATGGGCAGACCTGAATATTTTCTCTTTTTGGCTTTTTTGGGCTTTTTTAGAATCATACGTGCTATTTCTCCGGCTGGCTGCAAGAGTATTATGGTCCAGAATTTCTTGAAGCATTAGCCTCTCAATTCCTATCAAGAAAAATGTATGTACAGTGCCCATGTATTGTTAATTTATTGATTTTGATCACTTTTCGTTGTAATCATTACTTGCCCGATGAAACGTCAATTCTACTTGGTGTGTTGCAGCATGATTGGAACCCAAGCGATGCTAGTTAGACAGTTGAATAGACTACTACTCTTTGTCTGAATGCTTGATGTGGGTTATTTTTACCTTCATTTTATCAATGCGTTCAATAAATCTGCTGACTTAGGGCTTATTGCCTACAGCTGGGCTGTTGTCATACCTTGCAGTTTCCAGAGAGTGGAGCTTGTTATTTATCCTACTTTGCAGGTGGTGTAATTCTGACTTTTGTTTCCAGCATTATGATATATGTGCTTACAACCTATAAGCATTATTTTGTACAATGATTTTGGAGATCAACTTTTCAACATGGCTTGATCAAATCTGTATTTTTCAGCTTCCTTTGATGGCAGATGGCAGTTGTTTCTTACTCGTCTGACCTAATGAGCAAGAAGCCAGATGACTTCTTGTAATCATGGCATGATTCTTTGCCGTTCCCTTCAGTTGTTTTACTTTTTTCACTAGTGATTAAGTTGCCAGGCTTGACAGTGCCATGTTTTGATTCTGTTCCCTGTCATTCCTTGTAACATTTTTTAATGCTTGCTTTAAGCATAAGTTAACTTAGTGTTTGTTAGTCTGCCATTATAGAAGCTGTAGATCCAATCTCATGGTGATACTTCTGGAAAATAACATATCTGCTGTTGTATCCCTTACCAATATCTGCTGTCACTAATTTGCAAGTTTTTCAAGGTTAATTTTGATAAATGAACAGGAAGCCCAGCCTCACAAAGTCATTGCCCTTTGGAAGGCCAAAATTGAGGAACTTAAACTTCATCAATCAAACCCTGGACTCACTATATTCGATCAGTCAACAAGTAAGTTTTTGTCCCACCTTTTTGTTTCTATTGCTTTGCCCTTTGTAGCACTTTCCAATTTATATTTACTCTTTAACATTTGCCAATCTATATTTTTTTTCTTCTTTTTAGCAACTAGATTGTTGATAGTCTTTGATCAGTGGTTGGAAAAAATCTTATCCAAGCATGGAAAATACATAAACAATTTTTGAATTACTGGGAGCAAAACAGGGTTATAGCCTAGTATGACTCTTTTACTCGGTTGTTATATGGTGGTTAGAATGATGTTGCTGAAAGTTATTGCATTGTTACAAAATGGCTGACCATCCCATAGTGGAAGGCATGTGACTTGTCGGCAATTGTGGAACATTAAATGCTTTAGGCATCTTCTTTTGAGTAAATTAGTTTCTTATGTGTACACTCATCGCATGTGTACCTCTGTTTGCCAGTAACAAGATGCTACGTCACCCTCTCAACCTTGTGTTCCTGCACATAACTTGTGAACTTTGCATGACCCTTACTGCTCTGGCAACACTAGATGTCTTTGCTGCTGATGATGAGTTTGAGTACAATATTCAGACTGTTTTCATTGTTTCATATATTTCATATAACTATTTACCTAGCTTGTGGTAACCACTTGTCCTTTCTGTGCTCCATAATGATTTATTGCCATGCCAGAAACTCGATATAAATTTGCATCTGGAATTGAAGGTGACAAATGGCAAATTTACTGGTTATGCAAAGCATGCAGAGGAATCCGCCTGGTATACTAATTTAATATTCTGCTGATATGTTGCCTAAATATGCGTTTACTGAGCAGTGAATGTAACATATGTGCCTCATCAAATATGATCTTCTATAAGATACTTTCATGAGCATTGGCCTAATCCAAAGAAACCCACCTCGTTAAGACTGCTGGTACACAGTGGGATAATCTAAAAAGGAAAAGCTTTATTTGCAGAGAAATAAAAAATTTGAAGTTGAGTCATATATTCTAAGACTTTCTTTCAGCTCTTACTTGATATGCCTTATTGCACACTAGTGGTAGGAAGATTTAATCAGTTGATCTTATTTTGGTTTTTCAGCAGTTAAACGTTGAAAAACATCTTAGCAGAGTGGAATTGACTGGTTGCAGACATTTTGGTTTACATCTTAAGCTTTAGCTCTCTGATCTTTACAAACAACTGGCATTTGGTCTCTTTATGTTTCATTGTCTCTGTCATGAAGTGTGATTAATTAACATATCTATAGAAAAATTGGGTATTTCAGGTTGTGCCTCCTCAAATTCATCATGATACTCAAGCTGAGGTTCCAGTGAATGCAAATCTAATTTCTGAGGAAGCTGCAGAATTGGCAATGGCATTAAATACCTCCAGTCAGTCTGCTGGGGAGGATAGGCCAACACTTTTGAATGCTCACCAGAGCTCTGAAGCAGTTAATGCAAATGGGTGGGAAGTTTCCATGGGCGGGGACAGTCTCAATGGATGGGGCCCAGCTAAAGGATCCACACAAACAGCGGCAAGCAGCAGTGGATGGATGGATGAGGCAGCAAAAGAAGACTACATTAGGTGGGTTGTAGCTTATTCTGAGCCAGTTGGCGGTCAAAGTCATGGAGAAAACCATGATAGAACTCCCAGTCCTGACCAATCCGGTGGTGCAATCGATACATTGATTCTGCCAGCCCCATCAGCTCCTCCAATTTCTGACCAGGCTTTGGATAAAGGGCCAGTTCACTACCCATCAATTGATTCTAGCCCAGTTGACTCGTCTGTTCCGGCCATAGAGCATGGATCTTCTGTAACAAGTGAGACGAAGGATGGCGGTGGCTCTTCCTCGTGCATCATATGTTGGGAAGCTCCAGCAGAGGGTGCATGCATTCCTTGTGGTCACATGGCTGGTTGCATGGCATGTTTGAGCGATATTAAATCCAAGAAAGGCGTCTGCCCAGTTTGCCGAGCCAAGATAGAACAGCTTTTAAGACTCTATGCTGTCTGAAAATTGAACCAGAGTGTAATGGATGCGATCAAGTCTCTAAGCCATAAATAACTATCAAGGCAACAAGATATTAGCATTGAAAATGCAAAATAATTTGCTCGACGAGGAGAAAGAAATGAACAATAGTCTAGAATGATACGTGTTAGTATATGCGTTAACTGTTATACATATGGTCCGGTCGAGGAATGCGGAGTCATCTTACATTAAGTGCTGCTGTTTCCACTCTCCACATATCAACTAAAGGAAAATGGGGCTTATCCACGTACGAACTTTCTGTGTTTTATAATGTATTATATATATGTGTGTGTGTGTGTGTGTGTGTGTGTGTGTGTGGCCGAACCGAAGCTGGACACAGCTCGGTGTAAATTTTCTCAAAATCAAATTAATTGAAGTGTAGGAAAAGTCAACCGATTTTTTTATTACGAAAATTCATTTAACATTTTAATTTTTCTGTTAAATTGGTTGATTTGGTTTTGAATTTTTAATACCAAATCAAACTGAAAATTAAATAATGCGTGGGCTTAGATTCTTTTTGTTTTCCTGCTCGTTAACAATTCAAATGGAAAAAAAAAATGGCTTCTGGTTCTCCCCATGGCAATCGATGCCACGGCTAGCTTTAAACGGTTAAGATCATCTGAGCGACGGACCTGCTCAGCAATTAGAGTTTCAGTTTAAGCCTCCGTCAAGAAAAAATCCAACCGTTAAAATCTTAGACAGATTTTAAATTTTAATTTTGAAAAAATATATAAAATATAAAAAAAATTATTTATCTTATACAGTTTACAATAATGTATTTTCTAACGAACCTTATCAAAACAGTTTCAAACTCATATAAACGTTATTACCACCAAACCATTCATTTAGCGATCTGTGAAATCCTACTAATTTTTTAAAAGCAATATATATATATTGCGCTGAGCTCGAATTAACGATAATGCACGGTAGTTTGAAAATTTGAGAGTTTGAAGTTCGAATTTTAACTTCATCTTAAAGAACCCTATTCGTGCAGCTAACCAAGCTAAAAGCATGATTGGTTAACTCAATGCTCTCCTTGCCCCTTCCCCCCCCCCTCCTCCAGTTAGACCAACTCCATGGCTATTTAATTGCACAGTCCGTACTACATATCATGGCTCTTTATTAATTCTTTGGCTTTTTTCATATGGGGTCTCGTTGACTTGAATTGAAATAATTTGCGGAAGAAAGAAGAAAGCCTCGAGGGTTAATATGCGTTAGTCCCTTGGGGAGTAGAAATGTACTTAAGCTTGCGGTAGATAAACTCTCCATGGCTTTTTCGATAGGTATTTGATTGCGTGGTAACGCAATGGTACATTTACTTTTCTTCTTCTTTTTTTTTCCCCTTGAATTGAATAAAATTTTTTATTAAATTATATTATATTAATACATATTTATTTTGTTATTTTTATTGCATTGTTGCCAATATTTTTTCTTTATTTTTTCCCGCGTTAATTTTTCTGTGTAACTTCTTCTTTACGGTGCTTAACGTCGGAACGCCAGCTTTCGAGTTGTTTGTGGCAAACTCCATTTTATATTTTTGTGGGCTTCATTATTTTCTGTTGATTTTTTTTTTTTGGGGGGTATTATTTACTGTCGACTACATATTGTTATATGAGCGTGCGTGCGCGACATCTATATATATATACACTGAATGTAGATTCAGTATTTCTTATATTGGGACAACGGACGCAGAGGTATATATTAGGGTTAAATCAAGTATCTTCAGGTTAATTCCTGATTATGCACACAATTGGAGATTCCACCAGAACTTTTATTTACCACTTTAGAGAATTTCAATCTTCCCCACCCCCCCTGTGAATCATATTAAACTCACCAATAACAAAACATGTTACACCACATGACGGGGTGCGGCTTTTGGACTCTTGTCTTGTTATTTAGTTGCTTTTTGTTCTTTTTTGGTTCATCAGAATTAACGTTGTTTTTGCTCTTTTTTAAGTGTGTAAGGATACTTAAATTTGGAGACTTGGCCCTTCGCCGAGTTATTAATTTTTCACTAACGACAAGAATTGGGAAGGGATCGACATGCGAAGAGGGTAGAAATGCCAACTCTCGTTTGGTGCTAAATAATTAAAACAGGATCATCCATTTAATCTATTCTAATCAGGATTTTTGATCTTTGACGAATGACAAAACTAATGACAACCTGACTGAGTAGACCATGTGAATTAAATATTCAGAGCATACCGCAGCAGTAATTTGATTGGCTAATAAAATCGAGGACAGAAACGTACTTCACCGGTGTTCAGTTTCACTCTAGGTTTTGAATTGCCATTGAAGAACAGCAGAGCATTAAAGCCGAGGATATTTGGACATTTGTGCTCGGGAAACATATATTTAAAGGAATCGTGAAATAAACAAAGTGAGTTCCTTTTTCTTTTTCTTTTTTTTTTCCCTATTTTGGATCGCACCCGCTGTAAATATTTTGCTACTATAGTGGAATGCGATTGTTTCAACGATGATCCTAGATTCTCCTCCTACACTATATAGTATGCTGCGAAAACAAAAGGAAAACCTTAAATGGAGCACATATTAACATTGAAAGCCGGTTGAAATGTAGCCAAATCGAGGCGAGCACAGCTTGATTTGCTGCCGAGTCTTTACGTTTCTTTTGATTAAAGTCAGCATGTTGACATCAGTAAATTTTGTTGAAATAGTAAAATTTTAGGTAAATTTGATCTATCATGAATGTTGCTAATAAAATGATGACACGAATATTGAAATATTGATATAATACAAATTCATACCAACCAAAATAAATTGCTTTTATTCCTTTGATTCGCAGCGAAATTATGGAGCAAACTTGTCTGAGAAAGAAAGAAGCACTCGTTCCAATATGTCAAGGGGTCTTTATTCCCTCTCCAAATGACAACTTATATATATTTCTTAAAGTTTCTTTCTTCTTATTTGATATATAAAACGGGTCTCATATACTCGTTCATCACACTCTCCTTCACCAAATTCATCGACATCCTCGTCGAGAATCGACACCTCTTTTTACCTACCCTTTTCATACGAAATACTTAATAAAAGATATCATAATAAGAATTGGGGTTAACTCTGATAACACTTATCACGAGAGTATTATTTTCTCACTAAAAGGTAACTTTTTAAATTATACAGTACACACGTTCATATATCTCAAGATTTTTTTTTCTTATTCAAATTCACACCAGTTTTATACACCCATGCGTCACAAATAGCATTGAGGCTGGACCCCTCCGTGAGATAATGGAATAATACTGACTTCTACTGCAACCCAAAATTTTACGTCGGGGTCCATATAATATTTGGACTTTTCAAGCAATGGGTTTGTGGAAATCTTGGGTTGCAGCTGTTCATCAACCAATAATAGAGCAGAAGAGTTGCCGCTTTGTACGGGCCATTGCTCAATTCATTTTGAAGGGGAGATGAGGAAGTAGTCGAGTGTCGGATGCTAATTATTTATTTATTTATTTTTATTTTTATTTTTTTGGGGGGTTTTAAGCAAGAAAGGTGAAAGCGGGGGAATTTTACGGGGCACTTCTGGTCAGCAGGAAGGAACTGTCGTTCAAGAGTTCCGGTTCACAAAACAATATCTTAATTTCCTTTGGATCCGTAAATTATCAATGGGATAGATGGGTACGATCCCAACTACTAATTATAATTAATTATTATTATAATAAATAAGTACGACTTAAATTGTTAATATTAATTAATTAATATTATTATTACAATAGTGACGACTAACTGTAGTTAGGCCTAAATTGCAGACAGCCCCTCTCCCTATTTTTTCGTATTCTCTCTTTTTCTTCTTTTTCCTTTTTTTTTTTTTAAAAAAAAAAAAAAAACGACAGTCAGACTTTTTTCTGTTCCATCTCGACTGACCTGCCCAACCCATTACCATTTCTTCCAAGCCCTAAACTGTTCCTCTCCCAAAACCCCTTGCCAATGATACCATCAACAAAAATAATAATAAATCACCCGGTAAGGCCTCAGTTGCTTCACCTTTTTTAGGAAGAAAGGCAACTACTAGAAGCATTTTAAGAAAACAAAAACAGGCTAGCAAAGAAACTCCATTACTGTATAAGAGACTCACAGCTTTCCAAGGCTTCTCTTTTCTAGTATTGTTCAAACAGAGAAACTCCACAAGACAATAAACAAGAAAACTCCTCTCAACCCTCTCCCATCAATCTAGTCACCCCCCCACCTCAAAATCTTCCTTTGCTTCACCACTTCCAGCCTTCCAGTTTCATTCCATCTTCCTTTCTCTCTCCACAAAAATTGAAATGGTCTGATACAAGCAGTTCTGTAGTGATTTTGTTTTTTTTTTTGGCTCTTCTCTTGGCCTAGTAGCTGAGTCTGGTTTTTCTCTTCATTAAAGTGTAAAAGTCTGCAAAAGGCATAGAATCATCCTTACCTTGAAGCTTGCCTGGATCATAGAGAAACCGAAAGGCTCGCTGCCTTCCTTGCAACAGAGCTCCATATCTATCCATCATACTTCTTGTATGTTCCTTTTCTTCTTCCCCCTACTTAGGTTTGCGCTGTCCCACTGTCAGTTCATAGTTCAAACAGACAGAAGTAACCCTAGAAGAATTGAGAATTGATCCGTTCTTAATAACAAGAAGAGGAGCAAGCGCAACTCAACCAGACCCATCTGCAATAAGATCGAACAAAAGAAACATCGCCCTTCAATGGATTCAATCCCTGAAATGGACAGCTACAACTCTGATCAAAACAACAGCTTCAGCAGCAACATAAGCAACACGACAACCTCAGTGGCAACCTTATCATCATCTCCACCATCATCCTCCACATCTAGCCGCTATGAGAACCAAAAGCGCCGTGACTGGAACACCTTTGGTCAATATCTGAAGAACCACAGGCCTCCACTCTCTCTTTCTAGGTGCAGTGGTGCCCATGTCCTTGAATTCCTTCGCTACCTTGACCAGTTCGGGAAGACCAAGGTTCACACTCCAATCTGCCCATTTTATGGCCACCCGAACCCACCAGCACCCTGCCCGTGCCCTCTCCGCCAGGCTTGGGGAAGCCTTGACGCGCTCATCGGGCGCCTTCGAGCAGCCTTTGAAGAAAATGGAGGCAAACCTGAAGCCAATCCGTTTGGGGTTCGTGCTGTTAGGCTTTACCTTCGTGAGGTTCGTGATTTGCAATCTAAAGCGAGAGGAATTAGCTATGAGAAAAAGAAGCGTAAGCGTCCACAGTCACAGCAGCAAATCCAACCACTGCCACCACCGTCCGGTAGAGCTTAAGAAATCAAAAGGACCCTTCATTGCTACTGCTTTTGCTGCTCATGATTCTGTCACCAACAGGCAACAGCTATGTAGCTACTGATATTCTCTTCTTCTTTTTAGTGACTTGCGGTATTCTGGTGGTATATTTAGGGTTACATGTTTATTTCCCAATTCCCATCTGTCCTCTCTTTCTGGGTATGTCTGCTTGTTTTGATAGATGAAATGGTTAGATCTGGGGATACCTTTGAGCCTGCTATCAGTGGAAACAGTGATGTTAATATTAGTAATAGTGGGACTTGTAGTAATACCAGAAAAGTGGCGGTAGAGGGTAGTGTACTCGCAGTCAGCAATCAGCATGTGGCACGGAGAGCATCACTTAGCGTATAGAATTATGTACTTGAATATTCGTGAATGCCAAGCCATAGATTTGCAGATGTATTTAGGTGTTGCTCCCCTCTCTCTGTCTCTCTCTCTCTCTCCATCTGTGTTTTGTGTGTGTGTGTGTGTGTGTGTGTGGATAATGGCACTCAAATTCAATCCCACAAAGGGTGGTGGGCTGTCCGCAATTCAATGCAGTCACAGGTGATTAAAGCTTGAGGGAGTGAGGGACTTGACTTCACATAAGGGTCATTTGTCAGATTGCACTATATACCTGTTTGATGTTGGGTTGCAGGCTTCGGCTGTTGGGCAGTCTTTCATTTCTGCTAATTATCATAACTGACCTCCTTTTTACCCCTCCTGCGTTTCTATTTTACTGCTCTACCGTCTGAGGATCATAGAGATTTGGTGTTACCGTCAAAGTTGTGGAGATTAATCGTAAATAGTATTAATTCAATTGGAGTATATACACTGACTTTCTTGGAGATTGCTCTTTTGATAAAAGATACGAAATTCATAAAAAAAGTAAACTTGGGCCATATCATTGATGCTGTCATCTCATGAAACATGAAAATGGCAGAAAAATAGCGAAGTACCTATGGCTTCAGCGGCATCGCTGACTGCGAGTCAAGTCTAATAAATGATTTCGCGTTTAGTCTCTTGGCCCCAAATCTTCCTTTCATTTCCCTTAATAGTTCCTGAATGTGTAAGACTGTACTTACTGCCCTACCCCAAACAACAGAAAAAGCAAAAGAACAACGGCAAAGGATGCCTCATTTATTACGTTAAACAAATTAATTCTGCGCATATGGACCTAGAAACAGTGCGTTCTAGTTGGCTATTCAATCGTGTGAATGATAATAGCATTACCACACACAATTACATTGTAGGAGAAAAGACAGAGTCGACAACAAGAATTTTTTACTTTTATCGCCATTGTTGCCTGCTATAGTATGTCTGCAGAGTAGAGTAGAGTAGAGTAGGGTAGAACCATACATATAGAGATTCGAGGAAGCTTTGCTAATCAATCTGGCCGGCATCGCTTCGGCAATTTGCCGGTTTTGGGTTATCCCTTTGCTCCTAGAGGCAAATTGTTGGTTTAACTGTTGTAGATCCTTAATAGAAGTTTGTTCTCAGCTGTTTATTTGACCAACCAAAAGGAAAACGTATTGGCACGCATATGGTATAGATGTTAGCGAGCCTCTTTTCTCTCTTGAAGATTCTTGTTGTCTGGAAACTTCGAATAAGGCATTTTCTTTTATTATCTCTCACGATTAAGATCCACACGATTAGACATTATACCTCGTCATCACTTGTTGGGTCAGGCTCAGAATCCTTTGCCTTCTTTAGGAAATGCTTGTGCTGCTGCTTTAGCATAACTAAAATCTGAAATGATCACTCAGCTTAGCTTGGGGTTACAGGTGATGGATGAATATTGTTCTTTGGCTTGATATTGCTTGCGTACGCGTGAGTGAGTTTTGTGTGTCACCGTTGTCGGTAGCCTCAGTTTCTCCCAAAATTTTTCGTAAATGCGTTCGAGGGTCAGCGGTGATTGATGCAAAGGGGTTTATTACGTAAACTTCATTGCATAGAAGCGGTTAACTTAATCTGTTCTGGACACAGACATTCGTCCATTAGCTACCATTAATTCTAATAAAATGTTTAATAATTATGACAGCACAATCTATATATATATATAACAACGAGACTTGTCTAGAGCTTTATCTATATCGCCGCGAGATCACGATTCATGGAAATTTAATGAGAGCTAGCGAACTTTTACTGCGAGCGCTTTATGATGCTGATAGCCTAAATCGGCACAATTAGTTAGTTTTTTCCCGAAAGAAAATGTGAGTCCGAAGACTAGAAAAATGAGATTGATTCCACAAATATTTTCAATAGGACGTATTAAGGAACATGCACTGTACCGGAGAGCCACGTTTTTCCTCCACATTTTAAGAGTGAAACGCCTAGAAAGGCCGGCCGCCCGACAAAGGACTTTTCTAGATTGCTGGACCTAGCATATGCTAGTTTACACGGCGTCCCTGGTGAAAGCAACATTCGATATTAATTACAGAATCGTCTGGGATAATGACTGGAGATTGCATTGATTATCTACTGGTGGTGTGGATGTTGGATGTCCGGAACTCGACAACAATAGTTGACGACGGCACGAAATCAATTCCCTCAATTAGTGCATAGCCACCAATACTTGGATGGTAATGAGCTGCCCTCTTGATGTGAAAGAGGACTTGGAAGTTGGGACCTCTGGGCCATGGCAGCGTAATCAAGAATCCTTCAAACGAACTTGGGCAATGGCTAGTAGCTCCCTTCCGACCCTGAAAAAACGAGCTAAAAAAGAACCCTTCTACAGTCGGACCCGGGCACGAAATTTTGTACATTGAAATCAAATTTGGGTCTTCAGAGTGTGATCATAGCGCATAGCACGGGTATGTTCGTCCACCTTCGCATTAGAAATAGAACCGACGACGAAAAACTTTGGTTTAGCCTACTTCATTAATTTAAAATTAAGATTTTTATTTTTTTGGTTGTTAAATTTGATTCCAAATTCCAATTCTATTGCAATTTGTTTATCAATGTAATTGTAATTATTTGAGTACCTAAGGAATCATGTTATCGTCAGATATCAATATTATCGGAGACGTTTGCAGTGTTATCGATATCATGCATGTGGACTCTCATTGTCATCAGGCAACGCTAGCGTTTTCCTTTGGCGATTCTCGCCGTCATCGGCTAATGCTGCCGTTAGCAATGGTGGTGACTGGACTCACTGCCGCCGGTGACAATCGCAATCCTCGTGCGGTAATTTGACTCGATTAGAAACTTTAGAGGCCAGTCCCATCTTAAGGCTTGAAACTTTCGTAAAATAATTGCAACTTAATTCCATAGAACCACACGTGCAATTAGCATTCAATCAAAGTAATCAAAATCCGAATTTCATTATTCCAACTCCAGCGTTTGTGTAATTTTGGAGCTGAATTACTCGAAACCTAGAATAAATACGACGCTCACACAACTCATACACACTACAGGGCATTCACAGTTTTTCAAAAATATTAGATTTAGTAGTACATTTTAGTCGTCACTTAGTCACAGTATTTTGAATAAAACAAATTTGATTCGTATACACTACTACACGATAATAAGTATAATTTATTTAAAATTCTTTTAAAAAATAAATTTATATAATATAAAACTAGGAATAAATCATATTTAAAATATTAAATAAATATAAAAAAACACTGTATTTACAAATCGAGTGGTCGAGGAGGTCACTTAAAAGAAAGATAGTGGATGAGTCAGTGCGATCAAATACCTGAAACAAAGTTACGTGCAGAGATAGGCATTAGTGTGAAATTTGCTGTATGACAACGATTGGCAGCGAATATTAAGCACTCTCTCCTATTATTTGCCAGCGATTTTTGACTACTAATCTCACTTTTTTTCTTCTTCTCTCTCTCCTCTCTCTCTCTCTCTCTCTCTCTCTCTCTCTTCTTATATATATATATATATATATTTATTTATTTTTTTAATTTTTTTTTTCTGGCATAATCGAACGGTCGATGAATATCGTTGAAATTAATTGGATATTGCATGGGTCGCTTTTGGATAAGGTGGAATAGTCATAATGAAAGGTGACATATGCATTAACATGATTAATTTATAGGCTGCATTATTGGAAGATCGGGACGAAACAATTACTAGTGCTGCTGAGACATGCGTACCGCTTATCGTCAAAGGGTAAGTGGAAGAGATAGAAATTTAATATATACTGTATTCAACCCCAAAAAATAAAAAATAATGCAAGAGATAAAAATATAATATTAAATTTGTTGTAAACAAAAAAAAAAAAAGTTAAACCTAAAAAATTAATAATCTGTGTGCCAAAAAAAAAAACAATGATATTTACGTGTAACGACGCATTTTTACACGGAGAATATTTATTAATGATATTTGAACAATATTTTTAGTAAGTAAGATCAGATACAAATGCCTCCTGCCTCATTTGTCATTAGGACTTCAAGCGTCCATTGCCACGCAAGGAAGTGTGATTGGAGCGGGCGGAGATCCACTGTGATCGAGAGCATGGGTTCGAGAATCCCGCAATCTTAGGTCAATCTGATTAGACGTACGATTTGACCCAAAAAAGAGAGAGGGAGAGAGAGAGAAGGGAGAAAATGTGTTTGTGGGACCCACGAACAGTAGAATTCCCACGTGGCCTCCTGTTGTCCATGTCGGCTACAGTTTGACACACACCTCCCTCCGAAACAGTCCAAAATCAATGCGTTTTGCCACGCGTTTCCGTCTCACCGGTTGGTATTCGCCAGTCCTCGGTGCGCGTGGGCCGTACTACATCTCTGTCGCGTCTTAATCATAACGCCTTTCATTCATTATTCGCCCACCCAGGGCCCACCGGGTCTCGATTTTTAATTTCTTGATAGGCTAATTAATAGGAAGTGGGACCCAAAATTATAGAAACCTCAGAGCGAAGGGTTGTGATGGGTCCCACTTTTATGACCTTTTTGAGTTTTGAGTTTTGACTGGTTTTCCCCCACGGACGCTCCCAAGACGAAAATTTTTGTCATTTTTTTTTTCTTAACAGTAATAATTTTAAAAAAAATATTTGTTAGATACAAGAATATTAAACACGGGTAAGCTAAGAAGTAATCTGAATTTAAATTATTTAATATAATCTAATAGTTATTAAATATAAAATTAAAATATTAAAGTTCATTCACAATTAAAATCTTATTTTATGCTTTAAAAAAAAAAAAGTAATCGCGACATGTCTTGTCATGTTTCAATCGACTGCACGTCGCAAGGGCACTTGAGATTCGGCCAGACTGTCCCCAACACCGCGAATTCTGTTCTATGAACGATAGATAGATAGATACCAAACACCACATTAATAAACGATCACGTTACCCCTAGCCCAATTTGGTTAAATTTCCGATTTTTTTTTTTTGTGTCTTTTTTGATATATATATATATATATATATATATATATATATAATAAAAAGAGAGAGAGAGAGAGAGAGAGAGAGAGAGAGAGAGAGAAGAATAGTGAAAATAGGACGATAGTTCTTATAATTTATATAATATAGACGAAATCTTCAATTAGTAAATCACAAGGAGCGATAGTTCTTATTTCGTTTCCTTAAATCGGTTCCGAAGGACGGAAAATTATTGACTAGCTCATTACGCAACGACACAATTCGTTGCCACCTGACCAGCAAATTATTGACCGATTGCCACTAGTCAGCCGCATTTTGCACGTAACATAGCACACAACCAGTTGGACTTTGGCCACGCAACTGTTCTGAAATTTGCTTTTGCATGTGCTTTTTCGGTTTGCCATTCGTGAACATGATAAATCTCACAGGTGCTTCGTATCTCATTGCCAGGCAGCAAACCACTTCAAGATTAAAAAGTTTACAAGAGGGTTAATACACTTCGAGATTTATGTTAATTAGTTGGCATTTTGATCTTTGAAGCTAGTGTACGAGAAGATAATTCTCTGTAATTTTTCTACGCTTTGGCATGATGATTTTCCTTTGGAAAAAGGAAAATCTGTTATGTCATTTTCAGATTCAACTATTAGCTCTGTTATATGGCATCAATTAAAAGGATCCCGTACAGATAGACGAGGGTTTTAGACTTTTAGTTGAGGACGCTCCTCTGTGCCTGCCATGAAGACAATTGTGTTGTCTTTCTTCTGCGGAGCTGACTATGGACCGGGGCCAGCGATTGTAATTATTTGACCCGTGTGGCAAATTTGTTTATTCTATCTTTCTCACCGTACACGATGGCTTTTCTACCGCACACTAACATGCACGACGGCTCCCTTTCCTCCCTCGCATTGTCTTCAACTCTCTGTTCTTCAGTTGTTATCCTCTTAGCTAACTCCAATATATATATATATATATGGTCTCTGCATGCAGCAGCATATGGCATATGCATATGTCCCGTCTTTATTAAGGATTTTCTTAATTTGAAGAAGCACGCACGTCCAAAATCCTACTTGAAATTACACTTCATAGCCACGTATTTATATACTTATACTAAGGCAAGAATTGGTATTCTGCGTGCACAATATTCAGCTCTTAGCCACATGATAAAAAACCAGCAAGCTTGATTATTCCTTGTCCAGGGCCGATCCGGCAAGAGGGGTTTTTGAGTTTTTACAGTCCAACAGGGGGGAGTCCTGAATCTACTAGGTTTAGTACTTACTAGGAGCTGTTCATCATGAGGCGTAGGGCGCACAACAAGTTCAGGCAATTTTCACCACGCAGAACTCGTCAAAATGAATCCTGCCAACTCTATTCGTGAATAGGCCGTAGTAGGGTACCAATAAGCTGCTAGTCTTTTAAGGCCTGTACAACTTGAAAGATCGTTTTGACCTGACTTTTGGTCAGGTAAAAACAACGAGCCAACAACCTTTCCCTCAAAATCAGGCTAGCATATGGGTGCTGTTAGCTTTTTTCATTCCCATGAGAAGTTAAAAACAGTAGCTAGAAGTGTCGGTACGATACAAAGACAGGGAGCTGATGCAATAAATATGTAGGAGATGAACTGTTTCTTTACTACTCCTCACATTCGACGTGTTAATATGGGGAACAGTAGAAGGACGGGTCTGGTTGCGTTGCTGTAAATATAGAATTTTAGAGGGTTGTATGAATTTAGTTGTAGAAGCATCTACGTACTGCTTCTTTGGCACAGAATTTTGGAGCAGGACTTTTTGCTCTGTTTCTTTAGGGAATTTCTTTTTTTTTTTTTTTTTAACGCTATGCTCTAAGATTTTTAATTCAAAATTTCCGTTAAAAAGACATGGACATGTGTTATAATGCATCCTTTGGGCTTTTGGTTTTGATACTCAATAGATGTGTTGTGGGCAGTATAGAATTTGAGTGCGCGAAGCAAATTTTGCGAAATAAAGTAAGTATGGTATCTTCATATTGACCCGGATGGTTCGACCATACTAGGGAAACAGGAGACTCCACGATCAAGTGTTCCTGGTAAAAGTAGTTTGCTCTCCAAGATAGAGTTTGATGCGAAAAGTATAATTGGGAACTGTTCCAAATTTGTACACTTCACGGGCCATTCTAGTTGGTTTATCTAATCTCTTAAGTATTGTCCCTAAAATCAAGCTAGGCTTCTTCTGGTAATTTTGTCTCTTATGTATTTATTTATTTATTTATATTAAGAGCTCTCTTTGATTATAGACTACACAATGAAACAACTCTCTTTATTCTCGTGAATCATATACTCTTCTTCTTCTTCTTCTTCTTAAAATTAGAACTCGAGATTTTTAAAATAGAGGTCTTAAATTTTAATTTCTTGCAGTGTTTCCCAAGGGACTATATTCAATTTCTATTGATAATGAGATACTCGTTCATCAAGGCAAAAAATAGTGTACTTAGTAAGCCCGGCCAAATTTCAGCCTGCCTAATTTCTCCGACCTTTTATTATGACTTCTAATCCTGGGCCAGCCCACTAGCATTGTCTTTGAACCTCAAACCCTCTCTTCGGTACGCTCACAACCCACGAATGCCTTGGTAGAACTACATTTTGCTCGAGTTGGTGCCCACAAAACAGACAGCCATCCTGGACTGGCCGAACCCACTTCGCTGGTTACTACAGCAACCTACGCGACCCCTTCAAAACCAATCCATATAGTCCGGCCCATAGGCTCGCGCGTGACGGGCAGCCCACCTGCCACATTCTCGCACCACCGCTCAAATCGACAGTCCGCGTATCGTTTTACGATTTGAGGCAAAAAAAACAAAAAAAACAAAAAAACAAAAAACAAATAAATAAAATTAGAGGAGCTACTTTTTTTTGCTCATTTTTCTTCTATAACCAAGTTCGATCGAGAAAATTAGATGCAACAATTTCTGATTTTTCGGAGAAGGGTTGTTCAAAGGACTGCGACAACTAGCCACGAAATTGGAATAGCGGAGCTAAATCACCTCCACCGACACCGGCGGTCACTCGCCGTCCAAAAAGGAAAATAAATAAATTAACGGCAAAACAAAAAAAAAAGAAAAAGAAAAAGAAACAACCAAACAGACGCGTCTCGCCGGTCGTCTCCATCAATCTCGTAACTGGTGGAATTCCTACTACTGAGCAATGGGGTCCCTTCCAACACCGAGGTCTCGGGACAGTCCGAATCCGCAATCCCAAGAAAAAGAGCAACAGTTGAGAATTGACGAGACTACCCTCCTCGGCCTCTTCAAATCACAGCAAAACCACCTCAATTACTTCTTCCACAAACTGGACCTCTCCCGGACCCTCGCCTTCGCCCAGGCGCTTCTCCGCTCCGAAGGCACCGTCTTCTTCACCGGCGTCGGCAAGTCCGGCTTCGTCGCTAACAAGATCTCCCAGACGCTGATCTCCCTCGGCATCCGCGCGGGCTTCCTCTCCCCCGTTGACGCTCTCCACGGCGACATCGGCGCCCTGTCCTCCCATGACGTCCTCGTCCTCTTCAGTAAGTCCGGCAACACCGAGGAGCTGCTCCGCCTCGTTCCTTGCGCCAGGGCCAAGGGCGCGTACCTCGTGTCCGTCACCTCCGTCGAAGGCAACGCGCTCGCCGCGGTTTCTGATATGAACGTGCATTTGCCGTTGGAGAGGGAATTGTGCCCGTTCGATCTTGCTCCCGTGACTTCCACCGCCATCCAGATGGTATTTGGGGACACGGTGGCGATCGCGCTCATGGGAGCCCGGAACTTGACCAAGGAAGAGTACGCCGCTAACCACCCCGCCGGAAGGATCGGGAAGAGCTTGATTTTCAAGGTCCCTTCTTTGCAATCTTTTATGATATTTCTCTACATTATGTCTTGATTCGTTGATTTTTATTGATCTGATACTGTTTTTGGATTAATGTGCTGTTGCATTGCATTATACGCCTAAATTGATTTTTCAGGTAATAGTACAATTGCTATTGCTGTCTGAATTTGACAATGTGAGTGCAGAATTCTTTGCAAGATTTGATGGCTGTAATATCGAATAATTATTTTCGGCTCTTTGCACTCTCTCGAAGAAAAGTGGTTATGCTAATTCGTAATTAAGACAAGGAAACACGATGTGCATTTGCTAGAATATATATATTTTTTTTCTTCTTCTGGGTTGGCAATGCTTTGGTTAGATAGAATAATGACATTTTCGGGCATTCTTTGGGCAGTCGACTGCTGTTCTGTCATTAGTGGACAACTTGAAAAATGACTACCTGGTCTATTTTGCATGCTGATTGTTATGCAATAAACTTGATTATGTGGTTTAAGCAATCTAATCCCTCTTCAGATCCTTCCTATTAATGTGTGCAGATCATCATTTTAGATGATAGAAGGAGCTTCCTTAAAGCTGTCCAATTTGATGCGACTGATTTCATCCCTGTTGTAGGAGGTCCCATGGTCTCCTTTCTCCTTTTGTTTTTTATTTTTTTTCGGTTAAATTCTTTCCACATCTTTTGTTAGCTGGTTTTTGTGAACTTGCAATACCCATCGAATGACACACTTTTATTGCTTTTGTTATTTGCTGCATTGACTCTGATTTCTTGATCACTAAATGGCCCAAATGGATGGTTGAGCCTCCCTTTACTCCTCCTGCATCTCTCTCTCTCTCTCACTCCCACTATAGCACTGTTTGTTATAATGTGGGGGTTTCTGAGTATCATGCCTCCAGTTAAGAAAATTTCTTCTTGTTGAAATAATGTTGTGAATGTAGGTGAAAGATGTCATGAAGAAGCAAGAGGAGCTTCCAGTTTGCAGAGAAGGAGATCTGATAATGGATCAACTAGTTGAACTAACAAGCAAAGGATGCGGTTGCCTTTTAGTTATAGACAAAGAATATCACCTGATAGGGACATTTACAGATGGTGATCTTCGGCGCACTCTCAAGGCTAGTGGAGAGGGCATCTTTAAGCTTACAGTTGGGGAAATGTGCAACAGGTAAATATTTTGAAAATGTTGTTTACGAAGTTTGATTCCTAGCAACCTTGTAAATTTCGGTACGTTCTGATCTGGTAGCTTGAGTGGTGATTGGTTTTACCATAGGAAGAGGAAAGAACAGTGACATTACCAATTTCTTAGGACCTCTTTGCCTAATTATTTCAGGAAGCCAAGAACAATTAATCCAGAAGCGATGGCAGTGGAAGCCATGAAGAAGATGGAGTCGCCGCCATCTGCTGTGCAATTTTTGCCTGTTATCAATAATCAAAACATCTTGGTCGGCATTGTTACACTTCACGGATTAGTCTCTGCTGGCCTCTGATCTTTGCACAGCTTTTGTACCTACCTTTTCGGTTGTATTAAATTCTATTCTTTGTAGTTAGTGGACCTTGTATTAAACCACCTAAGGTTTCTTCCCTGCTAATACTGCACCATTATTTCCGAAAAGTCAATGAAATAACCCTCAATTCTCAGCAGATGTACTGTATGATTCTCTCTCTTTTTTTCTTCTCGTTATTTTACCCAGTTTGGGATAGCGGTTGGGTTGTGGAAAATTTTGCCTCTCACTATAAATTTCTCTGGAAGGAACTTCCGAGTACTAAGCCTACCTCTCCGTATGTAAAGAATTTTCTTGCGTCTTAATCACTTTTGAAGTCCCTGAGAGAGACAACGATCGGTGGCCCTTAGTTGCAGGTACCCATTTTGAAGGTCACCCTTTACAGGGCAGATTACCTGTTGGACGTACAAGGCGAACCATCCAGAGCCAGGATTAAAACAACCTGACCCGTCAGAATGGAACTCGACCATCGACCGATTATGTTCATTCAAAATGCCAACAGCGGAAATACTCGCATGCTTCCTTCTACAGACTTTCGTAAAAGGGTGGCCAAGTTTGGACGGTGTCTGAACCTAGAATCTGGGAGGCAGAATCTGGGAGGCATGTCCCAATACAGTACACATGATAGGAACCATACGATGAAGAGCTCTGTTTTAGCAGTTCGTTCTAATGCAATTAAATACAGCATCAAAATCATGTAACTAATCAGACATTGGGCATCATTAATGAGAAGCAGAAAGTGGCCCTTATATAACCGTACATGATGGTGCCGTTGCATATACCGTCTGTAGCAACCAGAACCGAAAAGAAAAAAAGAGGAGAAAAGCCACCATATGGAGCTAATTGTTCAGTCTCCCAAATATCATGTCTCAGTTATGGCATTAGATCCAACCCCTCATTCCCGCATAATGCTGTCTGCCTTTTCATCAATTCACCCTCCTCAACAAATCTAGCAACAAGGCTGTCTGCCTTGATTATATGTGTAGAGCTTGTTCAAGGGCAAAAGGTTTAGTTTCTCAGAAGTACACTTGAAACTGAATTGTGTGTCCCACCACTGTAGTCATCAGAATAAAAATTTCAATTCTGAGATGACGCAACTTCTTTTTCGGAATGATCAGCAGTAGTAGACCGGGCAGGACATCTATTTTTCAATATCTGTATGTACTTATCTGATGACCCTGAATCTGAGGAGCTTGACGAAGTGGTACTTTCAGATGAACTTTCTGGTATTAAGATTGGTCGAACATCATCTGGGGCTGTACTTGTGTCAACCGTAGATGCTGGTGCATTTTTCTTTGGCGCAACTTCATTAAAGGACCTTGATGTGAGCAGCCGTGCCTTGATTTCTTCCCTGATGCTAGAAAAGTTTCTCCTCCCACTGCTGTGCGGTATCACTGAAAGTTGAAGTTTGTGCCCCTTTCCTACAGATTTTTCCTCCCGAGATTCTGGACCACCTACAAACTTGGTTTCATTATTTTCAGAGGCATAAGAGTGCAGGGTCAGTTTAAGATCCTCTCTAGCCCACTTGTATACTGCAGCTAGCTTCCCTTCCATGGCATCCATCAGAGTATTCAACTCATTGATATCATAACGGAATAGAAATTTTTTCTCATTCCAAGCACACGAACATAGCAGCTTTGCATGATTCAGACAGGAGTATTTGTCAGCAGAACATGAACATTGTGCAGCAGAAAGGTGTAAATCATAGAAACATATGCTACATTCCTTTTTGCTGATTGCATCAAAGTTTTTCTCCATTATCTGAGTTTGTGAAGGGGTGCAGAGGTATTTTCTTCTATTGGCTTCCAACTTAATACGTGACTGCACAAAGGAGTGGGGGCATAATTAATGGCCATGGAGCATTTCCAATAAAAAGGAAAGGTCATTCAACTGCAAAAGAATTAAAATTCTCATGATACATGCTAAAAATTCTGAAGGCTTGCCTTGAGTGCTTTTGTTAAGACTCCATCCTTTCCACAGCCTTCTGTCCACCTTAATTTATCCAAGGAGTTCTTCCTCAACAGAGAAATTTCCCATTGTGCCCTTACAGATTCCCTGGCTGCACTCAAAAGCAACTTATCGTGGGAAATTGACGTTTTTCTCCTCTGTGCAGAATAGAGTTCCACCACATTCTGTCCATGTGGCAACCAATGGAATGGAGCAACATTTACTGACTCAGCAAAATTAAAGCCACAGTCAAATCCTGAATAATATGCACTAGGAAACAAGAGAATGAACTCCCCTGGATACTGAATACAGCGGTAAACAGGTATACTCTCAGACTTTATTGTAGAGGGTGACAGCTTGATTATCTGATAACACATAATGAAAATGAAATTAATCTTCTTCTGAAACATTTGGAAGCTGTGAAAGTAACAAAGGCTTGATTTTGAGAAGCTAAGAAATAACCCAAGAGTCTGAAAATACGTGACAAGTCCAATCAGTACAAGTTGAACAGAATAGAATAGCAGAAATGACCCCCTTAAATTTTGGAATTAAGACTTTGTTGAGTTGGAGTTGTGGTCAGGAAACCATTACTCACCAAATTATCACATGACTTAGGCTGTTTCACTGATGAATCTGGGACGTATTTCTTCATGGCCATCTCAAACTTAACAGCATGTCTCCCTGGAACACCATACCATACTTTGGTTGCACCCAAATGAGTGTAGTGGAGTGAATACAAATGGTGTTCTTCAACCTTCTGTTCAACAAAGTTAAATAAATATTTTACTGATCAGAATACAAGGTGGAAAGGGTTTTTCCTTGCAAATATAATGTATTGAACAAAAATATGAAATTGAAATTAACCTGGTGCAATTAACCCATCCTAGAAAATAAAAATATCCTGAATCTTACCCAAGAAAATGATGAGAAGCACATTCCTATTTTAAGCTGAGGTGTTATAACCCCAGAAGTTTTTGAACTTTCAAAAGCAAGAAGAGAACCAGTAAGCCTAGGTGTATTATTCAGGTTCCAGCCCGAGGTCACATATTTGGGATACGCAGACACTTGTGAAGCATTGGATATGATTGGAAATCCACTGCCAAAGACCCCACTGTCCAGCCTGTTGCCATAAAGCACCTGAAACAGCAACAGGAATGGTATCACCAACAACCAAACAAGGGGGAAAATAGAGCAAAACCTAGCTTGTGCTTATCATAGTCTGTCACCTGCATACCTCAATCTCTTCCGTGGGATTTTCAACTATTCTTCTGTATTCACCCTCAATATCCTCCAATGATGGTTCCCATTGCTTTTGACCCACAGCCTTACTTCCCATGCAAAAGTACTGATTCATGAAATCATCAGCATATTGCTTGAAAGTTTCAATAGTAAATTCAGGTCCAGGTTCAGATTCAAAGCCTTCAATATCAGAGCATCCAACTTCACCAGGGTCCATAGTGCACCCTTTAGAATCTTCATGTTCCAAACCCCCCTTGAATTTGGCTCTCTTCTGACAGCTCTTTACATTTTCAGAAACTTTAGGCACTCTGCCCTCCACATATTGATTCAACCCATCTATCTGTTGAATTTGTGCAGTAAACATAGGTCCTTCCCAGATTTCCCTTTCCTTAATAAGGCAAGGTGGTTTCCATGATGGAGGAGGAACAATACGACAAATGCCATATCCCTCTGCTTTAAGACGTATACTTTCAATATACTTTAGGGTGTCCCTGAATTCCTGCAATTGAATTCAGGCTCCTTCAAATTAAGATATCTACCAGCCAAAACACTAAAAGAAAATGAATGTCCTAACACAATGAAAGGCAAAGTGAAATGAACAAAATATGTCAGGAAAATATAAGCAGAACAAAAAACAATTGCAATGACAGGAATCATGTACAGCCAGAGAAGTAAGACCTCTTCGTTTGGGTGAAAAACAGGAGCCTCTTCAAGGATATCTTTTCTTGCATCTTCAGGATGCCATCTTGCTGTTACCTGTTCTGATGATGCCATCAAGATATTAGATATGAATAATAATGTCTTACAGTTTAAGACCAGTGAATCTAAGCAAAAAGCAATAAAAATATTGAAGAGTGTGTCAACCTTCAGACAATTACAACAATCAGTACATATGCGTGCTATCCCTTTTGGGAGGTGAGTTTTTGAAAGGAGCTCCTATGCACAGAGAAAATGAATACAAGAATAAGTATGGCTTCTTAACAGAAAATAATAATAGTAACTCAAGCCCAGCTACTGTTGATGTAGACAGAGGCACCTTTGAAAAATACATATAGTTGTCAAAGAAAGGATAAAATATACAACCATATCAACTTGTGCAGAATCAGAATCCTCTTGGTCGCAGTAGCTGTGGTTTGGCAGAATCCATGGTCGATGCCAAAAAGATCTCTTCAATGTTGCAGCATCAATCAAGTTTGATGAGAGGTCCATCTGGATTGGCTCTCCACTGGATGCACCCACACAGTTTTGTTCAGTGGTTTCTGCCTTCTTCAGTCTAAAAGATGTTAGAGACACAAAACCCGGAGGGACAGAAAGTTTTTCCACATTTTCATTTCTGAGAGCATTTCTTGCACGCTTTATCCCCATGATTACTCTCAGCCTTCCCACGAGGGGTAGCGTAGGGTATTAGCTTAGCACCTCGTTCTACTTATCAAAGAACTGAAGCATGGTCTAACTAGTTATCCTCACTGCCAGAATTACTCAATGCTCTACACTTCCAATCCCCAGGGAAACCAATAAATTTTTTTCTGCAACAAGCAACCAGGAGACACAAATCCATTAAATGAATTATCTAGGTGGCTAAAATGTCAACTACAAGCAAATAGCATATTCCCATGTGCTCATAATGGGCACAAAATATGTTAAACAAGCAAGATGTTAGTAAGTAGCCATTGTCACTACACCTAAACAGCGACAGAAAACAAAGGTTGTGCCAATCCTACTCCCATCCAACATCCAACATTTACAGATTATAATACGACAAAGAGTTTATCTCAGACAAATGCTCTGCTTCTCATCTAATTTGCTTTTGTACAAATATTACCATAAGATCCATGCACCAACAGAGGCCTAACATGAACTGCTTTCTTGCTTTAAGTCCCTGAATTCTGGTTCCATACTCATGAGACAACCACAATCCCCTTATACTCTATTAGGTCCACGCCGCATTTCTTTTTGTTTTTGCTACAATTTCACATTATTTAAACAAGAAAAACTGAACCCACAATCCATTTCCAAATTCCAACAGCTTTGCTCCCATAGGCCATAACAATTTCTTGCAGCAAACCAATGTTACCTCACCAAGGTTCTAAACCCATGCAAAACTGTATCACTCGGTCTAAGCAGACCTCGTAAACAAGGCCATTCGATAGACCCATACTTAAAAGAGAAAGGAGTTTAAAACCCAACACACAAATCAAATCAACGCGTGGATAAATGGGTTTTCCCTCAAATTTGAGGCTTAAAAAGAAACTACATAACTCTCTCTCTCTCTCTCTCTCTCTCTTTTTAATACAATTACAAGATCGACTTATCCAAAAAAAAAAACACATAAATGTGCATTCAAGGCACATTCAACCCGAGCTCACCATGAATATTCTCAAAGCAAACATCGGCGATTAATCCCAAAAAAAAAAAAAAAAGAGAGAGAAGAAAAGAAAAGAAGAACAAGAAGAAGCCCCCATGTACCTGAACTAGGATTAGGGCAGGGCAGGAGCCATGACGTATCCGATGCTGTCCGCGGACTGCATGTCGGCTTTCGGAGAAACTATAAAAAACAATATTAGGACGAAACGGATTAAAATCTCGGCGACGTCGGTTTCCTTGTCGGTCGTCTGGGGTTGAGTTACCATTATGCCCCTACGCATCGACCCGAGACTAATTTTACTTTAATTTATTTATTTTTTATAAAAAAAATAAATATTGTTTTTACCCCGTTGAAAACATCAAGCGACTTCCGGCGAGAAAGAAAAAAGCAACATTAGAGGATCGGGACGCCAAGACCTGGCCGTGACAGTCGAGGGTGAGAGAGAGTGCCTAACTAATAAAAATATAAATATTCTTATATCAAAACTGTAACTGTGATTATTTAATGATTATATATTTATATATTTGTATTTTTAGTGGCGTTTATCTTTTGTGTTTTTATAAAAATAAAAATTAAAAATTAAAAAGCACGCGGCATAACTGCTCCTAAATAGTACACGTGCGGTTTGAATTTGTATGAAAACCGGGTGCTTGAAACCCGTCTTATTGCATCAAGTTAATGCGTGGGAAAATTTTGTTCTCCCCGAAGCAACAAATGAGCCAATATGTGATGTTCATGCCCATATTCATATGTTCTTTTGTTTTTTTTTTTGTTTTTTTTTTTTGGTTGGTTAAGCCACACACACAGACACACGCACGCACGTACACACACATGCATATTATTACCATACGGAAATCTGTCATTTTCTTTTTGCTTGGTAAGGAAAGAACCATTTTCAAAGCTAGTATTTCTAGAAATTCAAAATTAATTTGTTATTGATTTTGTCTTGTCTTCCATTATCTTAGGGTAAAAAAAATTAAAAAAAAAAAAAAAAGTTAAAAGCCAGTCCAATTTCCAGACAGGATGTGGTACGTGTTCCAAGGCAGATAAACCTGGGGACTTCAGAAGCTTGAGTCGCTGCTACTTTCGTGGCCATTACTACGGGCTCTGAAGGTTTCGAACCGTTAAATTGTAGCTAACGAATTGAATAAATTGATGGCATCAAGATCTTTTTTCCATTTGTAGTCAACGAGGAACGCTAAAAAGCCCAGAAAAAAAATTAAAAAAGAAATACAAAATCAGTGGATTAGCCGATCCCTCTCGGCCATGCAACAAGGGAAAAACTTCAGCGGAGGGGGGGTGGTCTCCGGCACCTTCTGTTCCTCTGTCAAGATCTTTGATATTGCTAGATCGCTTCATATGGGATATTGGGATTCAATTTTCTACCGCGATCACCTGCTGAGAAAGTTGTTTGTGAGTTGGCATTTTTAAATTTTTAATCTCTCTTTTTTTTTTTTTTTTTTACATAAGAAAACAATTTTTATTTTTTAAAGATATTTTAATAACTAAAAATTTTAATTTTCCTTTTTGCTAGTTAAAATGTGAGATTTATAAAAGAAAAAAAAAATAAAAGGACAATTCTTTATTTTCATCTGGTTTATAATTTTATTTTACTCATGGCGCTGTTAATTATTTCGTTTAGTGATAGAATTTCGTTTAGTTTTAGCAATTAGAAATCAAATCTCGACACTTAAGGAGCCAAAAAAAAAAAAAGAAAATTAATACTAAAGTAAAAATCTAACTATGAATTGTGCGGCTAGAGAAACAATCCTAGTCAATAATCGCTTCCCAAAAAACAAGCAGAAATGAGACAATGAATTGCCGCGGTCTAGTCTACAAGAGTTTAAACAAAAATAAAGCCAGACAAATGAGTGGCCGGAGGTTATAACCATTTCTTAAAGAAATAGCCAGCCCGAGACAGGCAACGTATTCCCCCCCAGCAATCAGAGAGAATATACGATCTCGCAGAATATCTTGATGAGTTCTATTATATGGACAGGAAAACTGGACAAAAAAAATAAAGATAATTTAATTATAACCATTAATCTTAGTTGGGTGCAATTTTTACATCCTTTTATACATTCAACTTAGCTGTTACAATTGACATATGCCTTCTTGTGTCCAACTTCTCCTTCCCTGTAAGTATTTTTTGTGTCTTGTTCATTGGGTCTTTGTTTATACTTTATCAGTTGTAATTGACGTAAGATTAAATCCAAAACCTCCAACCAGTCACTGCCTGCCAATTAAAACAATTGAATTCTATGGTTACGTTTTCCACGGGCTCTTCTTTCCCCGGGTCTTATTAGCTCGGTTCCCAACTTCGTTTTACAACTTCCATTTTATCAGTTTATCCGCGACTCTCACACTCTTCCGCAGGCATAACTACGTGCTTCAAGAAACTAGCAAAAAACAGTATCGGAAAAACACAAAACAAAAGGGGAGAGAAAAAGGATCTCGATGCTACTAAACATAATATCTTTTTTATTTTATATAGATTGCAAATAATAGAAAAGAAAAAAGACATTGCTGTAAAATCTAAGTAAGTGTTAGATGTATGCAGTTGTATTTTGAACAAGTCACAATAAAATAACTTTACCATTACATATTATTGTTTAAACCCCTACCATAGACTACTACAGCATAATTAATCTTCCTAACATTTGTTTAAACCAAACCTTGTTGGAGTTGTCCTTCAAATCCAAACACCTTAAGCACATTACAAATCAGCAAATGGGTATTCAAACGTATACACAAAAGCGAGCCAATTAACAACATTTCATAGGAAAACCGTATTATGATCAATCTCAAATCTTAAATCTTCCAAGTTTGAAGCTCCTCCATCTCCCAAGCTATTTTCTTCCAAGTTCATGTCATCCCACATGAACCCATAGTCATCGTGATCTCCTCTGGAACCCAAACCAGTGATGGTGTTGGTGTTACTTTGCTGAAGAAGGTTTAGAAAAGAGCTGTGCGGGTGAGGCGGAGTCGACGACAAAGATGGGATTTGCTGATACCCACAAGGCAGACTTATATCAGTTGATGAAGGAGATGCTGCTAAATTCAAAGGGGCACCAACTGATGTCTCAAACATGAATTCAGGGCTGAATCTTGTGGTGCTGTTATCTCCCTTGCTCTTGTGAAATACTCTACACAAGACCCAGTCCTCCTGTGATTACCAAAACCAGCAAAAAAGTAAGCAAAAAGAAGTGTACAACCAGAATTTGCATAGAGGAGCTCATTCACCACACCAAATTTAGGTACCCGGATATGTGCATAGACAATAAATGGGATAATCGCCACCACTCACATGCATATTATTATTCCCTTACAGGGGCCATCTCTCTCATGAAAAGTCCCAGACATGACAATCACTACCAGCTACATATGTTACAGGTTTAAAATGTAAATGGACAACTTGCATGGCCTCTTTCCTCTGGGTGTCTTTTGAAAGAACATAGTACTTGCCTTTGTCTTCCTACTTAAGTATAATTATAATTACCGACCCCCCATCTCTCTCTGTGTTTTTTTAGACGGTGGATTCCATTCCATGACTGAACATAGTATAGCAGACTGGCAGTTGAACTCTATGATTGGGGTGTCTTTTCTTTGGGACGCTATGAATAAAATTTTTATTGCGGTTCAGAAAAAAAAAAACAAAAAAAGAAAAAAGAAAGGAGGCTAGCAGTTGAATTATGAGAAGTAGCAGTGGAAAAATGCAGGAACCTTAGGAGGCATATGTGGGGTCTCGAGCCGAAATTCGTGCATGATCCAACCAGTTTTGATTCCATTGGGAGCTCTGTTCCGGTAGAACACCAGGGTCTTTCTCATCCCCACGATCTCGCGCGTTGTGGGGTCCAGCACCGTTCGATCCTTCCCCGTAGCTTTCCAGTACCCGGATGTCGTTGCACGATTGGTTCTGAATCCAGTCGCATACTTCCGATCTCTGAAACTGAAGAAATACCATTCGCTGGAGTTGAGCTTGGCCACCTCTGGACAAATTGCACAAACACAAAGGTCAGATTCTAAAAGACTGATTAGAATAGTTAGATAAAACAAAGCTTTCGTGAATATGGCCCCTATGGGGCTATGGGGCCCCAGGCTATGCCTGCTCCCTCCCGTACAAGCTAGCATATGGTTTATCATGTAATTGGCATAAATGGTTTAGTTTCCAACATAATTAAAGTGGCGGAGAATTGGACGCCAATCAATTATCTCCTGTCTCAAACATTTGATTGGCAACGATTGTGCTAGATGTAGGGTTCCCATATTACTAGAACTTTATGCAGTAGCGTTCAGTCCTTGTCTCACACCTGTACGAGTTATTTCCAAGAAACCTAGGCCCTTGTATGAATAATAATCATCAGAGTCGAGAATAATAGCTGGGTTTTGAAGCAAGGTTTCAGTTCAAATTATTCAATCTTCATGGGTTACATGCTATTCGAGAAAAAAAAAAACAGAAAAGAAAAGAAAAGAAAAGAAAAGGAAAAGATATCGGGCAATAAAGTACTAAAGTAGTGCTTTAGAGCTAGAAAAGCTTAGGAAAACACAGCTCAGCCCTATCTGGTGACTTTTGCACGGTTTGCTTTTGTAACAAAGAACAATGTCTATGGCTGGTCGACCATGATTGGCCTATCGTTTGACTCTTGTCTCGTGAGAACAGATTCCCCGTGGCTTCATGGATAAGCATAAAAAATGAAAATCACTCGATCCACCGCGAGTCTACTTATAGTAAGCATCCTTATCTTTCTCTCTGATGTTTACGCAACCACAGTTCTGATCCTCTCGCCATAACTAGATTAGCCTGGACTAATTTGCATTAAGGAAGAAGTAAGAAGGGGAAAACGAGAAATAAAAGACTTTTGAGTAAGGAAATCGGTGCGAAAATGTATAGGTTCCATTGGCGGCTAATATGTATGCCAACTGTAAGCTTCCTATGCTTTTTAATGTAATTTACTGCGTACGGCCTCAAAAGAAACCGATGTTGCACGCAACTCATAGTGGGCTTGGTTAGATCAGGACAGGCCAGTTCACGTCCCGAAGAAGAATAATTCTCAGCAAAATACATAAATCAAACATCATCATCCCTAACTCCAAGGTGGCGCCGGTACAGGATACACGTTTTCACATGACCAATAGCTTACATAATTTCGGAAAAGAAAAACGTTAATATGGGGTCCAGCTTATTAGCTAACTGCATGTCTGTATGGCTATGCGTATTTCAATAATTTCTCCCCCTACAATTATAACTTATACATGGGCTTACAGTATCACTCGGGAGGCGACTATATATATATATTTTTTTATATGACAAACTAATAATGATGATACTTATAAAAAAGGGAAAACTAGTAATGATGCAAACAATAATACCAACACTAATAGTACTATGCTCTCTTTGCCTTCGGAGGGAGACCTTTTAACATTCAATTTATTATGCCAAATTAATTATTGTCTGCATATATTTCGACGATCTTTGTTTAACTTTTGCTAATTACGTATCCTCATTTTCATACACCATCTCGGAGTCTTTTTAAGAGTTTTATGGTCCATGAGAGTCTCTTTTATCTCCATTTATCAACTTCGAATAAAGAAAGATACTAGTACTATAATAATGATAATACCAACGATAACATCTGGCAATGAAATGGACCATTCAGAAAACATCTCACAATGAGTGGGACGCGGTTTTTGGCATAAGACTTGCCACAAAAGTAATCTTTATATGTATAGGGACAAAAATCCTCAGAAAGGTGCGTGAATTTAGCCTGTAGTAGCCAAGAAAGAGGGGATTCATTCATTTATTTATTTATTCACGGCAAAGCGAATTCGTTCATCTTTGAATAAGCTTCTACATCGTGTTGTCCTATTCATATCATGCTCATGTATGCAGGTTGAGTTTGTGACTGGAGGCAGCAAAGTGAACCACCAGAAGCCAGAAGAAGAAGCGGAAGACGACGACGACGACCAATGAATATGATGGCTACTACTCAATTACTAGTTGATGTTCCTTTTGATGGATAAAACTATGAAAAACAGTGGCTATTTCAATCATAACAGCGACTAAGGGAAAAATGGAAATAGAACAATAAAGAAAATGAGAGGAGAGAAAGCTACATAAGTTGGCCTTTGGGCCTACTTTGAATATACTACGCAGTGTACATGCAATCTAGTACGACGGTAAGGGCACCAAAGAACAAGTTGGCGATACTCTCTCTCTCTCTCTCTCTCTCTCTCTCTCTGTGATACCGAAATCGGAGCGACGTTTGTCTCTTCCCTAGATTAAAGGACCGTGATCTGGGACAGCCAGACTGTCTCGCGTCGTCCGAGACTCGAATATTTGTTTTATCTCAGCGAACTTTGATGATCTTTAAAACATGACTTTGTAGTTCTCTCTTATGAAAGTTATTATTCAAAAAAAAAAAAAACTGCGATAAAAAATATATATATTTGAATTGAAACAGCAGTCTGCAGAGCGTATGTAAAGAGGAAGAGGAATTTATTGGAACTTAGGAGGCAAAGTTTGTAGGTACCAGGAAGCTGCCACGGCTCACATGTATGGAGGTCGATATCCACCAGAGTACCCTTCAAGACTTCCTCGTTTGTGACCTTTTTGTAGAGGTAATGGCAGACCAGCTCCTCATCACTTGGGTAAAATCTAAAACCAGGAGGCAATGTTGCTCCAATGTCTCTGAGCCCCATTTTGGGTTGTCTTTTGGAAGGCAAGCAGGTATGAGTTTCAAAGTTTTAAGAAAGGAGAAGCAAATTGTTTTTGGGAAAAAGGAATGTATTAGTTAGAGAGAAAGAAAGAAAGAAAGAAAGAAAGAAAGACTTTGGTTTCTTGGTTTGGGGATGTGAAATATTATGATGGGAGAGGGAGGGGTTGGTGTCATGCGTATAAATAGTTGGGAATGACAAGTGGCTTTGCCGGTTAGAATTTCTTTGCATTATTCTAGCTAGCTGGGGGGGGGCCATGCTTGTGTAATTTGTTAGTTATAGCAGGAAGTTTCAAAGGAAAACCAAAGTCACAAGAAATCTTCCTGGGTTTTGTAAAAAGTGCAGCAATTGATGCAAGATATCTGGACAAGATGCACACATATTTCTTATAGAAACCTTCCAAAACACCCCTTTTTATTTTCAATGGTAATTTTCCTTTTTTTTTTAGATTTTTTTTTTTCAAATGTATACTTTAATTGGACAACTTTATGCATCTCGTATTGCATATGGCTACCGAAAGACATGGGTAATTGCCACGGGTAATCGCTTTTTGTGAACATTCGGAGAAGTTATTGGATGAAGACAATCACATATGTCCAACGTTTTTTTTTTTCCCCTATTGATTAAATATGCTTCCTTTTGGTTATCGATCCTTTTCGCTTTTTACTTTTTTTAATAAGTCAATCTCGGTAATTTTACTAAAAGAAAAAAGTTATAAATAACACTTAGTATATTTATTCTTTTTTTATTATAATTTATTGGTAATTTTATATTATATAAATTTATTTTATTATTTATAAAATTACGAGTTATTTATAATTTATAAAAAAAAGAAATTAAAATAGAAATTGCTTTACTCTTTTCTTCTCTTCTTTAATAGGTTACTGATCTTTCTTCTGTTTTTACGAAGTACTTTGAATATGATTGATCAGTTATAATAATTAACTTTTGGGTGGGAATATAATTATATCCAAGCTCGTTTAAAATATCGCTTGTGTCCGACAAAGTGAACGAGAAAATACATTTGCTCATGACGGGCTTATGAATCTTGTTTTCTTTCTTTCTAAGCTCTCTTGGCGTCAGCATGTTCTTTCAAACGTTAAATCGAGGAGAATCCCATGGCTGTAGCGTTCGTCAGCTTCGTGTTTCCCAATCCAAGAGCCGTGATTACTTCTTTTTGGAATTCAGATAACGCGGCAATGCAAGGAAGAGAAAATTTCTATGCATGATCAATTATACCCTTGCAACACTAAAAGCATATAACCAATAATATCCGTACTGTATCGCAATTATTTATGAGTTGGGGTTGCATGAAAAAAAAAAAAAAAGTTGCTGTAACTAAGAATTCGTTATTTTATGGAAATCCAAGGCCAAAGATGCTTTTCTAACAAACTAATTATTCTGAATCTGAAAATTTCTGATTATTAATTTGTCGGAACATTACGTCGGCGGGACCATGTCGCTTTGATCAATAGAATGCAACCCCAAGAACAAAGCGTCCCAAGCGCGTGAACTTTATTGGATTGATCTGAGACCCAAAACGTGGACAGCTCAAGAAAGAACCAAATAAATTAGCTGGAATAAATTGAATATTTTGGTTAATCATGATGAATTCCCCCATCGGTTCAATTTTTGATCACAGATGCGGCTATTAGAGAAGGTTGCAGGGGTGTTGGATTCATCGCGATCAGGTTGGCCATTCAAAAAGCACAGGAGATGGTCCTTTCTCTTATTTGTATTGAATCTGATAGCCTAGAAGCTGTGAGAGCATGTGCCATCTGGGTCTTTCCGCAGTTGGCCTTTTGATTGACGCTTTTAAGGTTTCAGAATTTTATTATCAGTCATGTCCCCAAAGAAGCTAATAGTGCAGCACACGCTTTGGCAAAGGCAAGCTCGGTTATTCCCACGAGAGTCTGTCTGGTCTAGGCGCGATTTTCCTCTTCTTCTTTTTTTTTTTGTTTCTTTTCTTTGATTGATAAGATGTACCAAATTATTTGGCTTGAATGAAGTTTACATGTTTTTTCCATAATAATAATAATAATAATAATAATAATAACAACAGATCACAGAAGAATAATTTTGGAAGGATATGCCGGCGTGGGGCAAACTGGGTCTTCGATCTGGGGTCCAGTAATGATGAAAGATATTAGGCCCATCAAACATTGGTGTGAAGAACTTATCTATAATTAATTAGGCGATTTTTGGTTTCGGGATGAGTAATGCCAGCGAACAGGCAATAATAATGGAAATGCGGACAAAAGGGTATTTGTCACAACATGTATCATCTGATGATAATAATTAGAATGGTTACATTAATAGACCATGACTGGACTTCGGTCATCTTGGGTCACATACATATATGCCTTTGAAATAATGGAGCCCAATTAATTTCAATGGGATTTTTTTTTTTTTGTTTTTTAAAGAAAAAAAAAATTCCCCAAAAATAAATTAGCGATGGAGGTCAGTTTTCGTTTTCACCTATAGCTACAAATGAATGCGACAGGAAAACCTTTAGTTAAACCAGTATATGGTGTCAATACATTTTCAATATCCCAGGCAGGGAAACTTGCACAACAGGTCAAACAAAAACTCGTAAAACATGTCACTGGCTAGGTGATGGGACATTTTCGCCGTTAAAGGATGAATATGAACCTTATAATTGGGGCATGGAAGAACGAGGGGGGAAGCGACGACAGTTGATAATTTTTTTTGTTGATTGTGATCCTGTCGGAATAAACCATAAGTTAATTGATGCGCGACAGTTAGTGTATAATCAGCCTATTAATTACACGAAAACCCGAACTGGGGTTTGGTCAGTATCAGTCATCGCTCCCAAGAATGTTCTGAATTTGGACTCTGCTGATAAGCAATTGAGCGATATATTAATTATGCGACTAAGAAACCACAAGTACCGGAAACAGTAAAAATTATTAAAGGGTCGGATTTCTATGCAGTTAGAATTAATTCAATTAACACGGCGGCTAAAGGTTTAGTTAATATCCTTAACCCTGTAGTAATTAGTGCATGTGACTAGGATCTTGCTGCAATCTTACCACGGCAAACTGATATTGATCTTGATGATGTTCATAAAACCTTAATTAATGGGAGCCGATCCCGCCGTAAGACATGTGAGACCACAAATTGAGGTACACGTCATGGAAATAATGACGTCCAAGGTCATTCTAAATTATAAATCATGACTATCCGAAGCAAGGAAAAGATACAAATGACAGCTGAGTTGTAGGCTTAGGGCTCTTGCCAAGTATGGGAATTTTGTTAGGTGCGTGGGATGTTATACAAAGAGTGACGGCTTGATACTCCTCCTTCCTGGCCAATAATTTGCCATTCCCTTAGCACCAGTCTCCTTCCGGAGTGTATTTCTGCTAGTGTTACCCCCGCAAGCCATGGACTCTTTTTTGGGACACAACATTTACGAGTCACATATTGAATAACACCCTCTCTCGATCGTCACCAATTAATCAACAACTTATCCGCAGGGTTGATTTGTTCATTTCATGTACACTGATTCATGATCATTCGCACGAGGCCGGCCTGCTAACGACCCAACGAGAGATTTTATGTCATTTTTAGAGGATGATGTTTACGAATTTTTATTTTTATTTTTATTTTTTTGAAAATAAATGAATAAATAAAAATATACATATAATAATGTTCTGTTTAATAAAACTATTCATACACTCGAATGATTTATTTTGATTACTACAATCAATGTGATGTCATGACAAGGCAGTTAGTAAGTATATAAATTCTAAGTAACATTCTATTAATTTGTTCAAATATATATTATGTTGTTACTGTTAAATTAAATTTTTTTATAAAAAAAATTACTTAATGAAAATTTGGGTTTTTATCTAAAAATTTTAAATTTAATAAAATATTTAATAGATAAAAAAAAATTTAAAGGATAACTTCAAAAAAAAAAAAAAACCTAAATGACTACAAAGATATGTACGATACAAAAGAAAAACCCACAACTGCACGTAGCTTTCTCGAAAAGGAAAAAGAAAAACTACAAATACATGTAGGGCCCAAATGATTAGGCAGTGTCATGTACGCTACCCCCATAAAGGCATGACAAATCAGAAAGAAAGCAATTTGAATCTGGAGGGGGGCCTCACGTGGCATTCTCTGATGCTCCTTGGAAAGTTGTTCTTAATTGGCAACGTTGCCATCGAAATCATTTCCGTGGTCCACAACAGATGCTTCCGTAAATCTGTCCCCTCCCCTCCCCCCCCCCCCCAAATACGTATCCATATTATAGTATTTCAATGATTATCCCTTAAGAGTTGCACAGTCGAAATCAAAATGGTTCACCCCAATGATTTTTTTTTTTTTTTTTTCCTTTGCACAAAACTGTTTCTGTCAATAATGGCATGTTAGTAACCCAAGAAATCAATTCCCACTTGCCCTTCTATCTTTCTTCCATTCTGACACAGAAAAACCGAGCACACATACGCACAAGGATATGGAGGCCCCCCCCTATACATGTGTGCGGGTGTGGGTGTGGGTGTTGGAGGGGAGGGGGGGGGCTGCTTATTTTATTTTGTTATGTGATCGTATCTATTTCGTTTCGTTTGTTGTGTTGCAATATAATGGAGGGGGTGAAACTATTGCAAGAGGAGGCTCGTTGAACGGTTGATTCTGTTAAGGACGACCCTAATCTTATATGAGTTTGAGATTTATGAATTATAATTATTAAAATATTAATTTATTTAAACATTTAAATTATCGGGTGAATTTTAAAATATGAATTATATAAATTTTTATATTAAAAATATAAATAAATTAGACCCGTTTAGTATAAAAAATTTATAAAAAGTAATAAAATTAAAATTTAGGATTTTTTAATCAAAAATAATTTATTGTTATATTAAAAAATTAATTTATTTAAAAATTTATGACATGAATTAGATGGCTCATAAATACTCGTTTATCCTTTTGCCCCCTGCTGTCAACAGAACCAAACCAAATGTTCAAAGAATCAAACAAGAACCAGCTATGCACGATCGAGCTAAATTCTCCAACGGAAAACACAAGGAATCAAAATTGGAAAACACAGAGAGAGAGAGAGAGACAGAGAGAGAGAGAGGGAGAGCATGTGTAGGAATTGCCTCCGAAGAAGCAGCATTAAAAAGTGAGAATGGATGGGGAGAATAAAAAAGCAACAAAGTCATCAACTTTTGATCATCATCATCATCTTTGAAAGATAAAAACCAGCCAACCATGAGCCAATGTTTGCCATTTTGATTCCAGGAACTCTTTTTCAACAAAGAATCCGTTTTACTTTATGCTCCCTTTTGAAAATTTCGCTACTTGATGGGATGTTCGTGACTCATATTTCTAAATGATTATGCTTTTTAAAATTGAAGTGTGCTATAAGCTACATGATCCAATCCTCAACACGTAGTTCTTCTCTTCCAAAAGGATCAGGGATTGAACTGTGCGTTTGAAAGCTGATTTGGAATGAGATGGCAATCACGATATATTACATTATTAGTCGGACACCCTTCAAAATTTAAAACTTTCTGTCTTTTTCAAATTAAAATAAATTTATAAATCTAACCGCATCAAAAGATTCGGTTGATAACTTGGAAACGCGGGAAATTGTTAACTACAAGTACAAGCATCCTTGATCATATAACCAAAATATTGAATGTAATTCTTTTAACAATGACTCTTCAGCATAGTTTTAAATAGTGATTTTGATCGCTATGTCTCCGAAATAGACTCTCAGCGTAAACAAATTATGGGTCTTACATCCTTTTCTTAAAAAAAAAAAAAAAAAGGGGGGGGGGGGGAAGAAATGCCTGTCATATTAGGCAAGTATATGTATATATCAAACGTATATATTGTGCAATTCAATTTACAAAAAATATATAAAAAAAAAATGCATGTACCGAGATTCCATTTTATGGATTGAGACCTTGAAAGACCCATACTCAAAAACAAGATGTCCCGTCTATGGTACTGCAATATGTGACATAGCATCCAGAGAAAATACAGACACGCGATGATTTACTAGGTATGTTATGGACAATACAACAGAAAATGAGAGGACATAAATTATTCTTGGTCATTAGATGTGACATGCACACGACGATTGATTAATATGCGACGCTGAGGATTCATTTTTGTGACAGCTGGCCAAGCTCTGTGCGTATAGATGAAGAGGAAAATAGAGAGTTTCCAACTGCAGGAAAGCGTGTCCGAGGGAGGGTTGATTGGAATCACTCCAATGGCCCACCCACTTAGTGATTTGCGCCGTAAACATGAAAATGGAAGAGCCCACCGATGACAATAGGAGATAGAGAGAAGAGGAAAAGAAAAATGTCATGAAATTGGGGAGGTTGTTGGGGGGGGGGATCAAGAGGCGATTTATATTTAATAGCCTCTTTGATATCAATTTCATCTAAAATTCCGCTCGATTGAATTGGGTTTCACAATAAGATTTATATAACTAGTTCGATTTGCTAGTTAAATTTTTGCGTTTTGTACGTGTCTCGAAATAAATGAATTAAATTGCGATTTCTTATTTGATATAATTCATTTCAAATTTTAGGATTGGATTGATTTTATAGATTCACCAAATAAATTAAAGAATTGGGGAAATACAATTTAACTAAATAGAATTTTAGGATTGGATTGATTTCAAAATGTTTAGCAAAATTCGTGCTTGATTATCACTTGAGGTATGAGCGATGTTATTAAAGACCCACACCGAGACTTACGCCATTAATTGATTGAGTTAAATGGCCATACACATTTAAGACGAGAATTAATTGACTTATGCTTGGATTCATATCGCGCCATCCATTAATTGCTTGGCAATCCCGGGTTTCAAGCCTCTTTTCTGAACCCTAGGTGGATGCCCAGACGTTTGAACTCTTTCTGTCCGCTTAGTCTTGAGAGCCGTCTTTCGAACTCTTTTGTATGCGTAGGGAGGGGTGGAACCATGGGGTGTAAGTCTATAGTTTATTCATTTGTGTTGATTAATGGCTCTCTTACAAAATAGTTCGAAGATGAAGAGAGGACGGAGGCAAGGTGATGATCACATATTGCACCATACTTGCAAACTGTGATGGCGAGAGGTTCTAAATGCTTTGATAGAAACACGGGATGATTTGATTCGTCTTCAATGGCCTTGAGATGATCGTCTCAGGGTGATTCCTTTGTCGACGGACGGGCGGTACAGACTATTCATTCATAGTTTGAGAAGGAGACCATTGTGTATAGAGGTCAGGAATGGGTTGCGTTATTTTGCACGGGGACTGCTTGTGTATTAATGGCGATTTCTTTTCAGAGGGTATGATACGTGTTTAGGGCGGGCTCGTGTAATTACATTGTGGGGGTTCATTTCTAGGGCTTTGCTGCCATCCTATTTCGACACTCTTTGTTTGTGTCTTCGATCTGGAAATATTAATGAATTATTATTATTATTATTCTTCTCTTTTTTATTATTATTAAAAAAATAAAAATAATAATAAAATAATAATAATAATAATAAAGACATTGACAACACTCTTTTTCTCAAAGCTATTATTATTTTCACTGTCTATCTCGTACTTGGTGTTTGGGAACCAGACTAGTCTAATACACATGGCAGTCATGGCGCCGAGTGAACGTTCTCTGACTCGCATTGTTTGTTTCCTAGATTTGGCTTTAAATTTTTTTTTTTTTTTTTACCTTTCAATAAGAGACTGGAGACACACCGAAAAAAGTAATGGAGAGTGAACATGGTAGCTATCACGGCGATATTTCACAAGAATTCGTGATCCTTAAGCGAAAAGGAAAAGCATTGGACTGGCTTGAGGTCGCCAATGAACAATACGTCAGCACCGGCACATTGGAAGAAAGTGAAACTCTTGAGCTCGCTCGCACCGAAATCAACACACAACAAAAATGATAGGTCTACGTGAAAATCAGAAAGATAATTGTTATTGTAATCCCAGTTTCAGCCGTTAGCAGACAAAAAAATGACGCGCGTCTAGCATCATTTGGTTGCCAAATGGGATGTTACCAATTTTCTAAAAACTTTGTTACGTAAATACAGTCCACTTGATCTGTCGTAGACATAAATTTACATTATTAAATTATCATTTAACTTTGAAATTATATGCAATATAATACGTAGTTTATTTATAAAAACACCTTAACTCGACCGTGTCTATATAATTTTTATCGATTTTCCGAAGGACCAATTATGCTTCTCGAACTATATCGATCACGAGGGAACACAGTCATCATCCTGTCATTTATTTTTTTTTCATTTAAAAAATTGGCCCGTCGAGCATATCTTTCCTTATAATTTATTCCAGTATCTGAGAGCTAGATTAGTGTGATTGGATTCTTGATTTGTCTTCTGGGATCCACATGTTCAAATCCGAAGCAAATTATTAGTAAGAACTTTTTGGGGACACGGTTTGGGTGGTGGGTGGCACCAGACCATTGCCTTTCAACCGCCGTCTCTACAGGGAAGACAATTGAACACTGTCTTCGGGTCTTGCACAATTAATCAAGATGCTTTAGAAATGCATATGTGGGAAGTGGTTACTGATTACTACTAATTGTTCACATACCAATCCCGGGGGGCCCCCCAGCTCTATACCCTCATTCACGTACGTGTGTGTGTGTGTGTGTGTGTGTGTGTGTGTGTGTGTTCATTTTTCTGGGTACATCCAGTGTGTACATACATGGGGGTTGAACTCCTAGTTTGTTTTTTTTTTTTTTGGTTTTTTTTTTTAATCGGAATTGAAGTCCATATTGTGAAATTTTGAGAGGTATGTTTTGAACCCAACTTAAGAGTTTTGCTCTTGTGGTTAACCGAAACTTTAATGGATTGACTTCTTTCTCTCTTATGGATTCAATCAGTTTTTATTTTATTTTTATCTATAGAAAATCAATTGTTCCATGAGTTATATAAAAGTGGTAACTCTCCCTTTTTCAAATGACCAGTCATATTGTTAATCATATGGGAGGAGCCCAACTCATAATTAGGATGTTAAGTTTTCACATGTACCCATGCGTAAGTGTGCGTTACTATTCAAGTTTCTACCCTCTTCCTCTCTATTCTTGTTTATTACATGACTGAGGAAGGGGGATTATGCAAACAAAAAGTCAGGTGTGAGCTGCATTCCCTTCAATATTTCATCTGATTTATATTTAATCGAGTAAGAAAGCTTATGACGCAGGGCATGGACATATAACCAATTAACCATCAAATCACATAACTATAATAAAGTTTGTTCTTAATCAAAACACATCTTTATTAAGCTGAGTGGCGCTACCGTGTGCAAGCGGCGTCTATATAGTTGGGATAGCCACCGCGAAACCAAGAACAAACTTGTACGTAAGTCAGCTTTCATACCAATCTGCTTGCTACCTAAAGCAAGGCCACAAGAAATTTTATTCCAGAGAATTACGGCATGCCAGACATGGTCCCGTTAGATTGCTAGAGAAGTATATGATCAAATTAAACTTTTTTGTGTGTGTGTGTGTACCAAATTCAATATTATTGTAATTTCTAATATGGCTGCTACAGATGGCAAAAGGGTTGTGGCAATTTTATTTTATTTTTCATTGTTTTTCGCTATAAAGATAGGTATGCCTAACTCCATGAACCCAACTGAAAGAAAGTTACTAAAGTCCACGTTACTACAGCTAGAGTTTCAATATAGTTTTACGTAAATACGATCAATTTCTTGTCAAGAGCTTTCGTACTGAGAAAAATACTGCCAAAAAGTTCAAACGCCTAGACGTGCTCCAACTCGTTGAGTGATGTCATCCCTGCTTAACTTTGATACAACATGTGAGGTATGTTTGGCTGCTTGTAATAAGCCCGTGGGGAAAGAAATCGATCTGCAATCTGACAACATCCTAAATGTATGATTAGAGCCCCCCCCCCTATTGTCATTTGCTTAGAATGAGAGAGCTTGCCAAATAATTAAACAAGACTGCCCAATTTGTACTTTTGCTTTCTAACTCTTATTAATGAATTTGCAAATGGGGCACCATGGAAGATCACGGAATGAAAAAAAAAATATATATATATATGACATCAATTACGTTTTCATGCGATAGAGCTTATATTAAAACGCTATCATTAGCGTGAAAGAATAATAATAATAATAATAATAATAATAATAATAAAATAAATGAATATAGCAAAATACACGTCACCAGCATGGCTACATCTGTTAGCTGCTACAGTATCCACGGCTATGTCTAGTCGCTCACATACTATTCTGAATTTCTCCAATAGAAGGCCGACATGGACAGACGTTCCCTATTGGCTGAGTCTTTCCAGGGACGGTTGCCAACCACAGTTACAATGAGATATAGAAGTGAATCTCGTGATGTTTATCACAGAACTAATAAAGCTGTATAAAGATTTGAAAATGTGATTGCATTCTTGAGATTGATAAGGATGCACAGCACATTCGTTTGGAAATTCTTGGTTGATGATTCTTAATCAATTTCTAAACACTTGGAAGAAGCTTAATTTAATAGTACAGAAGATTATGTGATTTTGTTGACGTGAAGGCTCGTACGTTTATGACTTTCTTAATTATTTATGAAGAGGGTCACGAGTCTTGTCATCCCAGCCGCAGTGGCATCTTCTACTTGATGCTTCCTTAAATATCCCGTTCAGAGATTCCTCTGCCCCCATCTTTTGATGGTTCAGTTTTGCAATTTTGCTCTTCCATACCGAAAGCCCCTGCTCAGCACGGTCATTAAACCGGTGCTTTTAACCCGGCGATAAGGGCATGTCGACTGTTAAACCCTCGGGTTAACAGCTGAGGGTGTTGGGTTTATGCTTATCTTCTATTATATTGTTGATAATTTTTGAAATACAATTCAATAATTCATATTCAACTTAATGGTATTTAATTAGTTGAGAGTATATATTTTCTTCCCTTAACTAGCTATAATAAGCATGTTCGTCCTAAATTCAAATTTTGGAAGTCATCCCCATAAAAACTTAACGTGTCCAACAATCACAATTAAGGAAACAAAATAATTATTTTGGGTGGATGGTTATTGATTCAAATGTTATTGACTAATAAAAAATCACTTAACATTTTCGGTTCAACCAAAGCAACCGGCAGATTAATTGCCTAGTTCAATCAACGAATTGAGAGGGTCATCTGATTTTATATATATATATCTATCTTTTTTAATTTTATTTATTTATTTTTTTTTTTTTTTGAGAGAGACTCGAACAGGACAAGGGCCCGGTTTTTTAGTTCTTCGGTTGGATCAGCCAGTTTGGTCTATTTTTTCCGACCATGTTGCTATGAGGTCCTGATGCTCTTAACCAGTCAAAATTCTTTTCAGTTGATATGCTCTGAGCCTCCCACCGAGATTCCGGTATTATTAAATTAATTAAAGTTCATTGGTTAACTAGTCATAAATTTGAATATGCAATAAGGCACAGTTTCAGAAAAACCAATTCACAATTATTTCTAAATCTTGAATGTAAACGACACGAAATTCTCCATTTCCTCCTCCTAAAACCAGTTTATAGTTATTTACTCTTGCGGTGTCCCATGAAGAACGCATCTGTGTCAATACCGTATCATATACTCACCTTTGATGGCTAAAAACCCTTTACATTCAATAGAATTATATAAAATTTCTAATTTAGAAAGAGATGTATTTCTAAGCATCTTCGGTTATATTTAAAAATTAAAATACAAATTTTATTATTTATAACAATCAGGTTATATTGTAGTGCTTTATAATTCCGACATTTTCCTATTAATACATTGTGTTTTTTATTGTTCCCAACTCAAACACCCCCCTGGGATTATAAAAAACAATAGTAAATTTAAAAGCTATATACCTAATTTCCTTTTTTTTTTTCATGTTTTTTTTTTTTTTTTGCAGTGCATTTAGATGGATAGTTTCTTACCATAGGGCAAAAGGCAAGGGAATTGCCAAGGTGTTTGATTCATAATCATCTCCTGACGCTGTTGGGTAGAATGTAATAGAAATGTAATCTGGAGATCCTTCAAAATTTTCTATAGAAAAATCAATCACTCACTTGTATACTACCCTGGAACGAATCAACTCCGACGGTGGAAGTGTGTTGAACCAGAAGCCGACTGCGCATCACCTCACCAAAGCTGACATTAGGTCACATTATTTAGTTTGCTAGGCTGGACAGAGAGTATGTACATTGAACAAAAGCCAAAAACACGTATCCGTTTGTAGCTTTTAAATCCCTCCACTGAAGAAATGCTCGACTTACCACACCCTATTGGTGACCGAATTTCAAACCTGAACAAGGTCATACTTGCCCTGGCCCACGGGTGCAATAAGAAAGGTGACGACGAAGAGCAATTAAGATACAGCAAGTAAAACGGATGACGCCCTACTGATGGTTACGGCCTATGCATGTGTGTCTAACTTCTAGCTTATCCATAAGATCTTCTTGGGCCCGCCTAAATTGTTTTTCTGTCTCGACTTGAATGCAACAAGAGTATGGCAAAAAGATAATGCCCCCAATCCACCCCAGCGAGATTCATGTACAAAGTTCAAATGTCCAGCACAAAATACAAAAAACTGATTCATGACCACTTGCTTATGGTGGCAGAATAAAGAAAAGGCCAGACACCGAGATTAGAGTTGCTGAAGACCTCCCTGCCTCGGTCAGAGCACAGAGAGCAACCAATAAGGTCGCACAATCACAAACTCCAAACAGCACCAACCATCGGGGGCACAGTCCAAAGGCCCTTTACTTTCTAATCAATGATTTTTAATAACTTGTTCACAGAAAATATCTTGCAAGGAAAGGGACAGGGAGAAGGATTTGCATAGACAAACCAGCAAATTCTATCAATTCAAGAAATTGATAAGACCATCTGTTTAACTTTCACTTATATAGGATGGCAGAATTCACTCAACACCGACGCCTAAAACCCTATTTCACACAGATACATGAGCCTTTGGGTCACATATCTGGTCACACGATAAAAGCAATGACCTTCACACGAGATTGGTTACGGAAAACTTGAACCATCCTTACTGAAGAACGAGAAACGTAGGAAACAAGTGTGATCTGCTGATATGACATCCTAAGGTGCAAAGTGATTGGACAAAACAGTAACGACTACACAGCTCACAAAGTTTCTGAGAACATCCATATGTTGCCCTTGATGGACAGGGCCTCACTCAGATTATTTAGTGCAATTAGGTGTTTTATCCTTAGAAAGGTTGCCACTAATCTCACATAGGCCCAAAGATTGTATACTGAACTTGTGGCCAAAGCAAACTAATTTTGAAATATACCTTGTCAAATAAAGTAATGTTGCTTTCAAAGTTTTGAAATGATCACTGATCAGAGTTAGTGCTTATGACTTCATGACCCCACCCACGAGTATTATTTCTATGAAATGAACTCTAGTAAATAACTCGAGACACATAGGTGGGTACAACATATATATACAACAGCAAAGTTGCATGCATAAAAAAGGCACTGTTGTGCATGAGTCTCTCACATGACTCAAACCTATGACCTCTAAGTCATAATGAAGTAACCTTAATATTACACCAAGGTTCACCTGTGCATTGAATCATCTAAGACACAGAAGCAAACTGCAATAACTATGATGATGGTATTCATAGCAAACACTGAAACGTGAAAGACAATTAAACAATTTGTAACAAAAAGAGGGCCTTAGATCATATGATTCGCCATGTTCAACAGACCTGTAATGCCATACTCATATTCACAATTTTAGCCTTTTCATCTACATGACTATGCCCATTGCAGGTGTCTAAAATGAAGAGGTAAAGTCACAGTTATTTCAACAAATTCAATTTTCCTCTGATTTGAAACTCCACAAATGAATTGACATTGCATAAGATTTAGCATTTCAGTAATATACAGTAATTCAATACTTAGGAAAAGCTTACGCTTTGGATGATCTGAAACTGAGAGTACATAATAACAAATAGATAAAGCTCTAGAATGGAATGAAATGAAATTTTAATGAAATGGCCGGTAGAGAAGAAACTCACGTCGTCTTGAATTAGTTTATGCTGATGCACAATTTAACTCAATCCTTTGTCTTATTCTCACTGCAAACCTGGAAAAACTTATCATGTCAACAAAAATGATTCACAACACATGCCAAACACAAAAAGAAGACAATTTAATGTCATAGGTAAATGAACCTCTTATGAGGATCAGCAACCAATGAGCATAACAAATGCTACATGAAGCCACTTGGATGGAATCAAGTTCCAAGTTTTAATCCTTCGTAGCCCGAACAACTAAGCCAGTTGGTGTGGACACTGTTTGGAGGTGACCTGAACCAATCAGATCACGTAGGTGAAATCTCATATCAAGTGGTGACAATCGAAGTCGCTTCTTCTCCAAAGGGGCCAGCATCATTTCTTTATATCTCCTGCGGTGTAAAAGAGAGAGAAGCTCCTTTCTTCCCTAATAAAGATCTAAAAATAATTAGAAATTCAGAAAATGAATTTATTTTTTGTTGTTCTTTTGTTTTACTCAAATTACCAGTGAAGCCTTTCACAGACAAAGCTCATAAAGCTTATTTCTTCATTACTTGAGTCTCAAGAAAATCATGCAAATTTAGCCTCTAGCTGTATTTCCAGTAATCCAAAGCTCAATCCACAATCGTGTTTTAAAAGGAGGCCTCACTATTTATGCCCATTTTAGAGTTTCTCATTTTTATAAGATCACGATACAAAAATCAAAATCTTCAGAACTACTGGAATTTAAAAGCCCGCAATAAGTACTAAACAGACAATCATTGATGTACCTGAGAAAGACCCTTAAGTACTGAACCAATACTTGGAATTGCAAACCAGTACATGCTTGGATCAATCAGTTGGCGAGTCTAAAAGGTAAAACATCTGTTAGATTTCAATGCAAATGGTGCAAGATAGAAGTTCCTGCCAATAAATAAACAAGCATAAAAATTTCAAATTTTACAGAATATACAAAATAATAAAGGCAACTACATAATTATCAAAGGCATAATGAAATTTGTAGATATCTTTGCTGCTTGCAAATTAGCATATATGTGTGCACTAGGAGTGTGTAGCCTGCAACCATAACAGCATACTATAAAATGGTTTGAACATCCATGTCTGCATGGATGCACAAAACCCTGTCTACAATGCATATGATGAAAGATAATATTCACATGGGTTAGTAGTTATAATGTGAGAACCATTATTTCAAGCCCAAATTTCACTAAAAAGCAAACTGAGCCCATCAGGTTTCCAAATTCCAATCATTTGATATTTAGTAATAAATCTTGTCCAACAAAATTTGTAAGATGCACTTTTGCCCATGGATAAAAGAAGCAGGATTAAAATTCTGTAGCCCCATGTAAAAAAGGCATGAAGGGGTAAGTGCAAAAAGTAAAGACCAAAGCAATGCATGTAAAGGCCTATGAACAACAGTAGTTTTAAGAATTTGAATTTTGGGAAAAGTTAATTCAATGATGAAAAAACCACCACTCAAAAGAATTTAATAAATGAGTTCTGGAAATTAGAGTTCTCACTTTTCCGATGGGCTAACTTTTGAGACTAGCAAGAACTAAAGGCTGAGATCCTATGAAATTAAGAAAACCAACAATGTGTTGAAAAAAGTGATAATATCCCTGCTTCATCCACCAATCAAGTCCTAAGCACATGACCCGGGCTCCTTTTCTAGCAAAAATAAGCTGAGAACAGCATAACCTGGGCTTATTTATTATCACATCAAATCAAATTGGTAAAATTAACAGGACATAGAAATTTCTTGAAGCAACCCAACAATGTTCTAAATCTTGTATCACTGCACGTGATCAAAAAATGCATCTGTATCTCAATGTAGCCATTTATCTACATAAGAAGTGCAACAACATAACAGATGAAAAAGGAACCGAAAGTTAAAATAGACGAAGTGGGAACTCAAAACTAACTCACAAGAAGGCCAGTGTTGATCAGAAGGGAGATGTGTTCATCCATCACCTTTCCCCCATGGGATAAGAGCAAGCACTAAATTGAATAGGAAAATTTTAGCAAAATCATGGCCATCCAGAATAGGAGTATACGTGATACTCTGTGAAATATTTAGAAATATTGATTTAGAAGACAGTTGGCATAAGAGCCTTGTTGAGTTAAATTGTGTCCACTTGACTTTCATCTATTAATTACTACCTTACATGGCATCAATAACAATTGTAAGGAATGACTGACATATAATTAACACCTTGTGAGCTGATAGTAAATAGAAGCACAAAAAGAACAATGTCTATAACACTCACAAGTTCTTGATGGTCAATGCTGGGTTCCAGCTTGGTGTAAATAACATATGATTTGAACCACTCAAAAACTTCAAGAGCATCTTGCTTCCTTTCTTTCATTCTTTTCACAACACATTCTATCTGCAAATATAACATTGAGAAACATACTTTGTAAATAAAATGGGAAACCTCTAAAAAGAGCGGCACTGCCTGATTTGTATAAATCAGTAAAAATACATGCACCGGCTGATCAACCAAGTCTGAGCACAACCAAAGACAACAGAGAAGAAAAGAACACAAATATACCAAGAATAATGCTCCTTGGTCTATTGACACATACATCACACTATAAACCACAAGCCAAGTGAACCGATGGTTTACCCATGTTTATTATACTTGTGCCTAGATCAACCAACCTGGCTTAAATAGTCATCCAAGAACATTATAGCATGATCATCTTGTCCAGAGTTTAATTTGAAAATACGCAATACTTGGTCCCTCCTCAATGACTGCAATAAAGAAGGCCATACATTGATTACAACAGTCCCACAATGAACCGAAATAGATTATCAACAGTACTAAAGAATGCAAATCTATTTCTGCCAATAGCAGCAAAAACTAATGCCATAAATTGACATTTGAGGTTTTACAAGAATGAATACAGTAAATTCCTTGCTTCAACAGTTCAGCAAGCTTCACAAAATACATCATAGGCACATAGGAAATGCATTCATCTCTCCTTCCCTACCTCCCCTGGGCAGATTGAAAAAAAAAAAAACACAAGCCCCCCCCCCCCCACCCAAAAAAAAGAAGGGAAAAAAGGAAGGGGAACTTCAGTTCATGTAAGACCAGAAAAAAAATCCCAAAGAATACAAGCACTGAAGGCAGAAGCATCAGACCTCAAGTTCTCTATCAACTTGTGTTCTGTCCTTCACGCTGCTATACAATTGCGAACGCAAAATGAATGGCTGAATTGATACCTGTGAATAAACAAGATTCCAGTCAAACAATAAAATAAGCACAATGGGAACACCTGTGCTTTGCATGGTATCATTCGAGTGAAGTGTGTGTAGCTGTAAGAGAAATGCACTCCTTATCAGCTCAACTAAGCCAGAGATAGCAACTAATCATCACATTTCAAATCCACGTCCAAACTCAAAAAGCTTAGGACTTCCAATGCAAATGTACATAGAACAAAGAACGAAAGAAATTGAAACAAAATTCCTCCTTAATTTTGAGGGTAACAATTCCAGCATCCACTTGCTAATTACACGTGATAAAAAAAAAAAAAAATCTCCATCCAATCCTAAAGAACAACTGATAATAAAATTTCCCGATTCAAGATTCCCAATCAGAACCAATCAAACAAGGAACGCCCAAAACAAGAATTGGATAGCCGAGTTGTGACCTTGTCGATGCGGGGAAATTGATCACGCATCATCCGAAGCGCTACCAACGTATCACTGAATGTAAGACTTCCCGCTGCAATTCATTGTTAAAAAAGCGCCAAAATTAACTCAAAAAAATTCAATCCTTTTCAGATTAAAATTATTAAAAAAAAAAAACAGAGATAACAAAGAAGAAAGATGTACTGAAAAGAGCGAGAATTTTACCCAGCGATAGAAAGTGACGATCAGTGTCGCCAGTTTCAGACTCCATTAATTGTCGTCCTCCGCATTCTTTTTCTTTTTCTTTTTCTTCTTCTCTCGAGCGCTTTTTACCTTTCGCGGATTGATCTGAATTCATATTCATTGAAATTTATACGAAACCCTAATTTCAGCCGCTGCGGGTTTTATATAGGCCCTATGTTTCCTCTCCAGTTGCAACGACACGCCGTTTGCTGCTTTCTCTGCTGTTTTGCCTTATCGAAAGAGCGGAAAACTGATCGGCCTTTGCTTGTGTTGTCTTGTCAAATACATTAAACACAAAAAACAAAAACGGAAAAAGACTAAAAAAGAAAATTATGTGGAGCACATGGTCAATTTATTTCTTTTATTATTATTATCAATAAATAAAATTAAAAATAAAAAATTATTTTAATATTTTTTAATTATTATGCATTCAATGAGTGTGATTTGCGTGTTTTGTTAAAAAATACAAAATAAAAATAAAAATAAAAAAAGCCCTGATTGACTGAAACATAATCAGTTCAGCAAAAATCATCAGACTTATTACGGGGTAAATTCTGTTTAAAGTAGTGATTTGACCAAATTTATTCAGATTATAAAAAAAAAATTATAAGCAAAATAAATAAATAAAATTAAAAATAAAAATTTTATTTTAACATTTTTTTGTAATTATTATGTATTTAACAAGTGTAATTACGTAATTGTGTTATAAAAAAAAAAGAAAAAAGACAAAAAAATATAAACCCGGATTGTCTGAAACATAAAAAGCAGTTAAGCAAAATCATGGGACTTATTACGGGGTAAAGTCCGCTTAAACTCGAGATTTGACCAAATCGGTTCAAATTAACCGTAGGACCAAGACAACTACCGACAGAACAGCTATTTGCCACCTGGAAGGAACAAACGAAACGGCAACAAACATTGTCGTTTGATTTGGTCTCTTGACAAAAGCTCCGACAGCTTCGTCCCCCGGCAATGACTCTCTCTCTCTCCCTCTCTCTATAAGAACAAGATCACATTGATTGGTCTACTTCATTTTTATTCCCAATCTGCATTCATCACCGACGCTGTACCTTGCATTCTCTCTTTCCACTTTCAGCTACAAGACAGAAACATGCCCCATGCTTTCAGTTCAGGTATGTAATGATCTTCGTTATATAAAAAACCAGAAACATTTGTTTGGTTTTTGAGATCTGAATGACTGCTTCTAATGGTCTTAAAACTGTTCCATTTTCCTTCCCGTTTGGTGTCTTGATGGGTCAGTTTCTATAGGTCATTGATATGGTAGCGATAAGATAAAGTTTGCACCTTTTCTTGGTTGGAAACGTTGCCGACATTTCAAGTTTTGAAATTTCTATGAGTTGGCTACTTCCCATCCCTTTCAATCCTTCGTTGCACTGTAGATAGCATGTTCCCATTGTCGGTGTGCTTTTGTATGGGTGCATTTCCCTCCACATGTTATTGCCTTACATTAGACGCTTGTATATAACTAGAGCTTGCTAATTATGCACGTTAAATCACATGGGAGATTTTATCTTATGGTAGAGCCCTCGTTAGATCTCTCATCGTTGTTTGCTTAGACCTTCAATTCCAACCCCACCCATCTGGATGATTTTCAACCCCTTTCGTGTTTAGCTTGCTAGGATTATAATTAGAGAACCTAACATAAATGATCTTTGGTTGAAGGTTTCTGATGCTGAGTAAAAGTTTGAGGCAATACTGATTGGAGGATTTGTGATCTGTTACGTGCTGAAGCAAAAGTTAAAAGGAGATTTTGAGTTTTGTTTTTAGTTGCCAAAGATGTCAAGAGGAAGAGGTGATGGGAATCAAAAGAATCATTTGGTAACGTGGATAGTGATATTGGCCATCATTTGTGGTAGTATTTACTTATATACGCGAAACCGCGGTTCTTCTGCTCTGGAGTATGGCAGTAAATCTCTGAGGAGACTTGGTTCTTCTTATCTTGGGGGTGATGAAGGTGGGGACGAATCTTCTGCCAAAGATGGTGATAAAGCGGAGGACGACCTTATACTCAATAGCATTCCTGTGAGTAAGATGGATCCAAACTTTTGAACTTGGCAGTTGCATTTGTATTTTCTGTTGTTTGAGTAAGCATTGAACTGATATGAGCTACATTTCTTTTGCTGTCATTTTCTGTCAAGGTTTGTGATGATAGGCTGTCAGAGCTGATTCCTTGTCTGGACAGGAACCTTATATACCAGTCAAGACTGAAGTTGGATCTATCTGTGATGGAGCACTATGAAAGACATTGCCCTCTTCCTGAAAGGCGCTATAATTGCTTAATACCTCCTCCACCAGGCTATAAGGTAAGAAACTTCTTGAGGATTTCACCATTGAGCTGCTTGGAATAAGTAAACAGAGCAATATACGGTTTACCTGTTTCCTTGTTTCATGGCCACAGGTCCCAATCAAGTGGCCCAAAAGCAGAGATCAGGTTTGGAAGGTAAACATACCTCACACCCACCTTGCATCAGAGAAGTCCGATCAAAACTGGATGATTGTGAAAGGAGACAAGATTGCATTCCCTGGAGGAGGAACTCACTTCCATTATGGGGCTGGTAAATATATTTCCTCGATTGCAAATGTAAGTTGATGAATGAGATGACTTGTTGATCTCACTGAACTAATCTCCTTACATGCTAACACTTTAAATGATGCCAGTGGCCTTAATATTATCTCTGTTTCTGACTGTCAGATGCTAAAGTTTCCAAGGGACAATCTAAACAATGGAGGAAGGATTCGGACAGTCCTTGATGTTGGTTGTGGAGTTGCAAGTTTTGGAGGATATCTGCTCTCTTCTGATATTATTGCAATGTCTTTAGCACCAAATGACGTTCATCAAAACCAGATCCAATTTGCCTTAGAGAGAGGAATCCCTGCATATCTTGGTGTTTTAGGGACAAAGAGACTTCCTTATCCAAGTAGATCTTTTGAACTTGCCCATTGCTCTCGATGTAGGATTGATTGGCTTCAACGGAATGGAATCCTTCTTCTTGAGCTAGATAGGCTACTTAGACCGGGAGGCTACTTTGCCTACTCATCTCCAGAAGCCTATGCACAAGATGAGGAGGATCTAAGAATATGGAGAGAAATGAGTGCCCTCGCAGAACGAATGTGTTGGAAGATTGCCGCTAAAAGGGATCAAACAGTTATCTGGGTCAAGCCTCTGACAAACGACTGTTACATGGAACGAGAGCCTGGAACTCAGCCTCCTCTATGCAAATCTAATGATGATCCAGATGCAGTGTGGGATGTGCGTATGGAAGCTTGCATCACTCCTTATTCTGACCGTGAGTTCTTTTTCCCAATTTGTTGATAATTCAGTTTCATAGAAAGGAAGAGCAGAATCTTTCAAATTTACTTTGGGAAGTTTAGCACCATTAAACTTCCTTTTATTTTTGTTTGTATAGAGTAACCTTTTTCTTATCCTTTTCCAAGGCAAAATGAAAGATATAAGTCATCCATTGCTCCCGTTTGTTGCAAATGATCCAGCTTTCTTTTGGCTATGTGGTATCCATTCTGGAAGTTGAAAGTACAATAACCAGATAACTTGTGTTTGATGCTACCAGAAAACCATAAAGACGGAGGGAGTGGATTGGCTCCTTGGCCTGCTCGTTTGACTACACCACCTCCCCGCCTGGCTGACTTTGGCCTTCCCAATGAAATGTTTGAAAAGGACATGGTAATCTTAAAGATGGATCCAATCAATATATCCCAGCATATACAAATAGATAAATGCATGGCAGAATTTGGACAGTAACAGAGCTTATTTGCTGCAGGAAGTTTGGCAACGAAGGGTTGATAATTACTTGAATCTTTTGAGCCCAAAGGTTAAGCCAGATACCATCAGGAATTTGATGGACATGAAGGCAAGCCTGGGTTCATTTGCAGCTGCTTTAAAAAGCAAAGATGTTTGGGTTATGAACGTTGTCCCTGAAGATCAACCTAACACTCTCAAGATCATATATGATAGAGGCCTTATAGGCACCGTGCACAACTGGTATGCCCAAAATATTAATCCAAGAGATTGTGTTCAATCTTGTCGACATTATCTAGTGGAAGGACCCATCTGGCCCCGGCTTTTGCTTTTTACCCCTCTAAAAGTAAGAAACATCACTAAATAAATCCTAAATGGTATGAGTTTTCTGCTGGCAGGTGTGAGTCTTTTTCTACCTACCCGCGGACTTACGACCTGCTCCATGCTTGGACTGTCTTATCTGATATTGAAAAGAGAGACTGTAGCATCGAGGACTTGCTGATTGAGATGGACCGCATCTTGAGGCCAACAGGTTTCATCATTGTCCGCGATAAGCGACCAGTTGTGGAGTTGGTAAAGAAATACTTATCAGCATTACACTGGGAAGCAGTGGCAACAGCTGATGCCGAGAAGGACACTGAAGAGGATGAGGATGAGGACGATATAGTGCTTATCATTCAGAAGAAGATGTGGCTAACTAGTGAGAGTTTCAGGGACACAGAATAAGGCAGGACCCGAAAATAACCCCAGCATTTCAGAGTTTAAGGTGGCTCAAGCATGGCTGGTGGTTACTTTCATAGTTTTGTAGCGCCTGATTTTGTTTATTTGTTTTTGTTTTTGGTTACTCATTAATTCCCATATAAAAGCATAGATCTTATTTGGGACATTTCTATCTAATTCATTATCAATCTTGCAATTTGATTGCCTTATTCATACAGGCGTGCATGTTTTGTCAAATGCATTCTGAAAGAAAGTGTCAGACCAGCTTGAGGAATAACAGTTAATTTGATCACCTTGCAAATTCTGACACCCCTGCTTGCGATGCAAGGCCATTGGCCAATAAAAACTTTGTCGCGGTCGAGATTGGGATTGATTGCATGAAGCTCTCCAAGCGTAATCTTGTGTGTCTTTGCAATATTAAAGCAGGTATCTCCATTTTCAACTGAAATCACCTAGCTACAGCTAATGGTCGGTGCTGTCCTCGTGGCTCCAACTGTTCACATCAACGCCAAATCAATAACAGTATCATTTGCACCTTTTAAAGCTATCGAATTAGTAATTTAATATCGCACGATTGATGTTTCAGCTTAGTGCTTAAAGTCGATGCATGCGTTGAACTCGAGAAATCTCAAGTCCTGAGACTTCTATATCATAATAATAGCATTCTAGTTCTTGTAATATGTCTTGCAACTTACCGGGGATCGATTCACTTCCGGCGATGTATACTCTTACGAGAAGAGGAAGCACTACTTTGTGTTAGCCGCCATGTATGCTGTATAAACGCTTTTTTTTCTTTTCTTTTTTTGTGTGGCTTTCACAGATGGCATTGCCAGCTTAGTGGAGCTCTTTGTTCTTCCTGATGAGAAACCTACCTTAATTTCCCTATATTTACGGAGAAACCACGATGGAAGAGACAAATTAATAGGGGGCCCAGAAACGTTTTCTGTCTACTTGTATCAGTGATCACACGGGAGCTACTACTGCCGAGGACTCCTAGTTCGTTCATCAGTCGAGAATCATCGACCACTGGGGCCCTGCACATTTTGGGTGGCTCCGTTCCATTGCCCGATGCCCACCATTCGGTGGTTTCTAAACTGTCTTCATCTGTGGCTCCGCGAAAACTTACCACCGCCGAGCAACTTCTACGAAGGCAATTGGTATCACCGTACTCTGATATACAGAGCGAGTGTTCATGCCTGAGTTATCCTACGTTCATGCTTCCAAGGCCTGATACTTGAGAGATAAAGTTGCCCAAGGCATAACGCATAGACGGCAGCGTAATCAAAATCAGGCGGTGAAGAGTGCTTTAGACGGTCTTTAACATCCAAAAGAGTCCGCCGTGCCATTTCTGGCCACCATACATGCCTTGAAAATTTGTTAAAAAGTACCCAAAAAATACAAAAAGGCTGACTACAAAAGAGATCCGTTTTTGGTTTGTTTTTTTGTCGACTTTTAAGTAAAGATTTGTTAGTACCAGAATTCTTAACCAGCGATGTGGTCGGCGAACGGTAAGTAGTCTGCCTGCACTGAAAGCCTTCTACAAAATTGACTCAAAATGTCTGAACAACATTTCACATGGGAGGGAATTTCCTCAATTTCCCTAACTTCACGAAACAGAAGATTCTTGATGCTCCTCAGGCAGATTTCAACTTGGTCGATGTTGAGGCCAAGTGGGAGAGTAATCTATGTCCAACGAACATCAGAAAAGCTCCCAAGAAGCCGAGTGCCTTCAACGTCGTGAATAGATCCAACTGCTCAAAAATAATGGCACATGAATACAACGGGAAAGTACGATAAAATTGTAAACCCACCAGGATGCTCATTCTACACCCAATTGAAATGCCTAAAGGATATAAAAAAAAACACAACTCAAATGAATAGAAAAATGAGCCATACTACTTAAAGCACACTCCCTATGAAGGAGTTTGCTAGGAAGTCACTTAGTAAACATGAAAGAGGAACGGTGTTGTTAGTGCCATAGTGCAATATGAAGTCAGTTACCAAACAGAAGCTAGTTAAAAAAGCAAAAAACTAAATAATTACCTTCATCCAGAAAAGGGCATAAAGCAGCAGAACACCTGCGATGCCAATATGGAAAAGGACGCCAAATATGGCAGGCACAGGTGATGAAGGAAAGTTCTTCAGGTTGACACCTAAACGTAGCAGCTGTCAAGGACAAAGGCATGTCAGCACTCATTCCTCCTCTCCTCTCTCCCCTCCCTAAAAGGCAGAAAAAAACTTCCACCTCCAAAAGGAGAAGATTAAAAAAAAAAGAGTCTACGCAAACAGTAACAGCCCTTCTTATCCTACAAGAGAACATAAACAAACTACGGAACATACAATACCGCATCCCTTCAACTACGGTCCAGATAAGACAGTCACCCCCAAGTACCATAGACTAATAGGTTCCTAGCCTCAAAGATTTCAACCATCTCAATCAGAAACATTGGCAAAGTACATGCGATCCATGTCTGCCAATAACCATTCAGTTCACCAAGCAAGTGAACAACCCCTGCATGATGCTGGGGCAAGTCCTACATATAGAATCTTAAGACAAGTCTTCATAATGGTTCGTAGAAATCCAAACTGATAAACTTCAGGGAAGCATATTACTCACCCCAACTAGGAATCCAATGAGTGGTAAAAGTGTAAGACCCAAGAAAGTAAGAGAAAGTTCCTTCGGCGGACGCTTTTCTGGAGCCCTGAAAATGTGGGTTATCTCTGCTTTTGGGCCATATCTTGAGTATGGGTCAACAGGCTGTGGTGGAGGGTGGGGTGCTTTCTCATGTGGTTCTGGTAGATCCAAGTCCACATTACCAATTTCCCTTAAGAAGGAGTTCTCCTGAAAAGGATGGCAAACAATCAGTAATTTATATGCTCAAGTTGCTTACAAACATACACACAATGAGATGGGCCCACAGGGAAGGGGGGAAGCTTACCATAACGGCATCGCCAACAGTGAGCTGAATATCATATCTACCTGACAGATAGAAAAACTTCTCAACCAGCCTAAGAAAATCCTACAGCACAAATTTCCAAATATGAGAAAAATATAATATTTTTTCTCAGATGATGAATTTCCACGTGATAATTCAATTAAATTCATTTGCCAGCAACAAAATAGGTGCACTGCTGACATGTTAGAAGATAACTTATATATAAGACATAATAACTGTATCACAGCCATATAGTCAGATAACAAAATCTAAAATTTATCTTTTCTTTCTGTGGAAAGAGGTTGAGGAAGAGGCAAGGTGTCAGAGAAATTGGTTATGGCATGGAAAAGACACCTTCCACAAATCAACTTTAACAACAGAAAATGATGTTTCCTAGCAAGCACTAAGCAAAGTGACTAGTAATAATAGTTCAAAAGTCCAAGTTAAGACACAAAAAGGATCCAGAAACCAAAATTCATGTGAACTAATAGATCGTGTTTTGAGGACTTAAGGCCCTTTAGCAAACTTGATACGTATACTTCAGCCTTGCAAAGTGAACTTGGAGAAACAAGCAAAGAATAAAAAGGAATAAATATGGAGAAGAAACTTAACTAGAATTATCTCAAATTGCTTTCCAGAGTTCTGCACCACAAATATATGCTCAACCTTGGTCTCATGTGTCAACTTCAGAATTGCCTGCAATACAGGCAGCTGTCATGTTTAAAAGTCACAGTACTAATTATGAATTAAATAGAGAGACAAAAAACAGACCTGATGTGGCTTGAAGGCATGCCCAAGAGGAGTGGTCAATTGAAAGTGCAGGCGCAGCTTCTGGAGGTGATTTGCTGATAATGATACCAAATTTTCTCCAGGTAAATCTAGCCTAAATAGATCGAGGTGTAAAAACATGCTCAATTTATGAATTTGAAATTCGGTATGAGAAAAGTTCTAAAATAGAGAATCATTAACAACTGAAGAGTTACTAAAATATTCAGCATGTCATCATAGAAAGCCATCACAGTTGGCACCTACGTTCTAGAATGGAAATGTGATAATGTGAAAAGACATACTTCTTTTGGGTTTCTATACTCCCAAGGTCACTATCAAGCACTGCAATTTCTGCATTGTCAACTTTGATAGCTCCCGTTACAAATATTGGGACCTCAGTTTGGCTTCCAGTGGTATACACATTTCTATGCTCAGGATCATGAAGAATCATCTACAAAAATTTTGTCTTGACAAGTCAAAAATGGAAAAGATATATTCTAAATTTTCTCCAAAGGCATCAAAAGAACATAAGAATACCTCAAAATCAAAAATGTAATTTCCAACATCGATACTCCTAGGCAAAGAATCCAAGATGTATACTGAACCTTCGGGGTCAAACTTAAGCTCCTACGTCACACAGATGAAATAGCATGGGGTTGATGTTAAATAGAATTGAAACTGAATGATCAGATCTATTGGTTAGAAGAGAAAATCAACAAAAAGAAAAAGTTAAATGATAAAAAAATAATGCACCCAATGGCTGACAAGGATTGATTCATCACCACACCTTGCCCTCAATTATAGAAGCATCCTTTGAACCAAAACCTAAAACTCGTGCAAGCTTCACTGTCAGTGGAGGTGCATTTGAACCAAGTACAGTATTCACCTTAACCTGATAACACGTGGGACACAATATGTCAACCATATTTCATTGTAAGAAGGGACAAAAATAAGGCTAGTAGAGACCTCACAATATCATGAAAGCTTTTAACTATCAACAAACCAAAATAAAAATAATATAATTTATTCAAGAATTTCCCAATTTGTTAGGATAGAGGGAAGACAAATATAACAGAGTACCATAACTAAGTTGTAAAAAGTTCCAAAAAAAAAAAAAAAGAAAAAGAAAAAAGAAAAAAGAAAAAACTTTAGAAATATGGTAATGGGAGCAACAACACACCTTGAGAATGTCCTTGTTAGTCAGTGACAGCACAGTAGCTGGAAGTGATAGAATTAGTGGGATGGAAACCCTGCACCAGAAAGGAAGTCCACCTTCACAATAGGGAAATGGATAACAGGATTGCTTACAGGTTTTATCAGTCAAACAGCATTAGAACATAGTAATGACTCATCATACAAAAAGAAGCCTAGAAGACTAGCTTTTTGCATTTTCAGATTTGAGATCAGGGCTACAAAATAAAGGCAAAGCACTTAAATCCAAAGAAGATAAATACCCAGCAGTATGAGAAAGAAAGTATAATATTGGTGCATAAAATATTCAGGCCTCCTTAAATTTAGCATTGAAGATGATAACCTCCTGTGAGTTAGGAACAATAGGCAGCTTATAAGCACTAACAGAGACACAGTGATGCACCAAGGGTTTAGAAAATTTTGCACAGAAGCAGCAGACTTTCAGAAGAAGTGCAGTGGTACTCCTAGTTGGTACTTTATTTTGTATTAAAAAAATACACTACAAGAAAAGGAAAATTCCATGAAATTTCTTCCTTTTTTGCAGAGTATTCGCCAGTAAATTATCATCTTCTTTTGACAGTACAAAGAAAAGTTGTCTTGTGGGGGCCCCCCCGGGGCGGGAAGGGGGGGAAAATTTGTCTCAAAGCTACCATATATGATGCAACCACCATATGTGGGGAATGGGAAAAGTAGCATACAAAAAATAAAAAAAAAAAGGTCAGGAATGCACTTGCCTATTATTCTCCAGACAGGCCAAGGAATCTACTTGGGTAAACAAGTCTTTTGCATCACCAGGAATCCCAACAGCAAGGAAAAATTTTGCCAAACCCAATACTTTGTCCCCTGGAATCTGAAACATTAAAACAGAAACATTAGGCAGAACAATTTCAGAATCAGAACCATAAAATATTAAAATCCTAACTCACATGTAAGCCTCCTGAAGTCACAGCTGCAAATGCTGTCAGCCCTCTAACAACAGATGATGTAGTTGACAGAGGACCTCTATGTTCATGTGCATCGACCAGTTTCTCATCAAAGTACAAAGCTCCATTATCTACAATAGGATGCAGCCAGGTAAGCAATCAATAAAATGACATAGGAATAGTACATAACAGCAAGATCTCACTGCATGCATTACATTTGATAATTTAATTCACTAAGGAAGCCAAAAAGACTAAACTGCAAATGGTATTTGAATGCATGGCATTTCATAAAATATAGACATGCACATACAGATGCAAGAAAATGCCAAGGATATGTAACATGCCTATTTGATAGGATAAAAACACTATCATTCTTGCCCAGATAGGATAATGAAATTATTAATTACATTGCTTCTTAAACAACGTATCCAGACAGGTCGTGTACCAGAGGCAATGACATATAAAGAGGTTCCACTACAGTACTACATTAAGTAAAAATTTTTATATTTCAGGGATTTTGATATAAATGTAAACCAAAAGACTTAAGCCAGTAAATCAACGATATGAATTTACAACATTACAGAATTTCAATTCACACCAAGAAATTTTGCCAGAATCATTTACAACAGAGAATTAAAACCAAAACCAAAGGGAATGAGGAATAAAAGAAACGCCATACCATACTTCTCAATGCTGTCAAACAGCTTCAATATATCATTTTTAGTTGTACCAATCTGCAATTGGAGAACATAATGTAAGATACATGAATACTGTAATCACCAGGAAGAACATAAGGAATGACCACATTATAAGAAAAAGAGAAAAGGCAAACAAAGCATCTCCATGACAACCAAAGGCCAAAGCTACCAAGTGCTGACAAGATCAATATAACTAGGCAGTTCAACAACTAAACAGAAGGACAGCATACAAAGAAACTAAAAGGCCAATATTAGCAATAGGAAGTCCTATTATACTCTGATCAATTCAATAATGAGCATGGGTTAAACACTATTTCATCTACCCAAGGACCAGTATAAAGATAGATCTTGATGTATATTGTTGTTGCCCATCACCTATTCAAAACAGGAAAAAAACTCTATGCCACTGAAAAGCTCTTCCCCAAGTGTTGCCAATTGTTTTTCCTTATCTAGGGCACCATGGCCCCTCTAGTCATTAACACTACCCTCAACATTAATTTTCAAAACCTTTGGATTGGTCTGAGCCCAGATAAATAAGAGGTGAATATGAGATCCATCAAATAAATTAATGGGCCAAATAATCAAAATATTAAAGTGACTGACCTATAAAACAAGCTCTCAAATTTTCAATATGTAAGAGGAAATTTGTTACTCTAAGGCACGGTTGGGAAACAAAGACAGTTCCTACTCTAAGAAAATCCCAGTCACAAGCCAGTTTGACTAATTTAATGTTTGGAAAGAAGCATAGGCCATTACGAGCCAGTATGCCACCAAAAGTGAATTAAGAACAATAGCAAATATGAATCTCCCAACAATAATAGAAGCTCCCAGATTACAAAACTTTCAAAGTTTTAATTATCACAAAGGTAGCAACTAATCCAGGATACCAGTGATTGATCAATCTCAGAAGATGATAGTGAGATAACTCCAGCAAGTGATTCAAGTGCCAAACCTGTAGATAGCAACATGAAGAAAATAAGTAATGAACTGAAGAAGAAGAAGAAGAAGAAGAAACAACTCATATAATGAACTTCAGGTGATAATTCATAATACACAAAAAATAATGTGCTGAATGTAAAGTTCTTTCTCAGTGCTTTTTGTTGCGCAATTGAAATACAATACTTTCTCATACTCTTTCTTTTATAATTCATTTGAATGCCCACAAGGGCTTTTCGCACCCTTTCAAACAACCAACACATGTGAACTTTGCAAGATTAAGCTTACATATGATGACAAACAGAGGAAAATGACAAAAGGCTAGGAAATTGAGAGTATATGCACAGTATAAGTCCTCTAGTCGCTATAATCCCTGATATAGATAGATAATTACCTGCAGCAAAGGTGCTAGACTCAGGATTACTAGAACTAGAGCGCCACCTTCCATCACTCTGGCTTAGAGCCTGCCCAAAGTATCTAGATGAACTCAGTCATAAAAAAAATAGCAAAGTTGCAAGCAAGGAATTAAGAATTTGAACTCAAAAATAAAATGTAAAGTTGAAACTATTAATTATGTTATAGCCAATCCTACGGACACAAGCACAAATCTCATCATATCAGCAATTGGTACCCCAAGGGGCCTAAACAGATATGAAGAGTTCTAATGGAGGACAGTCCTATGCTGAACTTAGCACTTGCATGCCGAATAACACAATAACTGACCTTGATAGAGCGAAAAATCCCTTCAGCATCATCAAGATATAGATCTTCTCTAGATGTTTGATCCTGTATTCACAAACAAAGATACCCATCTTAAAGATTGGCTGAAAAGTGGAAAGTGTCATGCCACAAGTACACAAATAAAAAGATATGATCTACAATGACAGAAAAAACAGACAACAAAACAACCAAATACCAATGAGATTCCAAATTCATACTAATTCATTTACTTAAAAGCATTTAGCATATGCCTACCATATATTACAACCCACCCCTCCCCTCCTTATCTGCCCAATCACAATAGAAAGGAAAATCTGATGTGGGACAAAGAAAAAGAATACATGGAAGCATAGACATGGACATTAACTCAACTCATAACAGAGAATACATGGGACATGTAATGGCAATGCTTACCTTGCAAAGTACCAAGCTTCCAATTGAATGGTAGAAGTCAAGCAATGAACTTGCGCTGTTGACAGCAGCTTGAAGTCTTGAAATTATGCCCTTAAAAGAAAAGTACAAATCCTGTGGTCTCACATAGTAACATGACTCCATGAAACATAAAGACAACTCATTTCAAACTGATCTGAATACACAACTTTTAGTATAAAATATACCTCAAAAACTTCCTCATTGATCTTGCATTTTACAATTTGATTGACTTTTAAGGCGTAGAATAATTCCTTTGAAGTTGAAGATGACGACCCAAGAGCTGCAGATACAGATTGGCAAGTTGCCTCACTTGCATGAGGAGTAGTATCCACTCCAAGAACCTCAAAAGTTCTAAATGCCTCATATGCTTCTTCCATGCTGGTTTCACAGGACAGTCACTTAGATTGAAGCCAATCGTGATTTAAGCATTAAAAGAACATAGAGAGAAAACAAACACTTATAACGAAATACCCAGATCACATGTTGACTAGAATATTCCAAAAACCAAGCACAAACACAACAAAAGAAACCCATGCCACCTGTTCTCCCGCTGAAAACATTTGGCATTTCAAGAAATTTTAAACTCCATTCTCTCTTTCATCTCTAGCGTTAAAAATCCTCGATGACCGAACAAGAAATCAAGAATTCATGAAATCTTCATAAAGTGACGAAAGGTTTAATTAGGGTTTAATAACCTGCCAAAGGATCCATCTTGAGGAGCGAAGAGCTCAAGAGCGGCGGATCGGTGAGAGTCGGAGATCGGTTGAATGATCGAGGCGGCGACGGCGGGGTTGACAACCGTAACTGAGCATATCAACGCCGCAACGATCACCGCCACAAATCCGCCTTCGCTTCTGCCCATTCCTGCAGCTGAATCAACCAAACCACCAATACATCACACGCACCTCAAACTTATACTAATAGAAAGAGAAATAAATTTTCAGAGGGTTTTTCTTTCTGAGAAAAACGAGATTTGGGCAGAGTCATAGAATAGATCGAGAGAAGTTCGTACGTTGAACTGTTTAGATGGTTTTGTCGGTCGTTTTGAGTCTGCGCATCCGATGACTTGTTGAGGCTTATATGTGTCCCTGTGTCCCCCCACACCTGTAATAGTAGGGGGGGAGTGACTCAATTACCGAATTGCCCATGTGCGTTATTTTGAATGTCCATCATGTGTAAGGCCTTTTTGGTCTAACACACCCGCGTTTGTCCGTCGTCGTTTTTGGTTTCCTTATAGTACGGGCAATTTTACGCTACTCCTCATCCGCGAAGATGATGTCATTAGAAGAAAAGGAGTGGACTTAATATTACTGTATATTGTGATTAAAGTAGTACCGAAGGCATTGGCCGAATATCCAACGTAAAGGGGCTGATGGCAGCCAAGATGGCGTCAACCGCAGGCGCAAAGCAGCTGTCGGGAAGCTAAGAATGGGAAGATTGGCCTCCCAAAATTTCCCCCGTAAATTCTCGGTCAGTTATCCTGATATGGCATGTTCATTGAAGGCATACCTAAACAAATGAAAATTTGCGACACAAAGTAGCGATCGTGTTCTACCAAGGCCTTGTGAATCCGTGCATTCATTTTTCTTCAAGAAAAAAAAAAAAAGTTCTCATATCAAGGCGGTAAATGGACCCGTCCATCCATCTCTGAAGAACAGAGCATCAATCAGTCTAATGTAGTTCATCAACCCAACATACAATGACCAATCCAAAATTGCAGCTCTTAAGAAAAATTAAATGCATTTATCATCCACAGAAAGATGAAAACAGGCGGTACTCCAAATTTGACATTCGCTTTGATATACTGCAGCCTTAAAGCCTGGATCAGTCTTAGTATTTTAAAGGTGGCTGCTGGGTTGGCAGCAAACCAAAACGCTTTTTCAGAAGAACTCTTTGCCTTGAATATTTGTCATCTGGGGAAAAGCGAGCTGCAATTCAGTGCGGAAGGACAAAAAGTTATCAACCGGAAGAAAAACAATTTTTTTTTTTCTTTTGCATGTACTAAATGGTAAAGACTAACACAAAATCCTCCACTGGGACAACAAAACCAGCAACCATTTCATTCCTCCTCAGACTAAAACTTTCCAATATATATCTCCCCCACTCATGACAAAAAAATAGGATCAATGCACAAGAAACAAGGCTAACAAAAGAGTGAACAAACTACTTAAATGGTCATTTTGTCAACTTTCATTAATAGGAATTCAAGAAACCAGGAAGAGAACAGATTAGAAGTAGTCAGACTGCAATCCCACAAAAAAATAGATCACTGTGGTTAGGCATGAAATGGCATTCAAAGAGTAAGGCCTATATAATGTAAAGCCAACCAAATGAAATCAAGCTGGGAAAGACAACTAGCACCGAACATAAATACACCTTTTTGTGAATCCAGGAATTGGTGTTAAAAAAAAGAAAAAAAAAATTAAAAAAAAAACTATCGGCTAGTGAAACATTGCAACATAATACCTGGATGAGCAGACTGAGTAGCTAAACCCAGCGGAGATTCTTTCTGCAGAAAGGGCAAATCAACATAAGCAGGGGGCACTCAAAGGAACATAAACTGGAAACTATAAACCGCAAATATCCAATAGAAAATGCAAACCAGCAGATACAATATAGCAGTTGAATATTAACAATTTACCATACTTCACTTAAGGTACAATTGATATCAAAAGACCATCAAAGAAAGCTGCCGTTCCAATTACACAATAACAATTTTCTGCGGGCGGGGAGTGGAAACCAAAACCCTTAGTTAGTCGCATGTGTCCTTTTTCATCAACAGAGAGAACCGAAGATAGATCCTTTCGATAACCTCTTATATATTTCTTTTCCCAGATGGTTAGGTGTGGGTCGTTAGTTACAGGCGACAAGCAAAAATGCACGGGAACAGGACGCATGGGACAAGAGACTTCATCCCAAGGTCCAACCCACATGCCCCCAACCCATTAAAAAAAAAAAAAAGAACAATATTATTAACAACAAAGATCCATTCTTTAACAACAAAGAGCAAAACCCAGATTCAAGAACGCTATAAAAGCAACTGAATGACACTAAAATCAAGAGGAGGAGTTACGAAAAGCACGTACCTTGGTGGTATATACTTTGTCGCCGTTGTCGTTTATGTAAAACTGAAGATACATTGCCACACTCCCCTATCTGGCTATTGACCACCCCCTCACAACACAATTGATAAGAGTCCAGAAGAAACTAACTCGGACAAGCCCCCTGAAAAGGAAACCCTAATCCCCGTTTGGGGGGCACGTAAAATCGAAAAGGAAGAATAAAAATGCTGAATGAGACTGAGAACTGAGACTTACCCCCACTACCCTGATTGGACTCAATAGGTGGTTCTAGGGTTTAGGACTGGCGTATTTATAATAGTGTTAAGTTCGAAGCCCAACTTGGGCCCAAAACGCGTCGCGTACCTATGACGCCGAAATATTTTTTTTTTCTTAATTTATAAATTAAAAAAAAAAGAAAGAAAAAAGTAGAGAGTAAAGAATTATAACGTCGAGTCCCAGCCCAATCAATAGATTAACCGCCTCTATTTGGGCCAAAGGCCCATTTTAATAGACCAATTCGATTTGTTGCACAAACGGGCCCTTCTCGCTCTGTCTCTCTCTCTCGCTCTCTCTCTCACGTGCTATGCTGACCAATCATCAATCGCTTTTTCGAGCGGACATCTCAACCCCCCTCTCTCTCTCTCTCTCTCTGTCATTTTTTGACACATTCCCCTCACCTCTCTCTCTCTCTATCTATATTTTCTTTTTAAATCCGAAATTTTTACAGTAGCAATTTGTTCACAATTCAGTGGAGAAAAAACGAAACGATGTCGTTTGAGGAGGATGAGGAGACCATGGAGCACACGCTGCTGGTGGTGCGGGAGGTCTACGTCTACAAAATTCCTCCGCGCTCCACATCCGGCGGCTACAAGTGCGGGGAGTGGCTGCAGTCCGACAAGATCTGGTCGGGGCGGCTCCGGGTAGTGTCTTGCAAGGACCGGTGTGAGATCCGGCTGGAGGATCCCAACTCCGGCGAGCTGTTCGCCGCCTGCTTCGTCCAGCCGGGAAAGCGGGAGAACTCGGTGGAGACGGTGCTGGACTCTTCCCGCTACTTTGTCCTCAAGATCGAAGACGGCAGAGGGAAGCACGCGTTTATCGGGCTAGGCTTCGCGGAGAGAAACGAGGCCTTCGATTTCAACGTGGCCTTATCCGATCACGACAAGTACGTCAGGAGAGAGCACGAGAAGGAGACTGGCGGCGAGACGAGCGACGCCGCCATCGATATACATCCTGCTGTCAATCATCGCTTGAAGGTATACTTTTCGAATTTCTTTTCTTTTCTTTTTTTGTCCTTTTCTTTTTTCTAAAAAGAAAAACAAGAGTGAAATTTAAAAAAGCTTCCTTACTATTTAAGAATGAGATTTGGAGACCTGATTGGCCAATTTGCTTGTTTGTCTATCTCACCGTGTGCATTGTGAAACATTAGATGGTGTCGTTGAATGTTCGGCAGTGGGAGCGTAGGCGACGGGTTTTCTTTTTTCTTTTTTTCTGTTTTTGTTCCTTCTTTTCTTCTTTTTCGTATACAAGGTCCGTCAATTCGTGTTCTTTCCGTCACTTGATGCTTGAATTGCCCCATTATTATTTGTCTTTAGTGTGTTGGATATGATGCTTCGTCGTACCTTATTGTATTGATCTTTTCTAGTCCATCGACATTGGCTTTGAAAAGTGTTGTTGCTGTCTTTTCCCTTTGAATGGAATGAATATCGCACTATTTTGGATCATAGGAAGGTGAGACCATCCGAATAAATGTGAAGCCTAAACCATCTAGTGGAACAGGAATGCTCTCAGCTGCAGGGCTGTCAGGGGGGCCTTCTGGTGCTGGGAAGCCTAACACTTTGGGCATTGCCCCGCCTCCAACTGGTCAGGGAAAAATAAGGTCTCCTCTTCCACCCCCACCAAACGATCCAGCTGCTGCTCGGAAGACCTCTGCTAGTCATAGTGTGGGTCCTGGAGTACCGAGGGAAAATACAAGGCGGTCTACTGATTCTTTGTCAAATCTTTCACAACTTGAGGTGTGATCCTTACCTTTAACATTTATTCTTTCCCTTGCTCACAGCATGCTATTCTTTATCATTTGAGAACTTCAAATTTAGGAAGTAGTCTCGAAAACCACTCAAAACGCCATTGAGTTGTGTCACAGTATGAAGTCCCAAATAAATGTGAACGCCTGGGATTCTGTGTATTCTCAGTACACGACAGTGGCTCCTTCACATGATTAAACCTTGGTGTACTAAATGATTCATACCTTTCTGGGATGCTACCATACTGGTGCATTTACTAAATTCAGGCAGCAAGATGCCTGTCTGTGACACCCTGCTTTTGTTTCATTCTTGTTGAAGTATCCGGTGGTGTACATTTAGAGATTTGTTTGGTATATCCGTGCGCTAGTTCATTCGATGTTGGCATTTGCAGAGGAATCTTCCTTCAACAACATCATCAAGTTCAAACAAGGCAACGGCATCAGGGTGGGCTGCTTTCTAATTGTGTGCGGGATTTTTTTGAATATGAGTCTGAGCTACTATCAAGGCCGAGTTAAATGAAAAGAAATTTGGGAGAATTTAAATTAACTTCAGGTGCCGAATTTGTCTGGTGTTCCAAAAAAATAATGTGGATGATGAAATACATTGAATGCTTCGTTCAACCTGCATGAACTTCAGAGTTCTTTGCCGCAAAGAAGAAAAGAAAGAGAAATGTAAATTACGTTTGACTGTTATACTGGCTGGCTAACTTGTGATGTATCGAATTGTTTTGTGGCATATATCTTCGCTTCTGGTTGCCATAATTGGAGATCACGCATCATGATTTGGTAATTATAACGTTAATTATAATAGCAAGGATCCTGATTTGGTGTGAAAACACGCATTCGCTCGTATGTGAGCCGTCTGATCAAACCCACTGAAAATACGGACAATTGATTGAACGGCTAACCTGCCATATATTTTGGCCGAACTAACACGATTAGCTTCAACGAAAGAGAAGATTGATTTTCTTTAAAATTCAAACCCAAGTGCACCTTTTTCCTCGACTCCGGTTTTTCTTTGATTTCGCGGCGAATTTTACTTACAAATGACTCTTTCTGTTTCTTAAGATTCTTAAATAATTAAAATATTAAAATTTAATTTTAAAAAATTAAAATTTATGAAAATTATTTTTTTATAATTTTGTAATCTAGTGGTAAAGTTATCTTAAATTTTTAATTTTAAGTTTCAAATTGGATCTTTAATTTTTATAAATTTAAAAGGAAAAAAATCTCGCTTTCTGAGAAAGAGGAACTCGCAAAATTAGAAATCAAAAACCAAATTAGGTTTCTCTGCTCGCCCCTCGATAGACAGAGAGTACTCAAAAGTACAGTAGAAGCATCAAATAAAAAGAACCCCAATTAGGGCTTTTGGACGATCGGATAACACGATTGAATATGAGCGTTTATGTACAGTGACCATGCCTTTTTGTTCCTTTAATCAAAGAACAGCTTTGAATCAAAAATTCCGAACAAAAAAATCCCGAGAAAACAAAAGCGGGATTTCGGCTCAGGGGTTACCTTTGCTTTATAAAAAAGCACTAATCATTAAAAAAATGGGGTACCAAGAAACTACGACGGAAGATGCTCAGAAGACAAAATATCCAATTGCATGCGTATGCCGAACCAATGAGACTATTGGTGTTGATATTCCGGCTTCAGAACCCATAGTTTTCCATTCGAGTGTTCCTTTAATGTAGCTATTTCTTTCAGAAGATTTTTAAACAAGGGCAGACCTTTTGAGGGTATCTTGTCTTTAAAATGCTGTACTATACCTGCAGAATCAGTGCTTCCGCCTCTTTGTTGCATGAATGTACAGATTTGGCGAATCAATACTTCGGGCTGGATACCGGATAAATCACGAGATAGACAGGATGGTTCACTTTCTTCAGATATCACTCCATTTGAAGAAGTGGATGCTGCTCCAAACTGTTGTCCAAGCCCAGCACCTATGGCTCTTTCTTGATTTTCCCGGATTCTGGTAAGTAATTCGGCAGAAGATAAGGCCTTCCCAGCGGAAACCCCTGCTGCAATGCCATTCAAGCCGTTTGTTTTGTTGCTGGTTGATTCACTGGACGATTGGATCAGCTGGGAGTTCACTGTTGACCCAAATTTCTGACGAACAGCTGGGGGTGCACCAGCAGTCCCTGATCTACCTGTCCACGTTGGGACAGATATTCTATCTCGATTTCGAAGCATTCGTGACTGGCGTAATGCTTCAGCAGCTCTTTGTGCAACTTGTGATGCTTGCTCCTCAAGTCTCATCTTCTCCTCATGATGGGCATTCATGATGACATCATGATTCATGGCACTCTGAAGAGGTTAAGAAAATTCAAAGTAAGAACAACAATGAGAGCTTAACAAACAGAAAATCCATTGTCCCGTAATGCTAACCTATTCTATTTATCCATAAATGATTCTGAAGTGTCAAAGTTCTGGAGGAGCATAATAGACTGAAGCAATATCATTTTGGACCAAATAAAATAAAAAAGAAGACAACATGGCAAAATAAAGTAGGGAAGAAAGTACATGGTACACAAACAACTAGCACTGCTGAATGAAAAGGGAGAGAAAGATGATGTGGAAGATTACATGAATGCCATGAGCATCAAAAAGACTTCTCAAGATGCTTGTTTCTTCATCTGCTTCACTATTGTTGTGATCAGCTCTTTCTTTCTCCTTTTTCTTAGAAGCTCCAATCTCTGAATTGTTTCCTTTGATAACTGCAGCATTATCAGCATCTGGTGCACCACCTTTGTGGTTTTTCCGGTAATCCTGCTTTTCTCGCTGTGCACCAACAATATTTACATCTTCAGATAACTGACCAAATATGTTAGACGTTTCGGTTGACTTGCTATCTACATCATCATTCAAAGTGAAGAGATCCTTCATATCTCGAGCTTTAAAGAACCTCCTCTGCTGTGGGTTTTTCAGTATCTTGTTAGTAAGAAAATGTTTATAAATCTGTCGATGGTACACCTTCTCCTCTATAGTTCCACGCGTGATCAATCTATATACAGTCACATCCCGTTTCTGACCAATACGCCAAGCACGCTCCCTGGCCTGTTATCAGCAGGCCACCATCAGTTTCTATAATCTAGGTGTGCCACAAAAAGGAAAAACCAAATTTTGCAAACCATGTCTCAGTTTATCTGGGAACCAACCCAGCACTGAGAATAGTTTGACATAGTAGTGCATGTCATGCTCAAATGCATTCTTAGCAGCATACTAAGAAGTGTATTGATAATATTAATATACAATAAACAATAAAGAGGTGGCATATTATTTCAGTTGTCATGGGTCAGAAATGGATGTTTCAAGGAGGACAAAAAGGGAAGTAAAATATATTCTCTGGTTACAACAGTGTAGGCTATATACAGGCTGAACAAATTTAGACAACTAGGAGATCAAAATCAATAACTAGCAGCAAAATACCTGCATGTCAGTTGAGGGGTTCCAATCCGGGTCAAAAATAATCACCCTGTTGCCACCAGTTAGATTTGTCCCCAATCCACCAACCTTAGTGGTTAAAATAAAGATGAACACATCATCCGAGTTATTAAATTCATCTATTAAGGCCATTCTCTGTTTTATGGGAGTCAGACCATCCATTCTCCTGTAGTTATAAACACCAGAGATCAAGAAATTCTCCAGAATATCAAGCATCTGTTGAGTTTGAGAAAAAAGAAGAACACGATGACCCTGCTCCTTCCAAATCTTAAGCACTTGGGCAACAACTTTCATTTTTCCACTGCGCTCAGGATTCCCATAGTCTGAATTCTGACAGGAATGTTCTCTCTCCAGCAGATCAGGGTGGTTACATATCTTACGCATGACATCAATTCCATATAAAGAATTCCTGCTTCCATCTAGTATCTGTTCCACCTCAGAGCTAGCAAGAAATGCTCTATACACAGAACGCTGCTCTGAAGTAAGGCTGCAAAAGAGGACATGTTCAGTTTTTTTGGGAAGCTGGGCATTCACATCCACCTTCATACGCCGGAGAAGATAAGGCATGATCAAATCACGTAGCACAACAGCACACCTGCGACAATACTTGTTTAGATCAACAGATTGCAAATTGTTACATTCAATTTATAAAGTTGACAAACGAAATGATAATAGAAGATTGGGGACTTTCATGCAGAGCCCATGATCCACGAAATGCAAGAATGCACACCTGTAGGCTGTAGATACTTGTAGTGGTGAGGCATTGGCATAACCGCCCACAGAAATTGGAACAGCAAATTCTGCCTCAAATACAGGCAAAACCCCCAACTTTCCAGGAAAAACAAAATCAAATAAAGACCACAATTCAGTCAACTTGTTCTGAATCGGTGCTCCTGTCATTATTATACGGTGAACTGTCTGAAGCTGTTTGCAGACCAGTGTAATGTCAGCATTTGGATTGCGAATTCTATGTCCTTCATCCAAAATTGCATAGCCCCATTCAATGTCGAGCAATTTCCCCCCTTGCAGCCGGAGTTGCTCATAAGTGGTAATAAGCAACCCTGATTTTGCTTTCAAAACTCTATTAATCAAGGAATCCCATCTGTTCAAACTTCTAGACGATACATTTCCCTCATAATCACTGTCAAGTGAACCTTCACTTTCATAATCACTTTCATTAGATTTAGCCTGCTTCTCCCTGTAATCAGGATCCTGAGCCGAATCATGCAGCAGCTCCACATTAGAGCTTGGGTACCATTTTTTTGCCTCCCTTTTCCATTGTTGCAACAGTGTAACAGGGCAAACTACAATACTTGGTTTGTACATATTGCTGAAATGCAATGATCCGAGAAAGGTTAAAACTTGTATTGTTTTACCCAGGCCCATCTCATCCCCAATAATTCCACCTGCTCTTTGGCAGTGCAGTTCCCAAAGCCACTGAACACCCACTTTCTGATAGTCAAAAAGTTTGCTGAAGATGGCTTCTGGGATTTTTAGCCCACCTTCAAGCATTACAAAAGGAGGGGCATCATCATCCACATCTTCTCTATCCTCTAGCATTTCTTCTTCATTTGAGGAACTGACCACATCATCCCTAGCATCATCTGCAAATGCAAACATCCATCAAAATTCAAGATGAAAAGGTGATAGAAATTACTCATGCCACCATCAAGCATATCGGAGTTAACAGATTGCAATTGGCAAGATTGCACTCTTTAGTATCCACTATCAAATATATTTCACAAGATTCAAAAGTTCATCCAGACTGCAAAGTTTAGCAGCTAGGTGTATGTAAGCACATACTATTCTGTTACAGCTGATCTGATTTTATAATCAAAAAGCACTCCAGAAAACTTAAGGCATGCATGTTGCTTTGAGCATTTACTCCTGGATGAGCTATACAGATATAGAAAATGGAGAGTTCAAAGAGAGCAAACAGTTCCCACCGTACAAACAATTGGAACAGTCATTTAATTATCTATGAACGTACACAAGAAGAATGCCGAACATACCACTTTCTTCAAATAGATTCTCCTCGCGTGAAATACGTTTTCTCCATTTCTGGCCAGGCAAAGGCCGCTTCTTTTTCCTTACTGTAACCTTTCCATTTCCTGCATCATTCTCTGGGTACAAAGGAAGTTTCAGAGGTGTTTTTAGCCTCTGAAAAGGGCCGGCCGGTGCATCAAGCATTGGAAGAGCTTCCGAATCAAGCAGTTTTGTGGTTGGGCGAGCTTTTGTGGCCACTGATATTGACCGTGCAGCTCTAGCAACTCTTTGATCAGTGATATCATCACTCTTGTCTTCTTCCATAGTTGCACTGCATCCACTTGGCATCCCAGGTTGCTGAAGACGTCGTTCAAATCCCTTAAGCCTATGAAAAGGAGTTAAAACTCCTTTCCTCACCAATTCATCCCTTTCCTAAAAAATATGGCCAGCATAAAATAAGCAGAACAGACAGCTGAAAAATTGATCTAATCACTTTGGTCCTAAGACAAATTTCATTGAGCAACTCATGGGAAGTAAAACTAAAATGACAAAGTTTGGCTTACAGTCTCAACAAATCCTGCAGGTGTGGCATCTAGCATTGCATCAAAATCAGTATCATCACTGAGTGAAACAGTTTTCTGACGCTTTTCCTTATTCTTTCCTGGTTTCTGAACTTCCTTTGACTTTTTCCTGGGTCTAGGATCTTCCCTCACCAGGCTTTCTAACAGTAAGTCCTCCTTAGAAGCCTTAGGAATACCATCCTTGCATAAATCTGAAATTTCTTTCTCAAGTTGTTCCTTAGCTCTCCTAAGACTCCTTAGCCGATCAGCTGCTAGAGCTTGCTGGAGGGTGACCCCATTGGGAGAAACCACATCGCAGCCTTCATTGTCGCTTTTATCACTTTGCCCTTTTCTATCATCACCATCATGATCAAAAGAAGCACGGTCTTGACTAGTTGCAACATTGCTCACATGTTCAATACTACATGCAACAGCTTCTATTTCAAATTCTATGGCCTTCAATTTATTATAGAGTTTAACTTGGCTGGTGGTTGAACGACTGGTAGTTTCTGACTTGTTAGGATATTCAGCCTCTGCAGTCCCTCCTGCTTCATCATGATTTTCTACATTGTTTCTCGCCTGCCATTGAAGAGTGATTTTTCTGAGATCTTAGGACTGCAACAAACAATGACTCTTTTTTTTCTCCGAAGGGTAGAAAGTTTATAAAGGACTGCCAAAAGAGGGTGTCCAAAAACTCCACTAGACATATAAATAGTAAAGTTGAATATACCAGATTATTCTTATGATAGCTTAATGATTGCAACACAGACTACAGTGACAATACCGATTGCCTCCATAAAGTGGTAAATACCGATTACAATCAGTGCATGCCAACTAAGAAATTGCAATAAGTCAATAGCCGAAACCACTCAGACCCTACTAATTCCAAAGGATCAAACACTGGTGAATGCCACCGATGACAACCATATGACCACATAACACTTCTAAAGAAGAAATGCAACACATTAATGGAAATATAGGTTAAAACACAAAAAAAAAACAAAAGAGTACAGTTCATACCTTAGATAAAATGTCACGTTCTATGTCCTCAGGATTTGCAGATGTCACACCTAAACTACCAAGCAAAATGGTATCCTCCTCTTCCTCCATTGCCATACCTACTGATCAAACACCACCACCACGACGGCTAGCAATCCAACCCACCAAAATGAATAGAAATATAAGAACAAAATATAGGCATTATTTTGGCAACTCGTGAATCGAGCAAAAGAGAGCCAGTACAACAAGAGACAAAGCTTAATCTCTTTATCATCATTACATGCCGAGGCAATGTCCAATCTTTTCTCTTCTTCTATTTCAGACAATCACAGAACAACATAAACAGAAGATTGCAAGTCAGAACAATAAATGTAACCCCGTCGAACAAGGTAAGATAGAAAATCAAAACCCTAGGGCTTGCGAATCGAAATTTTTCAAAACGGATTCAAATAAAATAAAATAAAATTAAAACTTTTCAAGTTTTAGGTATCTAATCCAATCAAAACCCTAGAAGATTCACAGTTTGATTCCTTGCCCACCTCGCAAGTTGGGATTAACTCAGCTTTGACTTCTCTCCCCCTCTCTCTCTCTCTCTCTCTCTCTGCATTTCTCATTAAAAATAAAGAAATAAATAACTCCGAGAGTTCTGACGGGGAAGCTTGTTCGGTACGAACAATTAACGTACGGTACGGCGTAGGCCGCAAGTTTCGACGGCGTCGATTTCTCAGTCCCACTCTAGCAGTTCGACGTCGTTTTGAAAATATAATAATTTACCCATCCATCTGCCGTTGGATTTATGCCAAGTGCCGCATCGGGCTAACCGACGCGTCATCCGTCAAAATCCTACTGGCCACGGGTGGTTATTGACTTGGGCAAAACCGACGTGTACAGATTGTCGACGACAAAAACTAAGCATAAGAGCGAAATATCGGTTATGCGGAGAGAGAGAGAGAGAGAGAGAGGGGGGGAGGGAGAGAGAGAGATAAGAAATCAAAAATGGCGGGCAGAGAACGAGAAGGAGACGAAGAAAATGGGAAGGGAAATGGAAACAGTATCAGCGTGAGGGGCATGCAATTCGCATACGAAGGCCAGCCTCCTCTCTTCTACGATTTCAATCTCAACGTCTCTCCCGGATCTCGCTGCCTCCTTGTTGGCGCCAATGGATCTGGTAATCACTTCTTTTTTTTTTTAATTTTTTATTTTTCTTGTATTTTAATTAACTCACCACCCTAAAGATTAGCTTTGAAAGAACACTGTTTCTTCTGCGACTTGCTCTAAGTAATTGCTATTCTGCAGGAAAAACCACTTTATTGAAGATTCTGGCCGGCAAACACATGGTTGGGGGAAGAGACGTGGTGCGAGTGCTGAATCGGTCAGCTTTTCACGACACGCAGCTTGTTTGTGGCGGCCACTTGGCCTATCTTGGTGATTCTTGGAGTAAAACCATTGGTTCTGCTGTGAGTTTGTTGAATTCAAATCTCTGTTTCCAAATTATCGATGGTTTTCCTTTTTATACCTGTCATGGGATATGAAGAGTCCTTTTCAGTAACTAATTAACTGAATGCATACTTTTGAACTCTGGATGTTACCATCACGAGTAGAATTGTCTTTGAAAATTATCAGGGAGAGATTCCACTCCAGGGAGACTTCTCCGCGGAACATATGATTTTTGGAGGTAGTTAATACCAGTGGACTTTATTGTGTCTTTTATTCAATTTGTACTGTTGGTGAATTTCTGTCTTTCTTTGTCAAGACTTAAGATTGCTTCGGTTTCCGGCTTTTGCTGGCAGTTGAAGGGGCTGACCCTGTTAGGAGAGAAAAGTTGATCGACCTGCTTGACATTGATCTGCAATGGCGCATGCATAAGGTGTCTGATGGGCAGCGGCGCCGGGTCCAAATTTGCATGGGTCTCCTTCATCCTTTCAAGGTATTAAATGTAAAGTCACAATTGTTGTATATGCTATGAGCGTGAACTGGGTTACAGGAGAATCAGTTTTCCAAAAATTTAGGAAAACCAAGCCTGTTATGATTGTTTGCATCTGCACAAACCTCTAGTTAGGGTCATTCTGTGAGCTTATTTTATTCTGTGTTCCATTGTCAATTCTACCTTGTTGTCCTTGTGTAATATTCTGCAATCCACTTTAGTTTGGCTTTTTACCCAAACCCGAAGGGGCACAGTTTGCAAGTTTTTAACTGACTTGGAATTGCATTTTCAATTGCAGGTTCTTTTGTTAGATGAGGTTACAGTTGATCTAGACATTGTTGCCAGGATGGATTTGCTCGAGTTCTTCAAGGAAGAATGTGATCAAGTATGAGTTCCAAATTCTATTGTACTGTCCACTGCACATGCTTAGATTTGCTAGATTTGCTGTGCACAATGTCATTCCAAATGAGCAGGGTGGTCTGGATTCAGAATATTATCCGCATTGGAAACTTGGCTGTCATGTTTCAAAGATTTTGAGACTGGATAACTGTTTTGGGCTGTATGCAATGTTCCTGCTTTTCAAATGAAAGCCATTTGCATGTAAAATCAATTATGTTTTCTCAAATTAATGTAGATGACGCCAAGTGGCTAAACGGTTTGAAGCAGATATAAATGACTTTCTTGCCAAACATATGATCGATATATGAATTCTGCCTGTTGACACGATTTTCTTCATCACAGAGAGGAGCTACAATTGTTTATGCAACTCATATCTTTGATGGGTTGGAGACATGGGCAACACATCTAGCTTACATTCAAGACGGTGAGCTGAGAAGGGCTGAAAAGTTAAAGGAAATTAATGAGTTAAAAAGTTCCGTCAATCTGCTTTCTGTTGTAGAGTCTTGGCTCCGTTCTGAAACAAAGAACAAGAAAAAACAGCCCACCAAACTGACGACCCAAAACCAAATGGCCTCTCCTTTTGGTACATCTCCTTTCATGTCGTCCAGACATATGGCATACTACCGGTGATGCATCCAGATGCAACTCACCATTCTGGACATCAACTTTCAATTTCAAAGCAAAATATGAAGTGAAGTTGCTGAAGTCAACTTCTTCTCTCAGGCTGTCCAATGAACTGGGGAAAGCTGTTCTGATACCTGGTTGCATTTTTTTAGGGTTAGCACTTCAGTCAATAATAAAATGTACCAGGCGCCTGGGCAAGTATTTGCTTGCAGTCAATTGCCTGCGATGTACCAGCTCTAAGTGAGTTTGTCCTAACAAAAGTAATAAAAAGATCATTTATATATAGTTTTTATCCTGTTCTTGTTCCAATATTGCACTTGGCTTCCTACCATTGGCAAATGGTGACATCTGAACCTAATGTTGATACTGTTGTCGTGGATCCCAATCGGCTTTCCCTTTTGCATCGACGTGATTTGCTTAGCGTAAAATTTCAGCCAAGTGCAGATATTGTGCCACTACATTGCCTCATTTTCTCTGGGTGTTCGAAAGTGATTGGCATGTGGAACGTGCTGAAAGGTGAAAGAAAAAGAACTTGACGTTTGTGGGTGAAAGTGGTCCTAGTTTAGCAGTTCTTTACGGAGTAGCACAAATGCCGTAATTACAGTCGTCAACATAACCACTAAAATGGAAATGAGTCTGGGACATTATAATAGCAGATCATTCTTTTGGCGAGTGAGGCTGTGGTAAGAATTTGCGATCCTTTCTCTTTTTTTGGGATATTGGTCGATGTCATTATACACTGAATCCAATAACATCTTTTTTCCAACTTGTTTGATGTCAATGTTTCTCCAACTTCCACCAGTACCACCCCCGTCAACAGAAACTTCAAATCCGCTAGTCCATCTCATGATTTTGCCCCGGATGGCACGAGATGTGGGTCTGCTTTGTCTTCTTTACTAACGGATCTCTTTTTCTGTAGGCTGTAGACGTTTGCTCCGAACAGCCGACTATGGTCCCCCCAATGCTGGGATTGCAAGAAACCCCTTAACTACCCTGTTTGTTGGACTTTTGGCCTACATGGATCCTCCGAGCCAAGATAATGATTGGAAATTTTGAAGAAGAAAATGTCACGAAAATAACTGATAAAGTCTTTTTTTTTTTCTTATTTATTTATTTATTTTGTACTCTGATGGCACGAATTACGAGGATGAGAGGAAACAAAAAGAAAACGTGGTAACTGGACTCCTACTATCAATAACTCGAATGAAACCTGATGACCGAAGAACCAAATAATTATTAAAAAAAAAAAAAAAAACGAAGTGAAAATAATGCATTTAATTTATTCTCTCGACCGATGAGCAACAATCTTAGGTGAGTGTGGGGCGGCAGGGGACGAGCAGTCCGACTATAATATAATATTTTGTTTCTAAAACATTAAATATAATTTATTCGAAAGATAATATACTATATATTTAATAAGTATTAAAAAAAAAAAGGCATCTAAAAAAATTCCAAATTTTAAATAAAAAGAAAAAAAGCGGGATCCTAGTCGCGGCACTCAATTTTTTAAGGCGTGGGATTTAGTATCATGTGGAAAACGAATCTCTTGGGATTCGTCTGTCGTGATTCACGAGACATGGTGCCGGGAAACAAATATTATAAGATATATATATATATATATATATATATACACATGGCTACAAACATTAGAGTGATGAATTCTTGGATAGATCTGCTTAATTGTTAAAAAAGTAAAATAAGATTTGAGAAGGGAAAAAAAATCTTAATTTGAGATCTTTTAAAAAGTAAATTAAAATATATATTTATCATTATTTTTAATTAAATATATTTGTTAATTTAAATCAAATTTTATTTGCATTTTTTATAATTTTATATGTAAAAAAATAAATTAATGTAATTTGTCCTTGTAAGTAAATTAAAATAAAGATAGAGTAGCGCTAAAACGACAGAAAATAAAGGGGGGGGGAAGAAAACGGAAAACCTATATATAATACAACGAATTAGCTACTTCAAAAATAAAAGAGTGGAGAGAGAATCACGGGGATGCCAATCGACGACAACGTATCTCAATTATCCATCCAACACAGTCAATAAATATCATTCGTATTTCCAAAAATTACCTCTCCACTTCTTTTAATATTTCATTCATAGATATTTGAGACCGATGGAGAGAAAGCGTAATTGCCGCTTTTTTCTCGATCGACGCAAATTTCGCGGTAATCCGATCTCCCTCAGCATCCTCAATGTGCTTCAAAATAAATAAATAAATAAATAATATATATATATATATATAGATTAGAGTACCGTTTCCGTTTCTTGGATTCTTGCTTTCTTGATTTTTTTTTTTTTTTTTTTGTTTTTGTTTTTGTGGTGTGTGTTTTTGACTTATAGGCTCATGAATCGGGCATGGAGGTTTTTGATTTCGACTTAAGTAGGTGCCTGATTCTTGTAAACTTCAACCAGATTAGTTGAGGCGTAAGTAGCGGTGGTGATTTCTTTTGAGGTTTGACGCGAGTATGGATTCGGCGAGGAGTTGGTTACAGAAGCTTCAACCGCGAGACAAATTGAGGGCGTCGACGAGGATGAAGGATCCCGGCGGCGATGAAGGTAAAGAGGAATTGAATTCGCAAGTCGACGAAGAAGATCTCTCCAATGTCACAAAGCAGAAGGCTGCTGCGGCCAAGCAGTATATCGAGAACCATTACAAGGAGCAAATGAAGAACCTCCAGGAGAGGAGAGAACGGTATGCTTTCGCTAGTCAATTGCTCGTACTATTTATGTTTCGTGTTTAGAGATTGTTGATTCATGTTTAGTAGGCTTTGCGATGTACAAGGATGTTTAAGATTTTCTAGGTTGTTTTAACTAATTGCGTGGTGAAGTTAGTTATGCGGTATTTGCAAGTGTTTACACTTATTATAATTTTTAGGCGAATTGTACTTGAAAAGAAATTAGCTGATGCTGATGCATCTGAAGAAGATCAGAACAACCTACTCAAGTTCTTAGAGAAGAAGGAGACTGAGTACATGCGCCTTCGGAGACATAAAATGGGTGTTGATGATTTTGAATTGTTAACAATGATCGGCAAGGGTGCATTTGGTGAGGTATGGTTTCTTTCTGGCTTACCGGAGCACATTGTCTGGTATACCCAGCTTTTTTCCTCTATTTGCAATTTTTTCTCTGTTATGTATCCAGGGGTTTGCTGCCTCTGCATTCTTGATCATTTTCATTTATGTGCTTGCATAATACGTAATCGTTTGCAATTTTTATACGGTAAGGAGGTAATAAATTTTCATTTTTTGATGTCGTGCTATCAATCTAAGCATCTATGATGTGAATGGCATGGAAAGGGGATTTCTTTTTGGATATCTGAAGGCGATGAAATCTACAGATAATCATCTGAACTAGGATCCATGTTGTGGCTTCTACATATTTTGATGATAATCATAGCTAATCTTTGTAACTGATATGGGGTTTTGCTTTCTGGTCAGGTCAGGGTCTGTAGGGAAAAAACAACCGGCCATGTGTATGCCATGAAAAAGCTCAAAAAATCAGAGATGCTTCGCAGAGGCCAGGTATACATTTTATACACTGGCTGATGATATTCACTTGATCTTTATGTCATGCTTATTACATAATTTCCTTATCTTTCTAGGTTGAGCATGTCAAAGCAGAGAGGAATTTGCTGGCAGAAGTTGATAGTAACTGCATTGTCAAGCTCTACTGTTCTTTTCAAGATGATGAATATCTTTACCTTATTATGGAATATTTGCCTGGTGGAGACATGATGACCTTGCTTATGAGAAAAGATACCCTGACAGAGGATGAAGCTCAGTTTTATGTTGCAGAGACAGTTTTGGCCATTGAATCTATCCACAAACACAATTACATCCATAGGTCTGTGGTTGAATATGATGATGAATTAATTAAATTTCATGTGTTATGGAGATGTATAATCAATAACGAATTTACCTTGTTTTCTATTTATTGTGTGATGTCTTACAGGGATATCAAGCCTGACAATTTACTACTAGATAGATATGGACACCTGAGGTTGTCTGATTTTGGACTATGCAAACCATTAGACTGCAGTACTATTCAGGAAGGTGATTTTTCAGTAACAAGTAACAACCCTAATGGGGCTAACCAGGGTGAAGAATGCCTAGCAGCTCCAAAGCGCACACAACAAGAGCAACTGCAACATTGGCAGAAGAACAGGAGGATGCTTGTGAGTTCTCTGCCACAATGTATTGGTGCTTGGTCTTTACTCTCTCTCTCTCTCCCTCCCTCCCTCCCTCCCTCCCCAAATGTTTGTTGGGTGTGCACATGCACGTGTTGTTTTACTTGCTCGGTGGAGAATTCTGGTTGTTTAAAGGTATTTACATGACTTTAGTCCTTTTTACTGTCGATTATTGAACATTGCAGGCTTATTCTACTGTTGGTACACCTGACTATATAGCTCCAGAAGTACTGTTAAAGAAAGGTTACGGGATGGAGTGTGATTGGTGAGCAGTTTTGCACTTTCCAAAGAAGTTGAATGTCTCATGAGATTAAGCGCTTTTCTAACACTTTTGCATTATATTCTTTTAATTTTGCAATGACTTATGAGAGATCAGTTGTGTGTGTATTCACATCATTGTCATAGTGATGTGTGTTCACTAGCATGATGAGTCATATTGCTGCTAATAATGTGTCTTTAAATGCTATAATAAGTAAGCTGATTTGAATTTCTGAATATCTGGCAATTCCCTAGTTTGTTTTCTTTAAAACAATTTGTGCTATCGGAACTAATGGTTATGTTTAATCTTAGGTGGTCACTTGGTGCTATTATGTACGAAATGCTTGTGGGATATCCACCTTTTTATTCAGATGACCCAATGTCAACATGTAGGAAGGTAGAGTATGAGACATCGCTGCTCTCTGGTTTAATTCATTATGTCATTGAGGGATATTGGCAGTTTTCATTTTGGATCCTTTGTACCGTCAGTTTCCAGTCTAGGATTTTTCCACCTTTCACGTTGAACATACCTGAGATGGCTCATGCTGTTATACTGGGGTATTGACTTGATTGCTTTTCAAGGCATTCCCTTCAAGGATTCCCCCTTTTCATGTTTCCAGTTATAATTTGTTGCCTTTTTTTCATCTGAAAATTAGATTCCAGACACATATTAAGCCTGGATGTTTGGCAAAGTTTTGCTTGCCTGCAAACCCCAGTCTTTCAAAAACCTTAATGGGGAATACTGCAGCATCCCTGACCCCTAAATTAAGAACAAAGTAACGATAACTTAAATAGAAAATTAACAGAAAATGCATTTTCAACTAATTTTTTTCACTTCTCGACATTTTATACAGATAGTCAATTGGAGAACTCATTTGAAATTCCCAGAAGAAGCAAAATTAACTCCAGAGGCCAAAGATCTTATCAGCAAACTTCTGTGTAATGTCAACCAGAGATTGGGAACAAAAGGCGCAGCTGAAATAAAGGTGTTGTATGTTGTGTCCTTTTCTGAATACCTGTCTGTGCTGTGTGAGGTAGTTGAATAAAAGCAGTTACATTATACATTTTCTTTGCAGGCTCATCCATGGTTTGAAGGTATTGAATGGGATAAGCTTTATCTGATGGAAGCTGCATTTACCCCTGAGGTCAATAATGATCTGGACACTCAAAATTTTGAAAAGTTTGAAGAGGTATTGATATCCAAAATTTTGGTGCATTTTGTTGTTCATTTATGCAAGGGCTCACAGCAATAGTTATACCTGTTTTCATGCTTTTTTTGCCTACACAGTCTGTGAACCAAACTGAAACTTCTTCCAAAACAGGTCCATGGAGAAAGGTTAGTTAAGGACAGTTAGTTAAGGGCAGTTTATACTTTTTCATCTCTTTAATTATGTATGAAATTATTTTCTTCATTATGTCTCAATCTACTTTTTCGTTAAATTATGTAGGTGCCTAGATCTCATATGTATTTTATCTTATTTTGCCTATAAGCAAGGTAGAACATATTATTGGGATGCAGGACCAATAATTTTTAACTTAATGAGTAATGCAGCTGTTGCTGCATTGAGAGAATCATAGACAGACCATGCAAATGTATTAGGGTTTAGTCTTCCTTTCATGTCTTAATGTGGGTTTAAATTTATGGAAACATAGTGTAGTTGAGTAGTAATGGCCAATTCTAGGAAGGTATAGAGTTTTCTTGGGGTACTTTGTTTGTCAATGCTAATATGAGATTATATTTGCCAAAAGCGTTGCCTTTCATAGGATACAAGTTTTTCTTCTTTTTTGTTTTTGTTGTTGGCTCTAAAATTCACCATGTCATGCATGAGAAATTCTCGAAGTGACATTGGTTTTCCTAGGTCCATAAGGGGATACACTGGTTGTTAACAGCCTAGACATGCATCTTGGAAGTCTTAGGTTCAAATTCTTATGGTAGGGTGATGGGAAAGAGGGGAGCTGCCCCTGTCGTGCAACTCGTGACTTAGTGGGCCTCTTGATGGACAAAAACTGGTTTTGCTAATGTTGGCAGCTTCGTTCTGCCTAAAGTTAAGCATTCAACAATTTGTAATAAAGGAGGAACAAAATATTATTTTGCTAGAGTTGCATCGTAGTAAATGTTTCCATATTAATGTAGACCCCATTTCCAATCACTATTTGATCCCATTTGGGGATTGCGAGTGCTCTAATCAATTGTGTGTGCTTAGGCCTCTAACAAATTGTGAGTGCCTTTTGCTTCTCATCATGCTTTATTCTTTTTACTAATTTTTATCTTCTACATTTTCAGATGCTTTCATCAAAGGATATCAATTTTGTGGGCTACACTTATAAGAACTTCGAAATTGTGAATGACTATCAGGTGCCTGGAATGGGTAAGTTTCTCTCTCTGATATAACGTTTTTGTATGCATTAGATGGCTTGATTATGGGTTTTGGTTTCTACCGACACTCACTGCATTTGTCGGACCAATATATCATGGATAATCACAAATTGATTAATGTGAGACACCTTTAAGCATGCAATATCAACTTTCTTGGGAAAGCTGTTCCATGCATCGAATGCAGGGCTTGACCACCTCGCAGGTGCCTCCAAACTAAGAGAAGAGATCATTCTTTTACTTAATGTCTAGGCTCTTGAATTTTTGGCTAATGCTAGCTGTTCTTATGAGAGAGAGAGAGAGAGAGAGAGAGAATGCAAAACATAAGAGCAAGGCAAATTGCATGGCAGATTGGCTGTTAAGATGTACCTGTTCTGATATTTAAAGGCACACTCTTTTGCTATTTATTGATGCTTGGAATTCAGTTCATCCCACTTGCTTTTTAACTTTCTAAGTTTGTTGGATTGGAGTTAATATTTGATCATGGTGACTGATCTCAAGTTGTTCATCGCAGCTGAATTGAAGAAGAAGGACACAAAGCCAAAGAGGGCATCTATCAAGTCACTTTTTGGTGGGTGATTTGGACATGTTACTTTCATCCTTTGCCTTATCTGTCTTCGTGTGTTCATATTATATTATTATCTAACCTTCAATGCTTCACTTATGTAGAAGGCGGGTCAGAGGCATCAGACTCGTCAGATATAGGTTCTGTTGATCAACCTATTCAAGGGAGCTTCTTGAAGCTCTTGCCTCCGGAACTAGAAGTTTCTCAAAGACAGAATGGTTCCGTCTAACCAGACAAATCACTTCAATCTGTTGGATGATCAGCCGCGCCGGGTGATAACCACTGGGATTTTGACTCAAGTAGTTAGATTGATTCTTGGCACAACCCCTTCTGCATTTGGATTGTCATTTGCTGTATTGTCAGTTACACTAAAGTCCGGGACAATCAAGATCCAAGGCTTGATGATAGTGCTGGGTTTTTGAAGCAGCTTTTAGTTTAACTTAACGCGGGCAAGAGCTACTGCAAGTTTTCTCAGTTATGAAACACAAAGCAAGCCGGGGCCAGAGATTAAATCCTTACTTTAGTCGCTGCTGTAACATGATTTCTTAGTTTTTTTTTTTTTTTCGGCGTTGCTAATGGCTCCAAATTTTTGTAAAAATACTACCTGGATACGCTTCTAACTCAACACTCATGTATATGAATACACGTGTTATTTCGAGCGTTGGTAGGAAAGCCCCGGTGGAAATGGTGTTTCTCAAGCTGTTCAGGAAAAAGGAACAGCCAGCCATTTGTCGTAATATTGGGGTTCGAGGGCAGTGCGGTAATTATCTAAACAGATTATGGTGTTTCCTTTATAATTCTCCCGTCCTTCTCACCAATTCGGTGAGAAAGAAACAAAAAAATTGCTGGGCCGCACGCTGCATTTTCCTTTGATTCTCTCGCAGGTTTCCTTTCGCACGGTTATCCAGACACACGATTTCGGCTTCATTTTACCATTTTCTTTCGTTACTTTTTCTTTCTCAAGAAATTCTCTCGAAACAAGCAAGCACGCTGTAAGAGAGTCATTTGATTTTTCTGTATATTAGTTTCCTTTTTTTATTTTTTTGGCAGGTTCTCTGTTTACGGTACATACATTAATTAAGAGAAAAGTATTAGTTAGTTTAATTTTGAAAAAAAAAAAGTACAAAAAACCACAAAAATAAAATAATCAATTAAAATTATTAGAAAAATTTTCATTTTAATATACGGCTTTCTAATCCATGCTCGTACGGTGGTTCTCTAATTAAAAACCCTTTTAGGCACGTAGTAACTTCGGTCAATTTTGCACTCCTACTCCGTCTGCATTCTTCAACGCTCATCCGATGGTGGAAATAAATTTGAACCTCTCTCCATATTGCATAATCTTAAGTTAAAATCACGAAACTGGGCGACAGAATTATACGTAAAAATGGCCGCAAAGGTCAAGTAACGACGTCTGCTGTCTCATGCCACTTTGTGTGTTTTTTTCCTCCTTTCTTAGATTGAACGTGGAGTCAAAGTCGGCTCGAACAGGGAATTGGTGGAAACCACACGGAAAAAACAGGCAGAAATTTAAAATTGCTTTTCTAGATTGAGGATAAGACAGGGTAATGAATAGAAGTCAGGCTCGAGAAGCAAAGACGTGGTCTGGAGATCACTGGGGATGTTTAGCTGTCCAGATTGGAATGATAAGCTATCCAAATTCAGATAGAGATGTGCACGTAAATTTTTAATGCGCATCCATAAAAAGTGAAAAAAGAAGATTATTAATTGTACACAAATATGACCATAAATATATAATATATTGATTATAATTATAATTCGCTAATTATAATTATATTTATTTTATAAAGTCGCATCATTTCTGCGACTGAAAATGCTAGTAGAGGTAAAGATAACTCGTTACAAAAGGTGGTGTCACGAAACATTCCAATTTAAATTCAAAGGCAAAACTGAGTTCGTCTCCTAAAATACGAGGACATTCCATTACACAGAATGCAAATACACCGAACCTTTCGATGCCCAGATCGCTTCTGTCATGGGTTCTATTTCTATACCTGGACGGCTGGACCATCAATTTTTTTTTTTTAATAAAAATTATTTCCACTCTGAAAAAGTCTGATTGGTCATAAAAAAATATCGAAAAGAAGAAGAAGAAGAAAATTTATGTGTGTGAGAGAGAGAGATCCAAAGATGATTTGGCAGCCAAAACGTGTTTTAGGTTGGGCGGCTGGTAAAGAAGGTATCTGAATATCCAAATTTCGTTTACTTTTGTTATTTTTTATTCAAGTTTAAGATTATTTTTTTTTTAAAGCATAAAAACAAACTTAAAAAAAATTAAATAAATAAAAGGTCCTTAAAAAAATAAAAGACATAAAAACTAGGAAAAACAAACAGAATCAACCCACCCACGCCCAGTCATCCGCTTTTCCGTTCTTTTTCTCTTTTCTTTCTCTCTTGCCCGTTTCCTCCATCTCTCTCTCTCTTCTCTCTTACATCGGACACGCAGCTCCATCCTGTCTGCAAAGGCTGTTCCTATTTTTAAGCCCTTCTTCGCCTTTTTCCAATCCCTTTATCTGTAGTTTTTTTGATCTATTCTTGAATCTTGAGAACAGCTTCCGTTCATCTCTCTCTCTCTTTCTCTCTCTCTCTTTTTCTTCTTTTCAAGCCGTTTATTGCTCGATACTTTTGATTTTTTTTTTTGGGTCAATGTAGGTTGAGTTTTGTCAAAAATTCCGTGTTTTGATCCCATTCTGGGATTGGGAATCTGGGTTTTCTTGATTTTCTTGGTTAAATCAATAAAATCGAGGCCTTTTTGTTTTTTTTTTGTTTTTTTTTTTTACACATCTTGATTATTGGGATTATTTTGATTCGTCCCTGTCTTCGGTTTATTGGCTATCTGTCATGGCCTTTTCCAATTTGAATGGACATTGGATGCTATAGATTGTCTGTAAGTAAAGTTCCCTTCGAAAACCGTATCTCTGGAGATTTTAACTTAGAAAATTCTTGTGGGGTTTTGAGGTAAATATCTGGTGTATATGGGATAATGCGTTGAAAGGAGTCAATTGAATTCGATTCTCGAGAAAATTAGCAGTTTTAGATTTCAGCTTCTGGGTTGAAGTGTTTAACAATGGAGAAATCCAAGATTGACCATTTGGTTGGTGGAAAATTTAAGCTGGGAAGGAAGATTGGGAGTGGATCCTTTGGAGATCTCTATCTGGGTAAGCTTTTATGACAATTAATTCTTTCTGATTTTAAAGTGTAACAACAGAATTGTGGTCTTGTCTAAGGGTCTAAGTTTTTGGTGGGGGTGATTTGATTTGGATTTTGTTTCTAGGTGTAAATGTGCATACTGGAGAGGAAGTTGCTATTAAGCTGGTATGTGCTGCTTTCTTCAATTTAGTGATGGCTTTTCGGCTGCTTCTCCATTCATATTTTTATGGATTCTGCTGGTAGAGCAACATCAGTTTGGTTGTGATCTTGTCATAACCTTGGTCTTTGTGTGTGAGTGACACAATAATTGAATTTTAAAGATTTATATCATGTTTGTTAATGTTGACACAGTCGTGTTTATTCATGTTACGTTACATCGATCCTTACTGCTTCCTAGTACTGATATGGCAATCATTGTTACTTTATCTGGTTTTTGTTTTTAGGATAAATAATTGTTGCTTCATCTTTACTTTTAATTGGCTGGTGGATCTTTTGCACATTGAATTAGGTTGGACTTGATCATGACATTGTGTATCATTAGATATAATGCCTCAAACATGCTAGGACATAAAGCTGATTCACCTCTGGGAGGTTTAGAGAAAGGCATCCTGCAATCTTAAAACCCATATGAGTATTGGCAGCCCGAGACTGGCAAGCTTTTCTTTTTAAAGGAAGAGAAAAACCCCAATTTTGATTTTGTGAAGGAAAATTGGGAATGACTGATTAGATCCTGGATAATGTCTGTCTGAGCATTGATGTGAACCTTTCAGAACTTGCTATGCTGTCTGCCCTTAGCTATGTGACTATTGTGAAAAGTGACACTACTAAGTCCTTCATAATTCTCCCCTTTACAGAACTTGCAGATTACATTATCCTTTTTTCAGTGTAATCTGATCCTTTTTTTATTCCTAATTTCAGGAATCTGTCAAGACGAAGCACCCACAACTTCATTATGAGTCGAAGTTGTACATGCTTCTTCAGGGAGGAAGTAAGTCCATGTGTGACACCACATATGCAAAATATGATGATATCTTCTGAACTGGCAGGATGATTTTTATTCCAGAATACCTTTTCTTTTCTTATTTTATGTCAAAGTAACTAGGCTTCATTTTGTTTCCTTTTTCAATTTAACTCTGATACCCATGGTAAAACATTTTGTGTTTTTATTTAAATAATTCACTGCAATTTCCTCTGGTGAAGCTGGAATTCCCCATCTCAAGTGGTTTGGAGTTGAGGGTGGTTACAATGTCATGGTAATTGACCTTCTTGGACCAAGTTTGGAAGATTTATTCAACTATTGCAACAGAAAGTTTACATTGAAAACAGTTTTGATGCTTGCAGATCAACTTGTAAGTAAACATTGTTACCCTCTGTTAAACAGTAATTTAAGTCTGTGAAGATAACATTTGTTCCCTTTATTTTCTCTTGCTTCAGATTAACAGAGTTGAATACATGCATTCTAGAGGTTTCTTGCACCGTGATATAAAACCTGACAACTTTTTAATGGGCCTGGGCCGCAAAGCAAACCAGGTATTTGTTCCTATGCAGTTCTTGTTCTCTTTGTGATTAGGAATGTGAACTGTGCATTTCATCACAAAAGTAAATTTGAGCATTTGGGTTATTTTGTCACAAAGTGAAACATCTTTTACTGACAGAGATCCTTCTTTTGGCAGTGTCCAATAGAATAAAGTCTCCCTTAGTTTGCTTAGGTGGGGAATTTGTTTGTGCTTTTATTTGTCTACTGGCCAGCCACTGCTTTTTCTTGATTTGTTTTGTTTTCATGCATTTTTTGTGGCATACTCAATGTACATGTCTTGTACATCTGAATGGTTTGATATTAAAGGAAAAGTGTTCAGTATGAACAGAATAACAGCTGCTATGCCATAATAATGGTCTGACATGCTCTCCTGACTCTTCCCATGGTGACTATGGATGACTGGACCCCATATCTGTTGCCTTTTTGAAAAGGTTGAAGGAGGAGGGAACCAGTGTGCATTGAAATGACAATGTTTCTGTTCCTAACATGATTCTTTTTTTTCATTTGCATATGTGCTATATTTATTTTGATTGATTGCATTTTCACCATACTATGTTCATAATCTCTATTGTCTGTTTGATGAAACTATTTGACATTACAACTGATTATTTTTCTACGTTTGTGTTTTCTTTTTCATCTTGTTGTAGGTATATGCCATTGACTTTGGCCTTGCAAAGAAGTACAGGGATCTTCAGACTCACAAGCACATTCCTTATAGGTAAATTGTTCATGTTGCTGTCATGGTACAAAAGTTCCTCACTCTATGGAAATATGGGGAACAATCATGTGGTTTAATCCCTCAATAATTGTATTCGCCTTTTATTGTTTATGGATCTTATGTTTTTGGAGAAGAAAGGGAAGAAAAGCAGATGTTGAAAAAGTTGACTTAAATAACAGTTTCATCCATGTAGCTTGACTCAATATCTGTGTATCATGTGCTTGACTGAGACGTAATTCATGAAAGTTGTCCTGCCTGAACCCTATTTTTCTATCACTCCTTTACATTTCCTGTCTAATTTGTTCTGCTTCTCCTTTCCCTGTCATTTATCCTACTATTTCAATTGCTCATTTTCAGCATAAATGAAAACTCATAAGGTTTTTGGTTGCAGAGAAAATAAGAATCTCACAGGAACAGCTCGCTATGCTAGCGTCAACACTCACCTTGGAGTTGGTGAGTCAGACCTTGTGAACAATTTCAGAAAAGTAGTTTTCAAGGCACTTAGACATATGTGATATGAGGATTGTGATTCTTTTGCAGAACAAAGCAGGCGGGATGATTTGGAATCTCTTGGTTATGTCCTTATGTATTTCCTAAGAGGAAGGTTGGGCATAGAGTTGCTAAGTGCTTAATGCAGTTTTTCCTTTTCTTTTCTTTTCTCTTTCCAAGGCCTTAATATATTTGATTTTGAATATTTTCTGAAGCATTTTTGCTTCCTGATGAACCGTTTCCTGTTTTGGGCTTCAGTCTTCCCTGGCAGGGATTAAAGGCTGGCACAAAGAAGCAAAAGTATGACAAGATCAGTGAAAAGAAAGTTTCAACTCCCATAGAGGTATGGTAATCGAATGTGAGAAATTTCAGTAGAAGTTATAAACCCAGGTAACTATAATTTAGGAAACTTAATTGGAAAGAAATAAGACTTGTAATTTTAACTAAAATCTCCTAATTAAATAAGATCTGTAGCCTAATACTAATTAAACAGTAAAAGAAGATAAAGCCTATCCTGTTATGCTAAATGTCAAGGTATCCCTAGTTCGTATAAGTATTTCTTCTTCTTGTTCCTCCATCAGGAACATGATAGCAACAGTATTAGGAAAAATTCAATTACATGCCAAAGTTTGATGCTCGGTTATGGTAATGCTGACTTGCTATGCCTGTTTGATCTTTTGATGGAAGCAGCCATTGCATGGAATTTAGTTAGGCTTTACAAACTCAGTTATGGCCCCAAGATTTTTCTTCTGAGGTTTTGGTGTGGAGTCTTTACAAAATAGATGAATGCATTACTTGATGTAGTTGTGTGAGTTTGTCACTGTATTTCTAGCAAAGTCCTTGATGTGTCTTTTCTCATCCAACTGTCTATTTGCATAGGGTTCAATACTGAATAGATAGTGAGGAAACTCAGGACAGCACTTGTCCCTGGTTATTTGATAGTGTAGTCCATACTTAACACTTGTAATTCTATCTTGACAAATAAAACAGGTGCTTTGTAAATCATATCCACCTGAATTTGTATCATACTTCCGTTACTGCCAAATGTTGAGGTTTGAAGACAAACCAGATTATGCGTATTTGAAAAGGCTTTTTCGAGATTTGTTTATTCGAGAAGGTAAACTGGTTGTGTTATCTTCATATGCCATTTCTTTCTCTGGTTCAATTTTAAGTTTTGTAGATAATTTATTGGTGCTTAATATTTCAACATCAATGCTGACGCAGGTTACCAATTTGACTATGTGTTTGATTGGACTGTTTTGAAGTACCCTCAGATTAGTGGCAACTCCAGGCCACGGGTGAGAGCTTGTAAACTTGTTGGCCTGAGTTTCTGGCCTTCTGGGACATTTACTTACTTTATTCTCTTCCCTCTTCCAGCATTCCGGTGGGAAACCCAGCCATGCAGGCCCGTCTGTAGAAAAACCACCAGAAAGGATCTCAGGCATGTCCCCCTCTAAACAAAGCTGGATCTCCAATTTCATGCCAAGCTTTCTGAAACCCTAGGCTTTGCCAGTCCTAGATCTCACGATTGTCTTTGGACTCTTGAGTCTTGACTACCATGAAATTTGGCACATGCTAATCCTGAACTTGGATATGGATTAATATGGCTTTATTACCCTTATATAAAATGCGAAATCACTTAAATTCCTTGCCCTTTTATGAAATAAACGTGCACATTAGCTAGGTTACAACTTCATTTCAGGCAGCAAAATGCTTTCCTTCTACAGTAAGTTGTATCATTTAAAAGATTTTTCCCTTTCTTTTTGGCTCCAAGGTTTGTTTATATTTCACAATTTTGCCTGTGACTAATATTTGTGATGATGTTTACATCCAGTAGGGAAAGAAATACGAGAGAGATTCTCGGGTACAGTAGAAGCATTTTCCACGAAGAAAATTTCTGGCTCTAATCCACTCGATAGTTCCAGACACAAGATTGCAGAAATTGTAAGTTTCCTAGCTGGTTATATTTTATTTATATATTTTCACATGAAATTTTATAGAGAAAAGGCCTCGGGCAGTAAGATTTTACGGAGACTTTTATACTAAATGTTATGTGGTCCTATCATTTTTTCTTTTTCTTAATGTAGGCCTCACAGTGTGTGTAATCATGCAATGTACCACATCATTTAGTATACAAATTTTAGTATAACTTAGTATCACTAGCAATATTCTATTTTATATAAGGCGGTGTCCCATCTTTGCTTTAAACAAAAAAGAGAGAACTTTATATTTTAAGATGATTGGTTAGCTTTTGTTGTTCTGATAATACCTCTAAAATGTCATACCTCTGAAATTTACATTGAGCATCGTCTTATGTTTTTTATGAGAGTCTTTTATAAAGCTGTAGTATATATCTTTCATGAAAGGAGGAGGTATGGTAAAAAGCTTTGTTTGCATTCGAAAGCACTTATCAAAGACCCTTATAGCATTTGCAGCAACCTGAGCCAGAAAAAGGGCACAGTTCCTCTCGGTATGGCAGCAACTCGAGAAAAGCTGTTGTCTCAAGTGCTAGACCAGGTTCCTCAGGTGAACCTAGGGAAAGTCGCTCTGGCAGACTACTTTCAGGTGGTGCCCGTCTGGGTTTGACGGAAAAAATCCAGCCAGTGGGGCATGAGCACAAACCATCTCATACTCGTTTTGCAGCTGCTAAAAGCTCTCGTGATGACACTTTTCGGAGCTTCGAGTTCCTCTCGATCCGGAAGTGACGAGAAGCCGAACATAGAACAACCAGATATTTTGGCTTTGCATCAGAAAAATAGTGTGCGTAACTCTTCCATGCGAACCATTGTCGGAATCTATGGCGTACCCCCTCCTAGTATATGGGATCGTGCGACCAGAACAAGGTCAAGGTCCTTCCACAACCTTTAAGAAACCATTGCCTATTTTGTTTCCTGATTCCTTTCTTATCCCCTCCCAAGAGTTCTGGCCACTGTAACGTGCTCCAGATGCATCCCCGGAGAAAGAGAATTACGTACCGAATTTTCACTCATTCTATACTCGGGACTCTCAGTTGTAATAAGCTCTGCTTCCTATATGTGCATTGTGAGGATTGATGGTACATTATCCCCAATCTCCCCTCCCGGCAGATTCCTCTATTAATGAATTAACGTATACAACTTATTTGAGCTTCTTTTGTGTTTTTTTTTTCCCGAGAAAAAGGAAAAAAAAAAAAAAAATTCACCGACGCAATTGAAAGATCCATCTGATTTTCATTGTTAACCTCGTGCTAGGTGCGTTGATCCTTCCACTCTGCGCTATTTAATAATGAGTTCGATACAGGGATTTGAACGTGGAGATGGAACGTATTTAAATTTATATTATTAAATTTTAATTATTAGTTACAATTAATTCATTATTTATCAGAAAATTTGTCGGGTGCTTCGTCATTTGTCAAATAATTGATTAATTGCAGCTCATGATCAAAATTCAAATTACTTGTCTGATTCTGGCTCCAATTACATGTCTCGCAACAAGGTCTGCGAAAAATCAAATTGGATGAAGAATCTCCTGGTTCCAATTTTAGTGTTTTTTTTTTTTTTTTTTTTACGTATACGAATTTTTTCGGGATCTTTTTAATGTGTAAAGTTTTAAATAAATGTTATTTTATGAATAAATATAACAAAATTTATTATCTCTCGTACGGAATACAAGTTTTTAAAAATATAATTGTTTTTAACAGAGAAATGTCGAGGGCTTCTCGGGGCTCCAATGCGGTACTGTACTGACCCATGTCTTCCCGACGAACCTTTTCGCCCCGTCCGCTCAACGGGACCAAATTCGAATGGTCCAAGATGGGTGGAAAATCATCTGCCGCCCGATTCCAATGATCTTCAGCGTCCATGGCGGCAATGCCGATGGGCTAAAGAAAACGACGCCATGCCAGATAAATTTCCCCCGCCAAATTTCATTCGTTTTCTTCAGATCTAATTCTCAAGATGCAGCACCAAAATTTGTGAGTTACCGATCTTCTCTTTTATCTAGATGGATTTCAGCCCAAGGGCTTATCATAAATGCCTAAAAACGCCATTACTGCATGTTTCCACTTTCCACGATAACTATAACCATACTAGACCATATATTAAAAACAAGAAACCTTTTTTTTTATTTAATAAAAAAAAGAAAAGCAAAAAAAAAAAAAAAAACAAAGAGAGGTTCAAAATGAGCGAAAAGCTTGAAAGCATAAGCCAAATATTGATGGATATAATTTATTTTTTTATTGTGTTTATATAATTTTTGAAAGAGAAAGTTAACTATTTATGAGATTTACAATTTAAAATCCCAAATCTTACCATGTAATTTTTTTCAATGATATATCTAAAATTAAAAGTATAAAAATGATTATTTATTTATTTATTTATTTATTTTTTGGTGGGTTTGAACTTTACTTCTATACTTCTCCCCGATTGATCTGAGTCATTTTGACCTCTCAAAAAATGGAGGGAGACTTTGACATTTCCCTTTTCCGGTGATATTTGGTTACCCTTTCCCGGTGGGTTAGGACACCAAAAACATATATATATATATATATATATATATATATAGTTTAGATGTATTAGTTAATGGCAGACGGAAGAGGCATTCTCTTTTTCCATAATTGACGCCTCTTGTCCAAATGAATAGTCCTCTCACTTCTCTGCTCCTCGTTCCCTCCTTCTAGTACGTATTCTACAATCATTTTCAAGCAAAACCCTCAAAAAATAAAATAAAATAAAATAAAAGGCGACTTTCATCTCATAATCTGGTGACCCAATTATGGATTTCCTTGAAAGATTCTAAATTTCGGTATTAATTTTTTGAATTTGAATATACGATACCAGTGGGATCGCCATTCGGCTTTTGAAAATACAAAAGGACAAAGCACCCAGAAAAAAAAAAGTAACTGTGAATCTCGAAACCCTTTTCTTTTTCTTCTTATTTGTATTATCGGTTAAAATTTGATTCTTTTGTTTTTCTTTTTTCGTTTTTGGCATTCTGTATAAGCCTGCTTCGAAAAAGATTCAATCCTTCTTGGTTATTCGTTGAGATTTAGTTTACCATGCGATTGCTGAAGCGCTTTTCTGGTTCTACATGTGCGTGCCTAGTTTACATTCTTCTTGTTCTACTCTGTCGTTTTTTTTTATTTTTTTCCCTCCGAAGCAGTTATTGTTCTTGTGGAATTATCTTTATATTAGTGGGGTTTTGGATTTGATTGTGTTGTGACGATCGTGGATGAGTGATTAATCTGGATGGTTGAAATGGGCAGGGATTTCTATGAGGAAAGCAGGAGGGGATGACTTCGGGGATTTCTATCCAACCCGACCCGAATGCCAGGCTGACCTCCCCAAGACCCGTTTCAAGCCCAGGGTGCGTTTTCTCTCCCTTTCCCATGTCATAAATTTTTGTCGCATTGGAGATTGCTACATAAATTATAAATGGTTTTCTGTTTTCGGTGTGTTTTCTCGGTTAGTTTTGTGAGGTTTGTGTGTTTTTCTCTTGAAGTTTGTATTTATAATGTTCGGTGAGGTTTTTGTGTTTTTCCTAATGTTGAATTTCCACAGCCTGGAAAAACTCTTAGTCCGAGGAGGTGGAAAGCAGCATTCTCTGAAGATGGCCATTTGGATATTGCAAAAGTTCTTAGGCGGATCCAACGAGGGGTATGATACCTTTAGTTAAGTTCTGTTTCATAGCCGTTGTGTTTTTAGTGCTCAATTTCCTATTGCTAATGCACTTTTTCAATCTCCACGAACAGTGGGTCAGGCGCACGTCTCAATTCTATTCATGTGCCATTGCTACCGTCTTCCATTATCTATAAGAAATGATTCACAAATTGCATATTACCCATTGTTTATTGTATCTTCTGCTCCTTCATCTGTTGTACATGAGTTCAAAGTTCAGTTGGTTTTCATGTTAGGGTGTTCATCCTGCAATTAAAGGATTTGTCTGGGAATTCTTGCTAGGATGTTATGATCCAAACAGCACATTTGAAGAACGGAATCAGCTCAGGGAATACAGGAGGTAGTCCTTTCTTTTTCTATTGTAGTTTAACCTAATGCATAAGTTTATCATTTGCAAATCAAAAGGTAAAAAGACACAGAACCCTTGATTTTGTTACTTAACTAGGGATATGTGAGTCATTTGCTAACACTATCATTTTGATTATTGGACATTTCCATTTCCAACTTTATTCTTCATATGAATCTATCGCGTGGCATTTCAGGGAGCTGTATAGCAGATGGAAATTCGAATGTCATGACTTGGTTCCAGTTGTTGGCAGTGGAAAGCTTATTACGACACCTATCATCACTGATGATGGGCAACCAGTAATTGGTTCCTCTACAAGCAGTGGTCATGGAAGGCATGTAAGCAGTTCCATTTCTGACAAGAAAGTGATTCAGTGGATGCTTAACTTGCATCAAATTGGTATGTACACCATGCAGAGCTCACTCTGTGCTTACTGCTTAGTGCGTTTTGTGTCCTCTTTGTAGTTTTTATGGTGGTCATCCAAACTTTTTGCTTGTTGCACTTGCACCTAACCCAAATGATCAGTAAATGACCTGAAAATGCAGAAGCAAGTTGTCTGTGTATCCATCTGGTACTTTGTGTTGACATGAAGTCCATAGCAGAAACCAATTATAAGACATAAGCAACTGGTTCATTGTGGAATCCTAGGGGCCAACGAGCCATGTCTAGAGCTATCAATATTTGGTGCCTAAACAGTGTCCATCTCATAAAAAAAAAAGGCTTAACTCAGTGTGTACTCGTTATGCAGTGATACTTCACTTTAATCCCCCCATTTTAGCTTCTAATGTTCCGTAAATTTGCTACTTAAATTTTGGTATAGGTTTGGATGTTGTTCGGACAGATCGAACTCTAGTCTTTTATCAGAAGGAAACTAATCAGGCAAAACTTTGGGATGTTCTTGCGGTTTATGCATGGCTGGATGATGATATTGGTTATGTCCAAGGTAAATTACTGTAAACTGTACGATGTTAGCGTCAAATTGAAATTGTAGTAATTTTGATGTTTGGCCTCATAAAATGTTTTCTTGGGCAGGAATGAATGATATTTGCTCTCCATTGATTGTTCTTATTGAAGATGAAGCAGATGCTTTCTGGTGTTTTAATCGTGCAATGCAGAGACTGGTATGCAATTATGCATGAGATAATTGCCAGATTTATATACTTGACAGAAGCAATTTCACTGGTTTTGTATTTCCTACTCATTATGCACAGTATTTGCTTTAGTTGACACCAATATTCCAAATAAGGCATGAAGTTTTGTTCCATTTAAATTTGCCTCAAAGGGACACCATACATGTGTAATTTGGACAGTCTGTTTATAGTCACTGAAGAATGCTGTTTGTTGGGCTGGACCCAACACTGTTGACGCCGTGTTTTGCATTATAGCCCCTAGAGTGAAATGGTAGAAAACAATTAACATAGCCAAAGATTGATTCTGCATTTATGAGTCAGATACGGACTAGAATTCAGATTTTCATCTTAATATGTTTTGCACCTCAAAACTACGCCTGCATAATTGGAGTATGCTCTGGGGTGCTTTGATTGTCTGAGCTTGGTGCTTATCTCAGGGATGAATTGATTCGAAAAGTAGGCTGCACTTGGTTTATTTTAGTACGAAGATATTGAAATTGTAAACTCATTTCAATTTGTGCCTTTTAACCTATGACTATTAGACCTATTCTTGTAGTTGCATTTTTAATATTTGCTCCTCTTTATCTGATTATCAGAGAGATAACTTCAAGTGCAGCACAAGTTCAATGGGAGTGCAGACTCAGCTGAGCACACTCTCACAAGTAATTAAAACTATTGATCCCAAGCTTCATCAACACCTCGGTATTTGTTCTGACTCCTAATGCTTTAAATGGGATTATACTATTTCAACTGTTTAGTTGTTAGCCTTTGGCCTCCTGCTGTTTGCTTGTTACCATTTTCATGATATATACCATATGCAGAAGCTATCCCAAAAGGCAACATTTGGCATAGGCAAGTTGGAGATCACCCCATTTAGAGAAAAATTAGGCCGAAGTTAAACTGACTGGTCGAACATCTAGTATGGAATTTGGCAACCTAAACACAGCATGTAGCAGATAAAACGTTCAAAACCTCATCTGTCCTTTCTGGATATGCATCTTGTGTATATTTGGATGTTGTGGTGTATCTAGCGTCTTAAGTGCTCCCATTTTTTGTTTGACAGAGGAACTGGATGGTGGTGAATATTTGTTTGCATTTCGAATGCTGATGGTCCTTTTTCGAAGAGAGTTTTCCTTTGTGGATAGCTTATACCTTTGGGAGGTAAGCAAGGTTTTTTATTCACTTGTGCCTCCTACAGACTGGATGCACCATTTTAGTGGGTCCTTGGTTTGCTTAGAATCTTGTCAGAAGCAGGGATTAACAGATGTGCTAGATTTTCTAAATAGTAATGTTAGAGTTGCTCAGACTTTGTCACTAAATGATGTGGGCCCTAACATTGTTTCTTTTCAAAGTCCTTTTTTGGCTTTTTTTTTTTTTGGGTCAAGCTTAGTGTCATACATTTGGATAGATTGTTGCAGTTGATGTGGGCAATGGAGTACAACCCAAACATCTTCTCCTTATATGAGAAGACCAGTGCTGCCGAAGGCATTTCGAGTAATAAACTGCTGAAGCAGTGTGGCAAATTTGAGAGAAAAATTGTGCAGACTGGATCCACAGACCAGCAAAGTGCACTTGCTATTTTCCTTGTTGCTGGTGTTCTTGAGGCTAAGAATAAGCAAATTCTAAAGGAGGCCAAGGGTCTTGATGATGTCGTCCAGGTCTTCCTCTCTCTCTCTCTCTCTCTCTCCCCCTGCCCCAACGCATGCATGCACATAGATTGCTCTTTGAAACAAATAAAGCATAATCACAGTTGCCGCAAAAATTCATCTGCAAGTAACCGACGGTGGAAACTCTTTCATCAGATACTAGGTGACATTACTGGAAATTTGGATGCCAGAAAGGTCTGCAATGAGGCGTTAAAGATACACAAGAAGTACTTGAACAAGGTGGTATTTTTAATCTGACATGTTGCCTTGATTCAAAATTTGTATGATCTCTCTATGTCCCTTAAGAAAGACAGCTTAGCAATAAGCACAACCAATGAGGGTCTGGTGGGGTTTTGGTTTGCTGTGAAATGAATGGCTCAACTCAGTTCCTGGTTGCAGATACATACTTGTTTACAATTTCTTGATTTGTATGGGATTAATCATTTTCTTGATCTACAACTAATAAATTGCTGTTTTGCTTCTAGGCTAAAAAGTCCTAAACGGACGACTGCTGGCTCTTGCTCCCAAGATGTTCCGGCAAACGGGATTTAGGCATTGCACCCCAAAATTTTGGCTACATTTGATTACTATTGTTGTTTTCTATTTTTGAAGACTTTAGTAACTATGAGCTATAGCTCATTGGTATTTGCTTGTTTTCTTTTAGTCACAGGATTATTTCATTTTTTGAGCCCGTTTTAATTTTTCCATGAATTGCTTCCAGAGCAATATGAGCTATGGCGGTTCCATGTGAATAATGTCCTGAATTCTTCCTAATGATCGATGTTCACAACCTTCCTCCCTTTTCTTTTTCTTTCTTCTTTTTTTTTTTTTGGTCCCTTTAATACAACTGGATTGTTAAATCTTAACCAGCTAAATTAATAAAATAAAGCAAAAGGCATTAGGACTCTTTTTATAATTTTCTAGTGACTAGAATAGCACAGTTTATTATAGGCATAAATCAAACTAAGAATAGCTCCAAACTCGGCCGCAATGCCGGCATTACCATCATTTTCATGTTATTCTGCGTTAAGTCTCTTTTTTCTTAACTTGTTAATCTCCTCTGCGCGTTATTTATATATCATTCCAATGGAATTCAAAGGACAAGAAAAAAGACAAGTTGGGAAAAAAAAAAAAAAAAGAGGAGTAATCCAGCAAAAGATTGAGGTAAGTTGAGACCAATAGAAAATATGAGAAGTAAAGTAGATTTATTTTTGGGGCTAAGCTTTACTGTTGTTGTTTCTAAAAGAATGCTGACTTCACATTTCTCAAGCAACCTGAAGAAAGCAGTAAAGCAACTTCTCGTTGTATTCGACAAGAACACTAAAAGGGCATCAAAATTTCTTATGGAAAGACAAGTACTGTATTAAATGGATGTGGATTGAAACTTGAGTTAATGAGTTACTCTCCATTTATCTATAATAATCAACAATTATGATTAAATAACGTAATCTTGTATCTAAATGGTGTGTATTTTTCATGTCTCTATAATAAAAATTTTTAGTTAAAAGACTTTTTATTGTTATTACATTTTTTATCCTGTCTGCTTTTCGTGTTCGTGAAAAAAAAAAAAAAAACTTGCAAACTTTATTAGATAAGCTGATTGCACCCAATTTATGCATTTGACTCTCTACCATTTAAGTCTACCATCAAGTCTCAACCGTCTAAATTCCCCCACTATCCCGCATTCCCCTCAAAAAAAGGGAAGAGAGAAAGGGAAAAAAAAAAAAAAAACACAAGAGAGAATAGTATAAAGCTAAGTGGAATCCTTAGTTATAGTTTAGTAATTATTAAATTTAATATTTAGAATAAAATTTTAAATTAAAATTTTAAATCTCACTCATAAAAATGGGTCTCCTTCCCCACTCCAACTAAATTAAAAGACAGGGAAGCTAAGCCCCTTTTCATTTATATTTCTTGAATAATAGCTGAACAAATAGAAACATCTGCAAACAAACTAACTGAATTCGTTTTAAGCTTATTGTGGGGCTTTAAAGAACGTAGATTATGTTGTCACGCGTAGAACCCACATTATCAATGACTACGTGACACTGATAAGCAACTCACATAGACTAATTTAGCAAGAAAAAGCTTCTCTTTTCTTCTGGAATCAATCTCATTCTCGAACAGTTTTCAAATGTATAGCGTTAATTTGATAAATCAAACCAAAGATACGCCGCCCGAAAGTAAGTAAGCTTATAATAGGGTGTCTCCAAATTTCTCATGGGGTGAAGTCAGCTATAGCGTACATACAAGTCAACAAACATGCATGACCATCCAAAAACAAACCCCAGATGTGAAACACAAAGAGGACCTGCCAAAAGCTTGCTAAGTTTAGCATTTCATTATTTAGTACGTTCCTCTTCATTCTATCTCATTCCGAAAACTTCGATCGGTTTTTGGTTTTGATTAGTTGCCATCAAAAACTTGGATTTTGCCTTAAACCGCAAGTTTCTATGTTAATTCTTCCCTTTTCTCATCGCCTCCATCCTTGTGGCACAATTGTCAAAAACAATTTAACGTGATTTTGACCCTTTTTTCCCCCTTTCCTTAATTTCTCCCTGAATTTGATTCTCCCTCTTTGGTTGAGTCTTGAAGGATGACAATACCAAAACTTTCAAATTAATAAGCATGCCTTCTGGGGTGATGTTAGTTATGGTTCAACGTTTCATGTGGGTTTGGTGGCTTCTCCTGTTACAAAAGGTATTTTATTTTTTATGTTTTCTTTTTCTTTTTTGATATGTCAATACTCCGTACTACTCCAGTAATGAATAAAATTATAAAAAATACACTCTGACTGAATGCATGGAGACTCCCACGTTACGCAGTTTGAGAAAGTGTTCTATGGAATTAAAACGAAACGTAAACTTGTAGTTTGCTTGCGAAAGTTTGATACACGGGAAATCCCATGGCTCTCAAAACTTTGTTTCTTCTTGTTTTCTTTCGTTTTTAGATTTTGAAGCTGATCAATCCATGATATTATCCCACATCCAGGGAAAGGCTCGTCGAGAAAAGTTTTGCCGTTCACAAACCATCGCATAATTTTCAGTTAATCAATGTCAAACAACAAGATGAAGGGCCTCTTGAAGGGCCTAAGATACATTTCTCAAATATTCGGTAGGCATCTGCAATTTTTTTTTTCCTCCATTCGATAACGATTGCAAGGCTATATATATATATATATATTTTAAGCGTTGATACCATCCCTCGATCCGCCTACTCCCTAGTTGCTAGGGAGGCAACCCAACTAACGAGCCAGACGGGATGGGTAGTGCAATCAACCTGCCAAATGTATTGTTTTGTATAGTTCACAACTTCATATTTGTGACCAGTTGTAATTCAACATTGCAGACAACGAGAAACAGCCAGAAATGCAGACTGGCAACCCCACAGATGTAAAGCATGTTGCCCACATAGGATGGGATGGTCCTTCGGTAAGTCAACCCTGCTGGGTAATCATTATTTCTAAATTCTATTTTGGGTTCAGAACGAACGATTAGCCACTAACTACGGTCCATGCATGACAACGAATAGATTATCTAATTGCAGAGAAACACGAGAATCTTTTATCCATTTGTATTTTTGGCTCAAAGTTATGTGTCTCACATATACGTCATTTTATGATTTCTATGTAGATGAATGAGTTTACAGCACCACCCGGATTCTCATCAGCATCTTCAAGCCTCAACGGAGATACGAAGGACAGGGACGGTGCTTCTGTCAAATCGGTGTGTGAAGGTACTAAAACAACATCGTTTTTTTTTTTATCCAAGGTGTACATAATCACAATCATCATTGTAATGGCTGATGTCTTAACTAGATTCAAGCCGGAGAGGCACAAGTGCCCAAGCTTTATCCCCTTCCCCCGGTTCGCCAACACGGGATCCGTCAGAATTGACAAAATCAACTAGACGGCGTTCACCAACCGGAGCAGCAGGTGAATCTCCAGCAAGGGACAAGTCAGATAAACCTAAACAAAGGCGTTCTGCAAGAAATGCAGCCAACGAGTTATTGGATGGCGTCAAGCCAGGCCGCCATTCCAAGGATTCAAACCAAGGCAGGGAGTCAACATCAAACCTCCCCGAAATACCCAAAAAGAACAGGAGAAAGAAATCAAAAGACGGAGGCAGCTCGGTGTCCTCAAGGTCCAGGTCTAGAGCTCAGGCTTTGGAAGCAGACGATGAAGCCGAATCGTTATCAGTATCTAAATCTAGTAACAAGGAGCAATGCCACACTTCTTCAGGTTTATATCCTTTTGAAGAAGGTGCAGAAAAGGGACTCACTGAAGTTTCTTGAAACACTGGCTATGTTTTTCTTTTCTTTTCCTCTCTCTCTCTCTCTCTCCATTGTTCATTGGTAGCTAGAGAATTTATTCCTTCTTCTTCATGGAAACATGTACGATTTAGATCTCTCATTCTGCGTCCAAAATGTGTATCTAGCGTATTCTTTCTTTCTGTTAGCCACCATCCATCTCTAGATCTTAGCGTCTCTCCCTTTTGAGATCAAACAGTCAAGTAAAGGCAAAGACAAAGACAAACAAAAGAATGATCAAGGAAGCAGAACAATGTACCGGCTGAACTGATGACGATGAAACAGAAGCCCCATTTAAAAGGACAGGACTGGAAATATCTGATTTGTTGCAAAACTTCAATTGCCCACAACTGCCCTCGTTTTTGCCAGATTCATCAACTTACCAACCCTCGCAGTAAAATTAGCAGAGAATGGCAGCCTACCACTCAAATGGTTGTTCTCCGAGTTGATCTCATTGGCAAATTCTGAAGTTCCAAACTCCTCCGGCACTTTGCCTTCCAGCCTGTTGTTGTCGAGCCCCGGCTAGCATAAATTTCTCAAACACTTCCCCCATGGAAGCCGGAATATTCCCAGCCGGCCCCAAAGTTAGAAAATCCTATCCGGAAAATGCCCCCAAGATTTACCCATATTTCTGGAATCTGCCCTCCGAGAGAATTCCCACTCAAGTACACTTCCTTTATCCTGGCCATCTGTCCTTAAAACAGGGGGACTCCATAGTTGCCGAAACGGTTAAAGCTCATGTCCAGAAACTCCAAGCTCTGTAACTTAACCAAACTCTCTGGAATCTTTCCAGAAAACCCATTAAGGCTCAAAATCAAGCTTCGAAAGCAGGGGTATATAACCCAGAGAGTCGGGGACATTTCCGTCAAAATGACTTTTGGCTCAAATCAAGCACCCTCAGCTTCTTCAAGTTGGCAAGGCCATTAAATGGAACCCCTCCGCTGGACTGGTTTCTTGACAGGGTTAGCTCTTCCAGATTAACCGAATTATGGAACCCATCATCAGTAATATTCCCATAAACACCATTTTCAGTCAAAAGCAGCCGCCTCAGATTGGAAAAATCACCAATACTGCCGCTGAGAGACCCAACCGGAGCTGGGTTCTCAATAAACACGAGTTCCTCGAAAGCAGACCAGAAACTTGGAGAAGGAATGTTAGGAATGGAAGCCGCTGTTTCGGCGAAGCACTCGGAGACGGAGGAGTTTGGCGTCCAGTCCGATACGAACCCGAAACTGAGCTCCGAAAGCCGGGGACGTAACGAAGAGAAATTGTGTTGGGTTTTACTTTTAAATACTACCAAAAAAAAAAAAAAAGAAGAAGAAAAAAGACCGAAAAATTTAAATATAATAACATAACGAGAGTATTGCAGCACGACGAACACTAATAAAATATAATTTAAAAAGAAATTATTAAATGTACATACATATAAAAAAAAAACAAAATTTCACAAACTTTTTTATTATGTTATTATATAATCAAATTCAATAAGATAATGAATTAATTAATTAATTAATGAAGAAAAAGGGTAAGAATAACAAATACTTGTAAATTAACTAATGAAACGAATTCTCGAAAGTGATTTCTTTATTTCCCTTTTCGGCTCCGACTTTTTAATCTAAGTAAGGAACGACCGTCGCTCGATCACTTGCGCGGCCGTCTCTTTTATTTATTTATTCGTTTCTATTTTTATATGTCGAGTCGAGTCAGGCCTCCGTCGCGATTATTTTTGGTTAGTGGGAAATTCCTAAAAGATTGTAAATGGATAAAATATTTTAGGTGAAATAAATTTAACAGACAAAAAAAAAATAAAATTACGAGACAGTAATTTTTAAGAACCAATGCCCCATCGAACTCATAGTTTGAGAATTGTGCGCGATATTACAATAAATTTTCTTTTCAATTAATTAACTTCGTCGCCAAAACATTCGATCTCAAAAACAACGCTAATCCCCCACCCATTGATGCCATAAAATATAAATTATAAACCATTTAACCAAGGTCAACGTAAAATAAAACATTAAATAATTATAATAAAATAAAATAATTATACATATATATATATATATATATATATAAAAAAAAAAAAACACCACGCCGAGACCAGGACAAGCCAAACCCGGAAAGGAGTCGAGAAAAAAAAAAAAAAAGGAAAAACATAAACCCGGTTGGGGTCCCCCACCGACAGCCATTTGACAAACGGAAACCGTTAGAACTCGAAAAAAAAAAAAAGATTCTTCTCCTTTTGCTTTTCCCTCATCTTCTTCTTTTTAAAAATTATTTTTTCTATTTTTATAATTTCTTAATGATAAATATTTTAAAAAATTTTAATTTATATACAAATTATTAATATTAACTAATATATATATATATATGTATATTATATCGTATTTAAATAAATTAAATATATTTTAAAATAAAAAATATTACAAATTATGAAATTTAGAAATTGGTACTGAGGGAATTAAAATTAAAAAAGAAAAGATTTTTTTTTTTTTTATTTTAGCGTACTTCTTACTGCGATGGAATCAAGCTCGTAATTTATGTACCGTTGATATGTATAACATATCGAGAAAGAAATTTAATTAGGAAAAAAAAAAAAACAAACAAAGAAAAGGAGAGAAAGAGAGAAAGAAGGAATGGCTATGGCGGGATTGTTCCGTCGACTTCTTCCTTCACCGCCTGCTATCGATTTTGGTTCATCCGAAGGAAAGGTGAGTTGTGACGTGCGCCCAGGCTGACAACAAGAGGGTTCGGGGTTTAATTACGGGCTGTTTAGTTCAGTCAGTCCCGAGCTTTTAGAATTTTTTATTTTTTTATTTAATTTTTTTAATGTGATTGGCCTATGAGGTCGTTGCAATTCCAGTTGTTACTGCTTTTGCTAGTCTATGTTGTTTGTATTTAGACAGTGGAGTGGATCGGAACCTGTCTTCTGTAGCCTTTTGTTTTTTGTTTTTATTTTTATTTTTTACAAAATAACCCTATTTTTGTGTTGTCGTTGTTATTATTATTTTTCATGGTTGAGTGCAATGCCTAATTATTTCTATTTGATCCATTTTTGTGGTTAACTGTTTCTGTGACGATGCGATTTTTGGCTGTGTTTTGGAACTGCAGCAACTCTTCATCGAAGCCATTCAAGATGGGACCATGGAAGGTTTTTATAGGCTTATTTCTCACTTCCAGACGCAATCGGAGCCTGCATACTGCGGCCCAGCAAGCCTTTCTATGGTCTTGAATGCGCTTGCTATTGACCCTAGAAGAAGGTGGAAAGGTAAGGTCCCCGTGGTTGATACACCAACTGATGGTGCTTTACTGTGGTATTTTAGGTTTTGCCGTGTGATCATGGCTTTGTCCTTTGGTTGTTCTCTTGAATTTTGACCCGGGTGGGGTTTGAGTGTCATTGCAGCATGGTGCATTGGCATTCGGCATGGGTAACCCCATTGGATCTAGTGTTGGTTGGAGTAGGAGAATCAGTGTCCTGTTTCTTGATTTTTGTGTATCAAACACATACTCGCTTGCCCTACAAATAGTTAGTCATTCAATCATCACAAGAGTGTTCACTTTCCTTTCAGGGCCTTGGAGGTGGTTTGATGAATCTATGTTAGACTGCTGCGAGCCTTTAGAAAAGATTAAGGCTAAGGGCATCTCATTTGGAAAGCTTGTATGCTTGGCTCACTGTGCTGGGGCAAAAGTTGAAGCTTACCGCACAAATCAAACCACCGTAGATGACTTTCGTAAGCATGTAATTAGATGCTCCACTTCAGATAACTATCACATAATCTCATCATACCACAGACGGAGTTTTAAACAGGTATTTGTCTTTAACTTGATTGAACCTTTCCCATGTACCTCTTCTTGTTGTCAACATGTGGATTTCTGGACACTTATGATTTTGGCCTTTTAATTTGTAGAATTATCATTATATCTTTACCAAATCAATAAAATCATTTTCCCACTTATTTTGAAAAACTTGGAATGGTGTCGATGCAATGGAGATAGCCTCCCTTATTATTCACTGGTTTATGCATATATGGTAAAAACAACACCAAAAAAAAAAATCCACTACCACCAGGAATGAATAAAAATGTTGTTTACAGTTTCATGGACAATTCTACTGACCATACATCTGGTAATAGAGCTGGTGAAGTTGGCCTTTCTCTCTATGGTGAAGAGCATCTGGGTTCATATTTCTCTCACTCTCAATTTAGCTTTTTTTGCTCCTTTCATTTTCATTTTGCAGACAGGAAGCGGTCATTTTTCACCTATTGGTGGTTACCATGCTGGAAGGGACATGGCACTAATTTTGGATGTTGCACGTTTTAAGTATCCTCCCCACTGGGTTCCACTAACACTCCTTTGGGATGCCATGGATAATGTTGATGGGACAAATGGGCTACACAGAGGGTAGGCCTTCAAACCAACATATTTATATCTCTATGTTCCACATGCAGCAAACCGTGCATCACTATCAGTTGAACGCATTAACGAGTTGAGTTTGTCTTTAGTCAAGAAAACTATGTATGAAAGTTGTAGATGGGGTATTGCAGCATTGCCTCCTGCCTCAAGCTGTTCTTTTTCATGTTGTATAAAACATGCTTCCTTGTGGTCCTGAACAGAATAAAGTTGGAACTTGAAGCTTACATTTATTTAAGCTGGTGGTACTTCTTGGAGGTATCATACACCTAACCTCAGTTCCATGCTCACTATCTTCACCACATTCACTGAAGTATACGATTTTGAATTTGAGAATGACAGATTGTTCAATTAACTCTGTTTGGTACTTTATGCGTGATTGTATACATTCATCTCTACTTAAGGGAACATTTGAAGCCAGATAACTAATATGCAAAATGGAAATACAAATGCATAGAGCCCTCAGAAGTTGGTGCGACATTAACTTCCTGTCAAAGTTCTCTGAAGTGAGATTTCTTATCTGGGTAGGAGGTCTTACCAGAAATAATATGTTTATAAACCAAACATTTGACTGCTCCTCTGCATTCCCTCTGCCTTTCACTGAGCTTTTTCTCTTGTATATTTAAATTAGTTCCGATTTAATATTTGCTATTTGCAGTCAAGGATTTTTTTGTTGCAATATTGTTTCTCCATTTGCTTATTAAGTCTGGTCATGCTTCAGGTTCATGCTTATATCAAGGCCTCACGCAGAGTCAGGGGGGCTGCTTTATACCCTGGTATTATTGGCATCTTGTGCTCACTTACACTTCCTTGAATTTGTAATTGCCTGTAATTTCACCATGTTCCTGGGTTATTTGTGATCCACTGTAATTTCTGTATAATGCTTATTTACGTGTTTGTTTTGTTTGCTATCTTGTATGATTGAAAGAAAAGTTCCAGGTATTGAACATTTTAGGTCTTCATGTTGTTCATAAAGATCAATGCATACCTTTTTTTATGCTCTTCTGCAGAGCTGTAAGCACGAGAGTTGGGCCAATATTGCTAAGTACTTAATGGATGACATCCCTCTTCTTTTAAAGTCAAAGGATGTGAAAGAGATCAGTGAAGCTCTCCATGTCATTTTCAAGTCACTTCCTTCAAAATTTGGGGATTTCATCAAGTGGGTTGCAGAAGTTCGGAGACAAGAGGAGGGTGGAGAAAGTCTAAGCCAAGAGGAGAAAGGAAGGCTTGCTGTCAAGGTGTCGTTTCGCTCTCCTTTTGCTCGGTTTCTCTTGATGAGTGACATTAATTTATGTGGTTTTTTTTCCTGCTTGGGCTTACAACTATTCAATCTACTTGCTTTTCTTTTTTCGTTCATTGTTGCAGGAAGAAGTGTTAAAACAAGTACAGGAGATTGGCCTTTTTAAGCATGTTTCAGATTTTTTGTCTTCAGCAAAGAAATGCTGTAGAACTTTGTCAGCTCTGAGCCAAGAAGATAGTCTGCCTGACATTGCTGCAAGTGTCTTCTGCCAAGGAGCAGATATTTTGGCAGGAAAGTCTGGCTCTTTGAAAGGGTATTGTTGCATGGAAACATGTGTTCGATGCTGGAAATCTAACAGTGACAAGCCGATTACTTTGGTGTCCGGTACTGTTGTAGATGGTACCAGTGAGCAAGGCCTTGAGGTGCTGGTTCCTTCATCCCATACAGAGCTGAGCTGTTGCAGCTGTGTTCCAAGCAATTACATTGGGATGTACCCTGCTGCCAATGATGTGTTGACTGCACTTTTATTGGCTTTGCCTCCAGAGACATGGTCTGGTATTCAAGAGGAGAAGCTTTTGCAAGACATGTATGCTCTAACATCCACAGATGATCTTCCCGTTCTGCTTAAAGAAGAGGTAACAGCCATACATTCTTCCTACTGTATACTTATTGTTCAGTTGTAAATACCCTTTTATTTGTGACTTTCTGTGAGCGATAGCTGTTATAATGGGGAGACGTACGTGAGAATCTTTGCAAAGCCTCAATTTCTCTTAGTTAGCGTGTGTCAAGTTTTGAAGCCATTTTCATAGAATGAAACAGTGGATTCCAATTGTATAATTACACCATTATGACTTGTCCTATGTGTTGCAATGCCCATAGCAAACATTTTCCTCGACTAACACTGAATCTGTCCCATTATTCAACGTGGGCATGCATTGGCAGGTTTTGTATCTCCGACATCAGCTCCACCTTCTCAAGAGATGCCAAGAGAATAAGTTAGATGAGGAACTAGGCGCTTCATGTTTTTAGTATTTCCACAGTGGTTTTGCCATGGGCATTGCAACACATACAATTGATGATGGTGTAATTATACAATTGGAATCCACTGTTTCATTCCACAACAATGGCTTCAAAACTTAACACACACCAACTAAAAGAAATCAAGTTTTCGCAAAGATTTAACGTGGGCATGCATTGGCAGGTTTTGCATCTCCGACGTCAGCTCCACCTTCTCAAGAGATGCCAAGAGAATAAGTTAGATGAGGAGCTAGGCGCGCCATTTTTTTAGTATTTCCGCAGTAGTTCAACGTCAGCTGTTCTCCACATACAAGATTCTTTTGTTTTGCGAGGCAAGAAAAGTCAAAAGAGTACCTCGCGCAGGCAGATAGTGTTCAAGAATAAGTTAGAAGCCGTGGAGCCGGTGGGACTGCGGGACTCACAAGCCCTTACCCAGGAGCTGCAGTCAGTCTCTGAGAGACCAAAACCTGCAGATAAAATATATAGAATGTAGATATTGAAGCTAAGTAGGCAGGACTTGCTTTCACGGGACATGAACTCCTGTAGATAACCGAACCACTTAATTTAAGTGAATCTGGTGGGTCCTGGATTTTGATTCTATAACAGTATTCATCCAACTACCTGCCATGGGTTTCTAAATCTTGCATTCAATGTACACTGTTTCTGTGCTTGTCTGAAGAAGTTAAATCAACCATCTCAGCCGTAGGTTTCTTGAGATGGCAAAACCCCAACTTGATGCACCAGCAAGAAAACCGGTTTCTGGGCCCATTCTGTAAGGGCCCACTCTAAACCCCCATGGAAGTTGCAGTCGCCGGAGGTTTCTTGATTTTAATTTTTTAATGGCAGCACTTACAATCAATTGAACATGTAGCCCAAGAAAAGGAACGGCTACCAACAAGAAGTAAACGGTCAAACGTACACACGGAGTGCCTTTTTCTTTCTCCTCCTTTTTTTTTTCTTTAATTCTTATAAATCGAAAGTACAAAAAGGCCTTGTTAACGTCGGAAGAACAGAAGTAATTCTCAGACAAGAATCTTGAACCCAAACAACAGGGGAAAACAATGGCGGTGGCAGGAATCTACAGGAGAACTCTTCCTTCCCCTCCTGCAATCGAGTTCGCTTCTCCACAAGGAAAGGTATATCGTAATTATTTACTAAGATTTAGCGCATCTCTCTCTCTTTCTCTCAGTAGTTTATCGTTTAAATCTGTCGATATGGTTTATTCTGAGCCATTTTGGAGTTGCCCAGCAACTTTTCTCCGAAGCTCTTCACGGAGGAACCATGGGATGCTTTTTCAAATTGATGTCTTACTATCAAACTCAGTCAGAGCCTGCCTATTGCGGACTGGCGAGCCTCTCTATGGTCTTAAACGCCCTAGCCATTGACCCCGGAAGGACATGGAAAGGTAGGTCGCGTCAACCCCAGTCAAGATCATCACTATTTAGCTATGACAAGCGGATATGTGCAATTTAATGAGTTACGTGTGTGCTTCTTTTGGGGTTTTCAATTGGGTCAGGTCCTTGGAGATGGTTCGACGATTCAATGCTGGATTGCTGCGAGCCTTTGGATAATATCAAACAAAAAGGGATCACTTTCGGGAAAGTCGTGTGCCTGGCTCATTGTAATGGAGCTAAAGCTAATTATTTTAGGACAAGTGAAAGCTCTGTCGATGATTTCCGTACCCATGTAGTTTCATGTGCCTCTTCTGAGAATTGTCACATTATTGTATCATACAGCAGGAAGGCTTTCAAGCAGGTTTGCCCCGAAATTTTTGTTCGTATGATTTCTAGATGCCGGTTCTGTCTTCTCTTTCTTTTTGGGCTTTCCTTTTTACTGAATTTTCATTATCTTCTCGGGAGAGGATTGGATTTAGTTGCTCTTTGTGTTACAGACTGGAGGTGGGCATTTTTCACCGATCGGGGGATATCATGCTAGAAATGACATGGTTCTTATTCTGGATGTTGCTCGGTTCAAATATCCACCCCACTGGGTTCCTCTCACACTTCTTTGGGAGGCCATGGATACTGTTGACGAGGCAACTGGACTACGTAGAGGGTATAATCTACCTTTTTTAAACTTGTTTTTTAGCTAATCCCTTTTCTAAGTTTAGAGTGGTTCTTTTTGGGCCGTCCATTTTATTGTTCATGCTTTAGCAATCACCATGTACTGTAACTTATGGATTGCATCTGTATTTTTGTCTCACTATGTCGAGATAAATGGGTGTATCTTCTTTTGATTCTAGTTGAATATCTATCATTACTTCGAGAAGAGAGTTCGTGGGAAAAATAATTTGGCCTAGCAATATCTTTGCTCTCACAATGCACACCTGAATTATTATTTGAAGTTTTGTAATGACTTAATTCCATACCATAACTGGCTTGAACTTCAGTTTCTGTTCCAAAAATTCTCTTTGAGTTTATGATTTTCGTTAGGTTTAACCTTTTTACATCCTCTGCTTCATCTCTTCATCCCAGGTTCATGATCATATCAAGACTTGACCAAGCGCTATCTGTCCTTTATACAATGGTACTGTCCTTATGCAGCAGATTTTTTACTCTTAACCCCCATAATAATGTTGTTGCAGGCAAACTACCTTTATGGCTACAAATTATTTCTTCTTTCTGCTGAACTCCTATATTTTCTGATTGAACCAAGATTTGCCATTCATTTATCTCTCTATCCTAAGCTCTTTTTTCTTTTTTTTTTATTTTTTATTTTTTATGCTTTGGGCAAGAGTTATATTGTTGGTCAAAATATATCCAACTTGCTGATTTTCTTAATACTAAGCGATGTGATGAAAATGTGCTCATGTCTGCTAGTTGCTCTGTGGATTATTTGCAGAAAATGTGTTCATGTCTGCCTGTTGCTCTGGATTGTTTGCAGAGCTGCAGGGATGCGGGCTGGAAAAGTGTTGTAAAATACTTGACTGAAGATGTTCCTCTCCTTTTCAGAACAAAGGATGTGAAAGATGTGGAGGACATAATCGCTGTTGTATTTCGATCACCTCCTTCTGGTCTGAAAGAGTTTATCCAGTGGGTTGCAGAAGTTCGGAGACGAGAAGATGGAGAGACTATCTTAAGCGAAGAGGAGAAAGGAAGGCTCGCCATCAAGGTTTTTCCATGTTCTTTCTTTTTTTTTTTTGTCCTTCTACATATTTTTTCTTTCTGTTTGTTAATTATCAGAAAAGTAAAAAATTGTTGTCATTGCTATGAAACATTCTGGTCTTAGATTGTGATGTTTTTGAGGTTTCAGGAGGAAGTACTGAAGCAAGTGCGTGAGACTGAGTTATTCAATTATGTGAGCAGATGGTTGCTCTCTGAGAGTGCAATGTGCAGATGTGCCACATTTTCAGATGCTAAAGACACGCTACCTGAAATTGCCGCAAATGTTTGTTGCCAAGGGGCAAAAGTTCTAAGTGGGAACACGTCATCCGGTTGCAAAAGCCTTGGAAAGGCGGATGTGAAGCTTCTAGAAGGTGATGGTGAAAAGCCAGTGACAGTGGTGCAGGGAACTGTAATTACTGATGGTGCTGGTCAAAGTATTGACATGCTGGTCCCTTTGTCTCAAACAAAGCCGAATGGCTTGTGTGGTTTTGATCAGAATGGCTGTAGTGGAATGCATCCACGCACTAGAGATGTTTTGACGGTACTCACATTTTCCCTGCCACAAAATGCATGGTCCACCATCAAAGAAGAGAAAGTACGGGAACAAATGAATTCTCTTGTATCAGTTGGCAATCTTCCTCCTTTGCTTCAAGAGGAGGTACTATGTCTTCTCTTTTCTCCTTTTCTACAATATGATATACAGCGTAATGGCAATTATATGAGACAACTGTTTCCCTTTTTATATTATGGTTACGAGGTGCCTCATTGTGGGTTTTGAAACTGACAGGTGCTGCATTTGCGGAGGCAAATGAATTTCTTAATGACAGATCTCAATCCAGCAACCCCTGCATGACTTTTCTCCTCGCCCTTCATGGCTTCCATAAGGGACCAAGTTTGGGCATTTTAAGCATTTGAAAAGAATGGCATGTTGGATAAGGCACACTCAAGACATAACAGCAAGACTGTACTGGTTACTGAACTAAGTCATTAAGCATAATGACGGGGGTGCTATTCTATAAATTTTCAGATGCCTATTTTCAAGTAGACAATATATTGGAAATTTGATTGCATTTTGATATATCTTGTATTTCTCTTGCAGTTGATTGTGCATGCTAAATATTATTAGTGTCTCTTGCCTCTATATCAACCAAGAATAATGTTGGTATTATAAAAGATGTATACGTTTAATTTTCCAATCATTTTCCATCAAAAATTGATTAATCAAGATTATTTTACTAAGATTGTGATAAAAAATCAAAAAAAAAAATAAAAATCAGATTAACAATTCTCTACTTGTAATCAACATGGCATTATAAATTTAAGGCTCCTACCTCCGAATACAATAGCACGTCACAGCCTCCCAATCTGCGTATCGGGGGTGCAGGCCATGGGAACGGGCAAGAAAATGGAGCCAGGCATTATTTCCCAACCTACTGCCATTGTCACCGGTACGGTGCAGCTGCAATTCTTGTTCCCACAACAATAGTAGCAGTCAATCGTGGTCACAACAGGTGACATTAAAAGGCTTCGCAAACCAGTGCAGCAGCAGCCGCGATGCCCAGCAACCCTAGCCACCCACACTTGAAAAGGCTTCTACAGAAAACTTTAGCCTCATGCTAGAAGTCAATCCTTTCTTGTGGGGTTGCAATTCAGCAGCCCTAAGTCATCTGATGATTGTTGGCTAACAATCCAGGTTGAAGTTCTACAATGCCATAGGTTGCAGCAGGTCCTTATCTTTATAGGCAGCAGATCAGCATATATGATTACCAGTAATCCCCGCAAGAGCAAAATCCATTGGCAAAATGGTGAAATCGTTTTGTATCTCGAATTACAATTGTACGCTTCTCGATCCCCGATATGATCTTCGCAGCACTATGACAGTCCCCACATATCCTAAGGTTCTTTGTTATGACTAATGGCATACCAGCGTTGGTAACCAAAAGTCCAAATGCAATAGCTAGCTTCTCACTGTGCTTATTGATGTAATCCTTTTTCACCTCTTCTTCAACATCATGTAGAACAAATTCTGTTTTTGAAGTAAATCCAGCTTCCTGGATCTTCGCAATAAGTTCTTCCAGCTTGTTATAAATTTGCTCCATTTGAGGGTGTGATTGATCTCCTGTGACAAAGTGATGGATTCTATAGCCATGTTCAATAAAGCTGCATCCAGGGTTTCTGATTACATTTCTTTCCTTCATTAAGGTTCTTACATTTGAAGCATCCCTCCATTGACCAGTTGCGGAATACATATTGGACAACAGAATATAGTTTCTTGAGTCTGATGGATCCATAACAAATAGTTTCTCTGCAGCCTCCCTGCCAAGCTCAACATTTCTGTAAATCCTACAAGCACCAATAAGAGCTCCCCACACTGCAGAATTTGGCTCCATGGGCATGTTGTTGATAAGTTTATAAGCATTGTTCAGAAGTCCGGCGCGACCCAAGAGGTCAACCATGCAAGCATAGTGATCCACCCTAGGATCCACTCCATAAACTTCAGACATGATGTTGAAGTAACTTCTCCCCTCCTTCAGAAATCCTGAGTGGCTACAAGCACTTAGTAAGTGAGTAAAAGTAACATGGTCAGGCATCACACCTTCTCTGACCATGAGTTCAAAATGCTCTATTGCTTGTCTCCCACACCCATGCACAGCATATGCTGCAAGCATGGCAGACCACGCTACAGTGTCTGGATTAATCATCTCCCCAAAAACCTTGCAAGAAGCACTCAAATGACCCAATTTGGCATACAGATTTAACAATGCAGTCTGAATAGTTAAGTTCAGATTAAGAGCACAGCTGACGGTGTGACCATGAACGGCCTCTGCCAGTTTTCTTAAACCTATAATTTCACACATTTGAAGCAAGACAACCAAGGTGGCTTCATCAGACATAATTCCAGCCCTTCGCATCATCACAAAAAGTCCCATTCCTTCCTCGGCTAATCCCACACGGACATGACCTGCTATAGCCGAATTCCAGGACACAGAATTCTGAACTGGCATTTCCTCCAACAATTGGCAAGCCGCATCCAAGAAACCAGACTTTCCATACAAGTTTATCAGCGCATTCACCACTTTCACCTCCAAAGTCAAACCCAATTTCTGTGCAAACCCGTGAATGCACTTGCCTACATCAAGATCTCCCGCCTTAGTACAAGCAGAAATCACAGGCAAAAGTGTGACTTCATTGGGTTCCAAACCATTTTCGCATCTCAACCTGGAGAAAGCATTCAAGCAACTATTCAAATCCCCTCTACGAGAGAACCCAGAGATGAAAGAGTTCCAGGAGACCAAGTCTCTATCAGGCAATTCATCGAACAACTTCTCTGCCTCTTTTCCGCATCCCAGTCTGCAGTAGCCAGACACCAATTGATCACCCACGAAGCCGTGGTTGTAACCGAGAGACTTGACAACTCGGCCATGAAATGCTCGGTAATCGGAGACGGAATTGCAGGAGTTAATGGCATTTATCAGAGCTGAAGCAAGTAAGTCTACGTTTGAGAATATAGAGCTTTGGAAAGGAAGGCCACCATGGCAAGTTCTTCTTAACCAGATTAAGTTGTGCGAAAGAAAACAACATCGTGCAGCTTTCTCCGCATATAAGTACGAGTTTATCATCATGTACATGATCGCTCCCCATCTTTTTAAAAGCTCACAGTTCCATGGGGGAAGCAGAGCTCTAAAAATAAAAATAAATAAATAAATAAATAAAAATAGAAATCGTAAAAAAGAAACTATCTTGCAATTCAACAAAAAGAATAAAACTGCAGGAAACAGGAATCTGTGTATGGGCCTCTGGCAAGAAAAAAATGTTGTCGTTGTGTCACTTGTCGTGTCGTACAGGGACTTGTCTTGGTGCCTGAATCCTACAGAACCGTCCCTACAGGCTACAGCTTCGACATTTTCATTTTTAAGTCTTTTATTTTCATTTACTTTTTGTGGGTATTTTAAAATATTAATAATTAAAGAAAATAATTTGGAAATACAGAGAGAAGAATGGAATCCAACAGATCATTTTGAATGCATTCAATTATATTTTTCATATCTCCATCTCCTTACTCTGATCAATATCAAAATATTCTTGTTGAAATTAAAATGCTCATAGAAAAAATAAGTATTATTACATAAAATATATATATATATATATATATATTTTTTAATAATTTTTCATATTTAATTTTATTTATTTATAAAATCAAATAAAATATAATTAATTTGCGTGTTACACGTTTAGTTTTTTCACGAGACCGATCGTTTTCTAGACTGGGACCTTGCTTAAGAGGGTAGTGATGGTTTTATTTATTAGGCTCCCATTGATTACAATTAATTTATGGCAGCATCTGTGACTTACGCAGCTAAGCTACTAATTTCAGGCGGTGCATTAAATGAATTTTATATATTTAGTTAAAAATATTTAATTTAAATTTATTTTTATAAAATAAAAAATAAAAAATAAAGAAACCGTTTGTCTACCGTGATCCATTTTATTATCAGTTGGGATACTCGGCTTCAATTTTTGCCAAATAATTAGGACGTCGCATCAATGACGTGTCGGACTGACAATTTTAAAGTTTGACCGAGGAAAAAGATTCCGAGTCGTTATTATCGGGACGACCCGAGAGGCGGGACGCCGGTCGTGCGTCTGCCGCGCCGGCCCGTACAGGCCAGCAGCGCGCATGGACAGACCGCTCCCGGCACGGTCGCACGCAGTGGGCGGGCGTCGCTGCTGGTGGGGCGGGCAAGTGCGATTTAGAGCGGACGAGGAGACGGGCAAGTTACAGCGAGCACTCTTCGAAGAGATCATTTAAAAAGTCTCTTGCAAACTCCCTTTCTTTGTTCGTTTAATTATTTATTACTATATCCTTTTTCGGTAAGTAAAACCTTAAAATTTGAAAATATGGACTCAGTCTTTAATTTTGTATTTAAATTATAAAATTTTTGTACGAGGAGTAGTGTAGTCGAGGGGGGGGGGGACGACGAAGTAGAGGATAGACATCAAGGCAATGATATGCGTGTTTGACCCTCCTAACTTGCAAAGAGTTATTTTCCGTGGCAAAAAGGTCGCAGTCCTTATCCGATTCGAAACGGGGAATATCTCGTCCACCCAGATCCTGTCGAGTTCCAACTCCCGAAATGTACGCTTTCCCCACCCCCCCCCTCGTGTCCATCCGAGTCCACCCCTCTACAGTATTTGCAAAAAGATAAACACCGGCCAAGACTACTTTATGCAAAGTTCCAAACTTTTGTGAGTGTGAGAGGGAGAGAGAGAGAGAGAGAGAGAGAGAATGGAGAAAAAAGGAGAGGGGTGCCATCCACTCTTGAGAGGAGGAAGCAGGGTCAGCTCCTACAGCCACGGTTTCTCTTCGGGGCAGATCCAATCATTGGGTGCCATGTGTGAGACGCTCGTCCCTCCGTTGCCTGTGGACAAGGAATTCCCAGAGGACGATGATAGGCAGAATGCCGCCCTTTATTCCTTCTACAAAACTTCAGGGTCTTGTCCACCACTACCTGATGAGGTCAGTCTTTTGGTTGGTCTTTTAACTTTTGGCTCTCGTCGAGCATCACCGCCGTCGGTGTCTCCTGGTGACTCTGCACTTGTAAACACAACTTTCTTCGTTTCAGCTTTTTTGCCGTGAAAAGAACAAAAACACATAAGGCGCATGCAAGTCTTTTTTTTTTTTTTTTTTTTTTTTTTTTTTGGGTTCAAGTTGACAATGATTGATTGTTCTTTATACCGATGAAATAGGTGGCCGAGTTCATTGCAAAAAGGGGTGCAAGAGAAGCTGTTGTTGCGGTGAGGTTGACTTTGAAGCTTCTCTCGTTCAGATTGGGAACACTAATCCTTTGTGGGTCCAAGTGTTGCGATGGGAGGTGGCCATTCATTCACAAGTTCTCTGAAATTTCTGTGGAGAGGAGAGATGAAATTCTCATGAATTGGTCAAGATCGAAGCAATTCACACTGCTCAGAGTGGCGTTTTTTATCGTCAAAATCTTCTGCTTGTACTCCTTCTTCTCCAGGGTAAGTTCATACTTCCCTCTAGCAAAACTGTTTTCGTATGATACTAGTCCTCTCTATTCGACAACATTAATATCCGTTAAAGCTTCAGCCTTCTGAGGATAAGCATTATAGGAACAGGAAAAACTAATGTTCACGTCACTGAATTTTCTCAATTTGTACAGACTGATGAAAATTCTCAAAACGCAGCATGGGAAGCAATTGGATATAACGTAGACACCAGGAAAAGAACGGAGAGGCCGCAGAAGGAGAGGCCTCTTCAAAATGGGATCATAGAAACTGCAACAATGGATAACTCAACTCTTGTCCGGTCTCTCATCCAGAAAGGCCTCCAGGTTACTGAAGATCCGGAGCACAACATCTTAAAGATCAAATGTGATGTTGTGATTATTGGTTCGGGTTGCGGTGGAGGAGTTGCAGCTGCAGTACTTGCAAGCTCCGGCCAAAAAGTGCTTGTCCTTGAGAAAGGAAACTATTTCGCCCCAGAAGATTATTCTTCACTGGAAGGACCTTCTATGTCTGAGCTATACGAGTCTGGTGGTATTCTATCCACCGTCGATGGGGAAATGATGATTTTGGCCGGATCCACAGTGGGAGGAGGCTCTGCCATAAATTGGTCTGCTTGCTTAAGGACACCGGATTTTGTTCTCAGAGAATGGTCCGTGCGCCACAAGCTTCCATTTTTTGGGAGCCCTGAGTATCAGCATGCTATGGATGCTGTGAGCAAGAGGATTGGTGTTACAGAAAATTGTACCGAGGAAGGATTTCAGAATCAAATTCTGAGAAAAGGGTGTGAAAATCTTGGATTGAAGGTTGACTTTGTCCCAAGGAACTCCTCCAGTGATCATTACTGTGGTTCTTGTTGCTATGGCTGCAGAACAGGAGATAAGAAGGGTACTGATTCCACTTGGCTTGTTGATGCTGTGGGCTGTGGCGCTCTTATCTTAACAGGTTGCAAGGCTGAAAAACTCATATTAGAGGACAGTTGCAATGGAAAAGCAAGAAAGAGTTGCTTGGGAGTGCTCGCTAGAGCTTCCAATGCAAATATCAATAAAAAGATACAAGTAGAGGCTAGAGCAACAATTTCTGCATGTGGGTCTCTCTCGACACCACCTCTGATGATCTCCAGTGGCTTGAAGAATCCGAATATCGGCAGAAACCTTCATCTCCACCCAGTTCTAGTGGCTTGGGGATACTTTCCCGAAAGTGAACCAGATTTCAAGGGCAAAAGTTACGAGGGAGGAATCATCACTTCTATCCACAGGGTGATCTCAGATGAGAACAATGTCCATGCGATCATAGAAACTGCTTCATTAGGACCAGCTACATTCGCAGGGTTATCTCCATGGGTCTCAGGGAAGGACTTGAAGGACAGAATGGTTAAGTATCCGAGGACTGCCAATCTTTTTGCCTTAGTTAGAGATAAGGGTTCAGGGGGAGTGAAGGTGGAAGGTCGTATTAGGCATCGACTAGATCAATTGGATGAGGAGAATCTGAAAATTGGCTTGAGGCAGACTTTGAGAATTTTGGTTGCAGCAGGAGCTGTCGAAGTGGGCACCTATCGAAGTGATGGCCAGAGAATTGTGTGCAAGGGCATAAATGAGGAGGCCTTGGAAGAGTTTTTGGACGCAGTGACAGTAACTGGAGGCATTAGTTCAAAGGATGAGAACTGGACAGTGTTCTTTTCTGCACATCAGATGGGTAGCTGTAGGATGGGCGCTACAGAGGAAGAAGGGGCGGTAGACGAAAATGGTGAGAGTTGGGAGGCAAAGGGATTGTTTGTATGCGATGCAAGTGTACTGCCTAGCGCAATTGGGGTCAATCCCATGATCACAATCCAATCGACGGCATACTGCATTTCCAAGAGGATAGCTGGATGCTTAACCAAGTATAACTAGTAATTTCTTGTAATTTCTTTGCAGCAGGATGCTTCGTCCTTAATCCATTTATTTTCTTGAATAAAAAAAAAAAAAAAATATATATATATATATATATATATATATATATAGTTTTACTTGCGTCTATCATGCGGTTCGGATCGGACTGAGTTTTCACAATCTCTCATCACACGAGACACAGAATTGGTAAAGTATAGAAACGAATCTGGAAAACAAGAGGGCTTCGATATCTGAAGAAAACACCGATAATATCTTACCAGAAGGCCCCAACGTTAAAAGATAGCAAAAGAAAACTTTTGGAGGGTAAGGGCTCACCCCTGCTTTATATTATTGTCAATATTTGATATTCCTGCGTCACCAAAATCCACCAAGCTTGTAAAAAATCAGAGGACCACAAATTGGGCTCTCCTCGTGAAATCTCAGCTGGCTGCTGCTTTGACTGCTTTTTCTGCAGCATCATCCAAGTCTTCAGCTGTGATCAATGTCATTCCACTTTCCTGCACTCATGGACAATAAATAAATACAACTACCAACATTTTATCTATTTTGATTGATTCGCACTGGCTAGAGTTAAAATTTGACACCCATTTGAGTTTAATGTCCGTACCTTTAACATTCTCTTTCCTTGGTCAACATTAGTGCCTTCAAGACGAACCACCACGGGTACTTTTAGTGCAACCTTGAATTAAAGGCCAGTAAAGGTTAATGCCTCGTAACCAATATTTATCATTACATAAGAGAACTCTAAACTTATTTTTTTCATTGCACCAAACAAATTGCCAGCCTTCAGGCACTCTTCATTCCAGCTTTCAATTTGCCCTATTTTCCTTTTTTCTTTCAGATTATTTTTCTGATAAGCTTTTTTTTTTTTTCTCCCAAACAACAGGGGACAAACTAAATGCCCTTTAAAAAGGGTCTTGCCTCACAGCCCAAAGGATTAAACAGCTCCAGGAGATTAATATCTTCTAAAAAACACAAAAGAGGAAAACATTAACATTTTGAACAAAACCTCACACACATCTCACCTGCTTGGCAGCATTGACAATTCCACTAGCTATGACATCACATTTCATGATCCCTCCAAATATATTGACCAAAATTGCTTTTACTTTGTCATCAGAAGTTAATATCTTAAAAGCCTCAACCACCTGCAACATATTTGAGAGAGAGAGAGAGAGAGAGAGATTAATTCTTAGAACAATGGTTAACAAAAACAATTAAAGCCAATATCTTCAGAACAACTGTTACCTGTCCTTCAGAAGCATTTCCACCCACATCTAGAAAATTGGCAGGTGTTCCCCCATGCAGTTTAATTATATCCATTGTAGCCATTGCCAATCCTGCACCATTAACCATGCAACCAATTTCTCCATCTAAGCCAATATAATTCAGATCTGCCCTGGCAGCAGTGACCTATTAGAAGATAAAAAGACTCATTAGTAGAATGTTCCCAGTTTTTTATTTTCTGGAGTAAGTTTTTATGCATTGACAGGTCCTTGCAACAGCACGGCAGCATCACTTTAACAGAACAGGACTTTGCCCTAAAAGTTACATAACTGTTGCTTTATTCAAAGCCTCAGTCCAGAACAGTCACTTTTAGATAAAAATTAATATGAACGTAACCAACCTCTCGAGCATCCTCCTGAGTTGGGTCACGGAGAGCAAATATCTGCTTCTGACGAAAAGCAGCATTATCATCAAAGTTCAATTTAGCATCAGCAGCTACCAAGTGCTTATCAGAGGTCTCTGCAATGGGATTAATCTGTGCCACAAACCAAGCAAGTCCCAGTCAGATATCAGATAACCATGCATCAAAGAATTAAGTGTGAAGGTGGTGAGAGTGACCAATTTCAAAATATAAGAAATAATGAATATAAAGAAGCAAACAGTATGGGAAAGTATAATATAAAAAGTTAAGCTCACTTCCAATAAAGTGCAGTCACAATCACAAAAGAGTTTGTATAATTTCTTCACTTGCTCAATGGAATCCCTTCTATCAGCAACCTTTGGGGCCAAACCATCAACAACTTTGGCAGCATCTTCGTCGGTAATGCCTTTAAAAACATCAACAGGTACCTAAAAGAAACCAGTAGATGAATTGATGGCCACATAGCATCCATCAAGGACCAAAGAAAGTGCCTAGACGGCCAAGAAAATGTATGAGAAGAAACAAGAAGTGTAAAAACCTTGATAATCAAGTCGGGGAATTTCTCTGCAAGGTCTTCAATGCTGGTGCCACCCTTTTTACAAGCAATAATAAGCTGAAAGAAAAAAGAGGGTAACCACATAAGCCTCTCACATGGTGTCCACTTCCAATGAATGATTTAACAAAGACCGATCAATGGATACAGATATGGATTGGCAATAGAACGCAGCAAAAATAATGATCTCAGTTATTGAAACGTACTGGACCAGCAGTTGTTCGATCAAGCATGATAGCAAAATACATCTCATTGACGAGTGACAACTTTTGACACAAGTAAACCTGCCAAAGCAAAAGAAAATATTTGACCTTCAGGCATGCCATTCTCTCCTGCTTAGAAAAATTAATGAAGTCTGGAGTAAATTGTGGAAGAAAATAGTTATATCACATTAATCATAGAAAATAATTAATCTTCTATCATAAATAATTAATATCAGCATTGCACCCAGCTAATAGATGAACATACAAAAAACTGACACAACACGTTAATCCGGATTAAAAAAACATCTTATTAATGGATTTGTAACTGTTATCATCATACAGTAACTTTTAAAGACCACCATAGAATGGAATGACCAACACCAGACCTTGCTAACAACTTTGCCTTGAGAACCAGTTTGTTTGGTAACAAGTATCTGACCGAGCATCTTTCCTGCGTGCAAATGAAAAAATAAAACGAGATTAGGGGGCCTGTTACAGTGAAACAATTGAAGTTAGGACAACTGCATTTTATGGGGTTACCTTTTCTTAATTTTGATTAAATAATACAACTAAATCGTATCTTGATCCAGCACCTTTTTTTTGGCATTTAATCATTAACAGGGAAGCATCCTACATAAAGAGGCAAACTTTCTTCTCTTAGATCAAAGCAAATAAATTGAGGTCATTGAATATTTGCTTGCCCAAGGGTGATTGGTGAGAGTGATGGAGGATTGGTGGTGACTTATTTAGCATGATAGCAACAGCCAAACTAGCTCCACTCACTTCAATTTCAAAGGATAATCACTTCAACTTTGTTATGACATTTGATGAATGATATTTGAAACACCAATGGACTACAAGGGTACAATGCTTTTGTGTGTTACAGTATGATGAAACATAGCTCACTCTGTGACCCAACACATCATCTCTTATTGAAGCATCTCCTACATAATTACCCCATATGGTATCCAGAGGGATATATTGTAAAGCCATCTTTCAACAGTAAGAGAATATGGAAAAAAACAAAAACTAAACTGTCGCACAAACAAAAAGGTCCTGAATAGGTTCTTATGATAACACAGAAGCAAATGTTCATTACCAGCTGTCTCTTCAGCCTTTTCAGCCCTAACAACGTGGACCCCACCCTCAAAACCGCTCTTAAATTTTCCTAACCCTCTTCCGCCGGCCAAAATTTGACTCTTAACCACCAACTGCACCAGAGTCTCAAAGTTAGTATCCATTAGTTCCTCACAGGAGGTAGAAATAATTAAATGGAACACGGAAACGGGAACAAGCCGTCAGTGGGAAGACCACCATCTTATTCACCACAATTCACAGCTAAATCGTTTGCGATTTTCAAACAATTTCTGGCCAAACGAACATAAAAATCAAGCTCGTTAATTGTTTACCTCGCTTTCATTCGGAAACACGTCTTGAATTGCCTTTCTGACCTCGTCAAAGGAAGAAACAGCTACTCCTTTCGGGACATTGATTCCATATTTTCCCATCAATTCAGCACCCTTTTTAAATCAAAAAAGAAAAAAGAAAAACACCGATAATCATAATCACTCGCGACGTAACTTGAAAACCAAGTACGATATAAACGAAACCTTAAAAACAATTACAGTCAATCTTAATCTCCAGAAGCCTCTTCTTATAAATACTAAGAAAAAGAAGAAGAAGAAGAAGAAAGGAGAGAGCCAGGGAGGGAGAGGAAACCTGATATTCGTGGACGTTGAGACGGCGGAGTTGTTGCTGCTGCCATTTCCCGCCGGCGGAAAGAGAGCGAGAGACCAGCTTGTTAAGCAATCCTCTCATCGTTCTCCTCCTCCTCCTCCTCCAGAAACCCTAGATGTGAATGCTCGCAAAAACGCCGATGTACGAAAGAGAAAGCGCCGCCGGAAACTTAAAATGAGCAAAGACGGCTCAGACAAAAAATACTGACACGGGGGCGCTTCTGAGGTTTGAGCCAATGTGTTTTCCCTTTTGTTCTTTATTATAATAATAATAATTATTATTATTATTTACCACATCATTTTACGTATTTAATCACGGTAATTAACTAACTACGTAAATATTGCATTGATTTTTTTATTTAATTTTTGTATTTGAGAATTAAAAAGTATTGAATTTTTTTTAAAATTCTCTGTAGTTAAAAAATGGTCAACATTAATAAATTATTTAAACTATACAAATATTTAATTATTTTTACTGAAATTAGTTATGTAATGCACAATCATAATTTCCACTATAGTATTAAGAGCTATTATAGAGTCAAACAAATATTTAATGTTCTTAATGACATTCATTTTTCTTTTGGAATATTAGCAAACCTAACTTGACTTTTATTTTTGTGATATTTGCACATTTTCTTTGAATTAGTGTGAGATTTTAAGTAGTTAAACCCTTTTTCCATGCCAAAATAAATTTAATTTTTTTTAATTACTCGGCTATTTTGTAAAATTACATTGGAAAAAAGCGTTTGATTATTCCCAAAAAATACAACCAAAATCCTTAAATCCTAAACCCTTAATTTGCTAGTTATAAATAGCCCCTAACCATTGAACAAAAGATTTTACCGGACTTAACTACATGAAGGCACTAACGATGATTCTCAGAGATTGCAGAATAGAAGAGACTGTAGAATGCAAGTTTTCTCTTTTTGGGTCTGTGGTAAGAATGGTTCAGCCACATGAGTGGGACGAGACACTGACAGAGATGGAACTTCTACTATTGGGCACCCGAATAAACCCGAGTTTTCTATAGAATGTAGAATATAATAAGTACCAAAAATGGTGGATTAAAATTAGGGTCTTGACGTTATGATTGTAATATGGAGTCATACATAACAAAGGAAACGGCAAAACCAGACAAATATTTCCAGCAAAGCTGGATAACTTCTATGTCGTCCATTACCATTTCCCTCTCATTTACACCAGCCAAGGACGGCAGCAATAAGTCCACAACCACATGCATTCACGAGGGAAGAAGTATTCCAAGTCCCAATTGGCTGTGCACTTGTGAGAGTTTCTACTTTACATGGCGTGCCCCTTCCCTGCATTGAGAAAAACCGGTATCCAATTATCCATGTCATATTCCACCCAGCAGTTATAAATTTAAAAAAAAAAGGAAAAAAAAAAAAGAAAGAAGAAGAATTGAAGCATCACATTGGAGATTTCCACCATCTTAGTCAAAATAGTCAATCAGAAATACTAAGCCTTTGTATTAGAGAGAGCCTCTCCTGTCAGTTCAATTTGTGATGTGAATACAAACAAATGAGAATGAAATGTTTGTTCATCTCTATTTCCCTCCAATCTGGATAAGAGGGTTAAAGTGATAAGACAGAAAATACCAAACCATTTTGAATCTGCATGCACTTTAATGGACTCAAAGTCATATCATAAATGGTATCGAATTGACTCAAAGTCCTTACTGAAAACCATACACTGCAGATGAGTAGACTGCAAATCATGCATCACGAATGACTAAGCGAAAACTACAGCGTATTGAAGCTGAGAAACACTTTGGTGTGAAAGAAGTAATGCATCCTTCAAAACATGAGAATATGATCATTGCGAGAACATTAACATTCTTCAAAAGTAAACAAAAATCAATCAATTATCATGGCCAAAAATCAATCAAGCAGCATTTGTAAAGTTGTGTGAGATTGGGGTACAACCTGATTAAATCAAATTCAGGTGGGTCTTAGTCTGACTTATAGTATTTGAACAAAGGTGGATCTCCCCTAACCATAGAGGTGTTCTACATTCAACTCTTCAATTTTGATGCTTACCTACGTGTGGAAGATATCCATTAATTTCAGAGCTCACAATGGGAAGGCAAGAAATACATGCTCTAAGTTCTCACGGTCTGCTACAGTACTCGTATACTTGAAGATCTAATAAGGCGGAAATAAAGCTTCATTTTTTATGCATGAAGGTTTCTTTGCATTGTAGTAGAAATGCGCAATCATCTGGACCAGCTCATCTGCAGTACGGAAACCTGCATGGCCAAATTAAATGCCGAGATATGTCCACATTTAGATAGCAACTGAAAAAAAAGTGCTTCTTGTAATTTTTGAAAATTATTGCGTCTCACCTTTCTCCCTGTAAAGGATCCGATTTCCACGGAAAAACAAAATTTGAGGGCATTCTTTAACTTTGAGAGCATATGCCAAATCTCTCTCGATATTGATGTCTATCTTCGCTGTCTGATTTGAGAAAAAAAAAATTAGGGTGAACAAAATTATCTTTCATGCACATGGCTCAACCCTTGTAGAGAATACAAAATAAAATAAGGGCATCCCAGTGTTGTGCATGAGATTCTCATACCATCGCATTTAAGAAAGGATCAGATGCACATAGTTTTACCCCAATTTTTACAGAGAAGTTGCTTCAGCGACTCAAACATGTGATTTTCAATTTACAATGGAATAATCTTACCATCACATCAAGCCTCACCTTGGTAGAGATTCCAATAAGATTGTATACTTTCCTTACAATAGGTAAGCAGGGGATTACAAGGAACTTGGAGATAGGGAAATAAATTTTCACCATGGGGAGGCTATGTAAAAAATAAGCCAGATTAAGCGGACTAAACACACAGCATCCATGTAGGGAAAAATCAAGATTCCCCCAGCAACCAGAGGGTCAGTGAATTTAGATTGAAGGTCTCATCTGCTAAGAATCAGGTGAAAGTGAAACAAGCAGAAAATAGAACCCCAGGTAAGCTGATGATTTCAAAAAGAGATGACGGACAAGAGGAGATGTTTTATTTACCCTGGGGGGCAATCGATCTTTGGCTCTCCAATAGACCTGCGCTGCCTTCTCTAGCTCTTTCAAAGTTTTCCAGTTATCACTTGCCCTGTTGACATGACAACACTAAATGGATTTCATTTAACCATACAATTCAAAGATTTGACATTCCTGCATATTTATTGGCCTACACAAACGAGCAGTGACTTTCCAATCCTCAAAAACAAATTTCTATTTAACATCTGAAAGTAGTATAGCCAGCTCTGGGAAGAGAAAGAACAATGTTCCCAGTGGTATTATTAAAAAATCAAAAGGAACAAAAAAAACAATATAATGAGAAAAAAAACAAGTTTACCTGTTGTATCTCTCAAAAACAAGAACAATGAGTGGGCTAGGATGAAAGGCAAAGCTCTCCCATTCGAGACAATTAATCTCTTTAACCCAGTTGTCATCAAGCTCACCTTCCCAATCAATTTCCACCCCATCTTCTCCAACAACATTTTTGATTGGATACTGATCAAAATACTCTGATGCTCTGATTCCCCACCCCACGTCGGCATCCGGTGGCCAACTGGTACTTTCGTCCTCGACCACCATTTTCTTCTTATTCTTCTTATCTCCTCCTTCATCCTCGCCATCCTCTTCATCATCATCATCATCATCATCATCATCATCATCCTCACTGTCGGTTTCAGAATCTAGCTTGTCGTCAACTCTATCTTTCAATACCTTCTCGTTATTATTCTCCAGGACATCTTCTGGGTTCCGCTGTCTGATTGCCGCAAACGTTCGATCAAGTGTGTCGCGCACATAATCTTCGACGGCGGCCGCTTCGCTCCTACGTCCACGCCTTGGTTTCCTTGGAATGGTTGTCGGGAATTTTCCTTCAGAACTCTCAACTCCCTTCTGTCTCTGCGAATCTTCGGCCTTCGGGCGGCGGCGAGGTCTTGCTCTGGATTTAGTGCTGGGCTTGGAGCTGGATTCCGGGTCGGGTTCTGAATCCGACTTCCTCGAGACGGCAGAGATTGGAAGAGATTTCAGAACGCGTCGACGGCATAGGGGGGAGGACAAGACGCAAGGAGCAGCTAAAGTACAACTGGGAAATAGTTTCCGCGAAGAGGTTGACAACAATTGTAAGAAATTAGGCTGCTCCGCAATGATCGAACCGAGAGGTGTAGGTCGGAGAAACATTATGTCTTTCTGCACAGACAGGATGCAGAAACACATAAAACCGTCGAAAGAAATGGCCCGAGGAACAGAGCCTTCTCGATCCCTTAAATCATCATCCTCCGCTATCATTTGCAACCCCAAAGCGACATCGCTTTTAATTTCCTTTTAACTCCAAGATTTGAAGAGATTCTTTCAAAAAACAATGAGTAGTGTTTTATTTTAATTTCTCAGTCTGTAAGTGTAATGAAGCCTGCTGCGATATGCTTTTTATTTGTTGAAAAAAAAAAAAAAAACTTTCCACGGCCGAAGTTACTTCTTCTATGGCGTCAACAACGTGCGTCCGCTTTCTCTTCTGCCATCAGGGGCTGCTACGAATGCAGTGCATCTCATTCATTCAGTCCTTTTGACTCTTTAGCATGAGCACGTAAGAAGTTGAAACCAGAATCTTAAAACTTCATTACCATTAAATGAATTGGTTGTAACGACCCCCGCCCTTCCTTCTTTCTGGGGCCCAAAACCAAACCCACCCTTATGCCCATCTTCGTCACTAAACGCACTCGAAAGAAATAAATAAGAGAGTTTGTAACGAAGAAGTCGTTCTCCGAAAAAATCCAACCTATCGGCTTTAATTAACAGTAACAGCTTCTCTCCTATCGAACCCGAAAGGAAAAAATATTATGGCACCTAGCGCACATGTTCTAAAAATTGGTAATAACAGCCCCAGAAAGAAGGCAGGCAGATTTGTTTACTACACGCCACCACACCATTCATTCTCTCATTATTATGTAATAAAGATCTTCTTACCATCTCAGAGTAGATGTTTCGAATCTCCATTAAATTCTGGCAAAGTGGTCCGAGTTTTGGACAATTGAAATGAACCCAGATCCTCATTTAAACCGAACTCTCATATGAAGGAGACAAACAACTGAACGGGGAAAGAAGAAGGGAGAAAAGAAGTGCTCATCTTCTGATTGTAATTGAAACAGACATTTACAATCCCATCTCGATTTTTTATTTTTATTATTATTATTATTATTGTAAGCTAAATATCAGATCTACACATGCATTATCCCAAAACAACAAATTTCCGCCTCTTCTGTCTCCTCCGCATATTAAAAATTTCCACTCCCCGAAAGACTCTCTCTCTCTCTCTCTCTCTCTCTCCAGTCCCCACCACCATAACTCCAATTTTCCACAAATGGGTTCTAGTGAAGTGAAAGACCAATGGATTGGCTCCGCGTGTTCTTTTAAACAAAAAAAAAAACAGAGAGAGAAAGCGAGAGAGAGACTCCCTAGTACTTTCCCGTCTGCAAGAAGCGAGCGAGCTCGGTAGGGTTAACAATGCCCGGAATGTGGACCCCATCTGTCTTCAGCAAACTTGACACCTCCAAATACCTCTGACAGTTTTCTTCACTCGGCTCGGCTTTTCCGCTGCTCTCGGCTTTGTGGCTCGGCTTCATCTTCTTCGAGTGCTCCGCATCAGACACAGGCAAAGCCTCGGTTCGAGGCGGGTCCCACTTTTGACCGAAGAGTGTGCCCTTGGTGAGAAACTCGTGCGCCAAGTACCCCGCTAGGAGCCGATTATTCGAAGCCGCCTCGGGGAGTTTGTCTGAGCCGACGACGGCCAGAGTTGGGGACGGCTTGAGCAATTTCGCCGCTGCTGGCGGCAGCGCTGGAGGTGGTGGAGACGGTCGTGGTCGCGGTTGCGGCGTCGACGGTTTCAGCGGACTGACACCGTCTCTCTCTTTCCGCTTATTCGACGTGACCACGCGACGGGGAGGGAGGCGCATCGTTTTGGTGTTCATCCTTATCGCCGTTCCGTTGCATGCCACGTCAGCTAAAAAATAAAATTGGGAGAGCAACGCGAAACTACGCGAAGTCACTCTTCTCGCCTTTCTAAAAATGAAAGGGGCATTTCGGTAAAAATGAGCACAGTAAAAAACACAAGTGAGAGAGAGAGAGGGGGGGTTAAAACAGAAAATGTTGGTCCCCAGAAGAGTAAACAGACAAAAATTCAAAAGAAAGAGATAAAAGTAAAATTCTACAAGGTGAAAAATAAAGGGTTGGGGGATCAGGTTGGCTGCGGCCAGAATCTGGCTTCCAATTAATGGCCTTTTAAGCCACTGATGAATGTAACCGTTTTAGCGAGAGAGAGACACAGAAAGAGAGATTCGGGGGAAGAGAGAGAGAGAGGCAGGAAAAAGGGCGAAGGCAGCAGACAAAGCGTAGGGCTGGCGCCCGTGGACTCCTCTTATAGAGACTGACTTGGGAAATTGCCCTCGTTTTATTTTGAAATTACGAAAAAACCTTAATACCTCAAATTACCACGCTATCCTTCACTTTTATCTTTTTCTTTTTCTTTTTTTCGTGATGATAAGACTAATAACCCTCACTGTTAACTATTAAGTATTGACCTAAATTCTGTTATTATTATTATTATTTATTTATTATTATTTTGGGGGGGGGTCAGGTTCAAGCTTCAAAGAAGGAAGGAAGGAAGGTAGATTCCTGTCTAGCCACAATGCATCCAACTCACGAGTTATACCTAACGCATTACACAATCCTTTATCAAACATTTCTCATACCATGCCTGTTGTCAGTCACAAAAGTGTTATCTACTCGTCCGGAAATTGTTGGCGAACAAATAATTAGATTACATCGCAGAGTTTTTTATTTTTACAAAACTCTGCAATTCTCGTTTTTTTGTTGAAGGATTCCAATTTCACATCCGTTATCTTTTCCACTCGTAACTTATAAAAAATTTATGTGGGTGCTTTATTAGTCAAGGGTGAAATTCGTTATTTAGCAGGGTTCTTGTTTGTCGCACCCCCCCCCCCACAAAAAAAAGTTATTTCGGAAACAATTTCTAGGAATTTCATCCCCCAATTATTTTGATGCGGGAAAAAAGGCTTAATTGATTTTTTAATAGTCAAGAAATATATGATGTTGAGAAAGAGGGTAAAAAAAAAAAAAAAAAAAAAAGCATGATTGGATCCTTGTTAAAAATAGTGTTCTTGAATCAACTATTTCAAACGCTTTTATGGCGCGTGCAATCCGTTGTGCCCCCCTTCTTGCTTATTTGCTTGTGTCATGGTTACGGAGATTTTTATTAAGATTAAAAGATTAATTTAATTTATTATATTTAAATATTTTATAATTATATTTATTTTATTTTTTAAAATTTACTCAGCATATTAATCTCATTAATTAAATTTAATATGTGTTAACTTTTTTTGTTAATTGTTATTATATATGTGTTATATAAATAAATAAATAAATTTCTATATTATTATTATTATTATTATTATATTTTTAACATTGTTAATATAATATTAATTTTAATTTAAAAAAAATTAAAAAATTTTAAGATATTATAGTTATATTTGTCTTTTTCTTAATATTCAATAAATTCTTTTTTAATATAATATTTCTTTTAAATGTTATTAATTATAATAAAAATAAAAAATTAATATAAATTATAAATTTAATTAAAATTATTTGTAAATCAACATTAATAAATAAAAAATATATATATCTCTAAGATTTTATTATAAAATATTATAAAATTCGTTAAAATAATATTTAATAAATTTAAATATTATTAAATATCTAAAAACGAGAAAAAATATTATTATAATATTTTAAATTTTTAAAATTTTATAAAAAATTAAAATTAATATTATATCAATTATTTTAATAATATGAAATTTAATTATTATTATAATTATTAAAATATTAAAATATTATACATAATTTTTTTTTCTTTAATTAATAATTTAGACCCAAATCAATTATTTGCAAAAGCCGGTTGGGTTTCCAATTTTGATGCGTCTGGTAAAAAATAAGCTCCCACATAAATGCCAGAATCCCTCCAGACATTTATGAGTGATCTCTTGACCAAGGGTGTACGTAACATATTTCTCACTTTTGTCGTTAAAAAAACTAAATTTTAATTATAGTTTACAGTCAATAATTCATTTGCAGCAACTTTCTTTTGCACTTTTCAATTCCCCCCCCCCTCCAAACTTCTTTTTTTTTTTAATCTTTTCATTAGGAGGTCCACCGATTCCATTGTTTTTTAGTGGAAGAGAAGCAAACAAAATATGCATACTCTTTGGAGTGGGGCAATTATATTTAGAATTATGCCAAATTAAGCAATTATAACTTCATCATTAGTGATAGACAAGCATATAAAACTCGACTTTTAGGTTAAATAAAAATAAAAATTTTTGAAATATTTAAATATATATATTATATATTTTGATGTATTATTTTTTAAAAAGAGAATAATGAATTCTTTTTAAAAAGAGAGTAATGGACTCTTGATATTAGGCTTTGTTATTTTAGCACACCTAAAGGAAAACGAGTTGGGAGCTAGCAGTTATTGCTATCAGAAATTTAGGAAAATTCACTCAAGTTTTATTGGAAGCCATTGGCAAATACATCGTTTTCCCCCAAGTCATGATTTAGCTAAGTGGTCACAGTCTCCACCCCGCCAATGGGCCCTCAGTCCTCGTTAACTTCCACAGCTGTTGCTATCGCGACAAAAAGCCAACCACCGCATTAGTTATTATAAACCAAATTTTATCTGCACTATAAGGTTCTTATAAATTTGAATTTTGTTAGCGTATTAGGTAGAGATAAATATATGTATGACTTTATAATTTTGTAATACAAATTTAGTATAAATGCTTTTTGCTAAAATTGTGAGATTTTAATTTTATTTTTTTTATTTCTATTAAAAAATCAAGTATATTTTTAAATTTTATAAAAATTTATTCAGTCATATATATATATATATATATATATATTCAGTCATAATTGCTCTTCTAACCCACTAAAACAAGTTTGGTTAGTGTCACATAAAATTTCTTGCACCCACCAGTCTGAAATTTGGAAGACTAGTGACGATACGAAACAATGCATACATAGAGTATTAATGAAAATTTTCAGTACACATGGCAAGCCAAAGATAATTCAATTCAACCCTTGACACCCCTCCGTCGATTCATAAAAAGGGTTTCTGCCAATTAAAACTCACCGCATGACCGATTAACAACTGCGAACTATCAGGTAATATGAACCTATCTACATAAAAAATAAAAAAAAAATTACTAATTTGAATAAAAAAAAAACACATTTGCATATCTCGTGGTTGTATCTTAGACGAAAATGGAACCCGGTTCAAATACAGCTGCACTGGCACAGAATTGTTTTAATCGATAAAAAAAAAAAAAGAAGTATACGTTCAACTCACAAATTAGTAAGTATTTTAATTGATAAAAGAAATAAAAAAGACTAAATTTATTTATTATATTTAAATATTTGTATAATTATATTTATTTTATTTTTTAATTTATTTAATATATTAATTATGTTAGTTAAATTTGATTCATATTAAATTTTGTTGTTAAATATTATTATAAGACAATAATACATATATTATGTAATAAATATAATTGCATATTCTCATTATATTAATAAAATTATTAATGTAATATGAATTTTATTTAAAAAAAATAAAAAAAATTATAATTATATTTTTTTCTTAAATATATAATAAATTATTTTTCTTAAATATTATTTTAATAAATTATATAATATTGTATAATAAAATTTTAAAAATATTTTTATAAATTAATAATCTATTATTATTATTATTATTATCTAAAAAATTATAATAATAAAATAAAAATTTTGTTATATATATATATGTATATAATATTTTAATTTATTTATTTATTTTAATAATAATATTACGTCAATAACTATAATAAGTAAATATAATATCAAATTTTATCTGCTACATAATATATATATATTTGTAATTGTCATATAATAATAATTAATAAAATTATTTTAATATTTAATAAATTTAATTAATAAGAATAATGTATTTAATAAATTAAAAATTAAAATAAATATAATTATAAAAATATTTAAATATAATAAACTTTTTTTTTTTTTTGGGCCAGAAATAATGCTTGGACTACTGAATTAAAGTACAAAATGAAATATTCACGAAACTCCACGAGTTGTTGACTTTGGCTTCCATAATCGACAGAGATGTGAGGCCTAAAACTTCCATTAAACTTATGTTCTGTACAAATAAAAACTTCTAGGTAACGAAAAACCGCGTGGGTAGTAATATTTATCAAATTTCTAGAATATTGATAATTACATACTGTATATTATTTTATTACATAATTTTTTATCTTTCCTTTTTTTATTATTATTTTTAGTTTTTGAAATTTATTGCCCTTTCGTATTTAGATACAAGCAAGGCTAAGTTTAAACAAATTTAGTAAAATTATAAACTCAATACTAATTTAAAATCTTAATACATTAAATTTATAATTTTTTTTATTTATACGTTACTTATTTTTTTATATTTGATATAAAATTTGTTAATTACATGAATTACACTTAAAAAATATCAACATTTTCCATGCGTATACGCAAACCACACAAAAAGCAACGGTGCGTCTTTCCATCGGTTGCTTACGTATCGTCGTCTTCTTTTTGTTTCTTTCTCAACCCCCCGTTCACGAGATGTTGCGTACCCACCGTCAAAAACGATCGGCGGCTATGCCTTAAAAACGGAGTCCACGTGTTCCTTTGATTTGAAATTGTAAGCACAAAAAGCCTCGAAATCATTGCCATCCTTACAACATGAAGTTTTTTAGTTAACGATTCCATCGAAGAAGACGAGTGGTCCATCCTAAATTTGCCTTAAACAACGTGCGGTGAGCATTCCCTGTCTGGGTCCAATGGTCCGAAATAGTTGCTTCGTTGAAATTATTTTATTTTAAATAAATTTTATTTATTATATAATATAAAAGTACAAATAACTAATTATTTGAATTTAAAATAATTGTCCCCCGAACGTATAGCGACACATCTTCAAAGATCTTTTCGTACCATTCCTCTCTTGCCTGCTCATGCGTAGGAGGAGACGTAAGGTACGAATTAATCGATACAAATTTTTTGTGTTTTTTTGTTTTTTTTTTAATAAATTTTTTTAGTATTTAAAAAGTTGATTAGATTATAAATTAGATAGTTTATTTATTCAAGAAGTACGAACGGTTACTTTCAAGTACGATTATAGGGCATGAAAATAGCGACCATTTATGGTTTTCAAGATTCTCGGTCTCTTCAATGTCAGCCGTAGCCGTAGTTTCTTCTCGACGAAAGAATTTCGCTGTAGTTTCACAATCACGCGTGTCTCGCAAGATCTCTAAAGCCTAACCGCACTCACAGCTAGATCTCATGCTCACCTCGAAAGAGCATTTGATGAGATCCATACAGCAGCGAATGGTCGTTGCTCTCTCTTGTGCAGGAAAAGGAATTTTTGAAAATCAAGGAGGGAAGGCGGACTGGCCCCGAAGAGGCTCGAGGAAAAAGGCCAAAGTTGCGAGCTCGGTCTACCGGCGTTCGACCTTCTCTCGGAGTCTTATAAACTATTCACTTACTTTCCGACGTAGGTAAATACATTTGTAAGCTCATTTTAGCGAACTTCTTCTTTAGCTCCATTTTCTCTTTTAACTCTCTTTTACTGTTAGTTTAATTACATCTCCTCCTGATTGAAAAAATAAAAATAAAAATTATATGTCTGCGAGAGAGAGTGTGTGTGTGTGTGTGTGTGTGTGTGTGCCGTCTCTTTGTGTAACCTCACCTCACAGACAGCACTAATGCTGAACTTTCAGTTGTAATAATCCTAAGGTCATAATCTCTTTACGACATACGACATTTGATGTAGGATTGCAACGCAGAGGGCAGATCCCCCCACCCCCTTCCTTTTTTTTTTCCTTCTTTCTTCTTTCGAGACTGAATTATAAAAGTAAGCCTGGGGCGGTTTATGGAATTTCCAACGTGTAATTTTCATGTTTACTATGTCGAATTTCAAGTTTACTATACTCGCATCTGCCGGACCATGCACAGGGTTCCAAACAAGCCCTAGCTCCCAAATTTTTCTTTTTTTCTTTTTTTTTTTTTGGGTCCCAAATGTCATTTTCCGAGTTCGGATCATTCTGTGGACGTTGGATTCCTGTTAACTGACACAGTCTTCTTCTCCTTTTTTCTTTTTTCGATGGATTTCTCCATTTATCTTTTTTTTAAAAAAAATTATTTTAATCATTAGAAGACTGACTGGACTTTAAATTTTATAATAAGATAAATTTTTTCTATTTGCATAAATTCTACACCCTTTTTTTTATAAATTAAGAATTAAAACATCAATGTATAAGTATAAGTTCTTAATAGGTGAATTGTCCCCTTCACTTCAGGACCCTTTTTATTTATTTAATTATTATCTTTATTCCTCTGCGACCCCACCACCGAATGGTCGAAAACCAATTTTTTGGAAAATAATTCTACTCCCATATAATTTGAACAATGATGCGGCTTTAATTGAAGGGGGGAAAAAAAATAAAAGATGACTTCTTTTTATAATTAAAAGGTGCTTTGAGCAATTCAACATAATAAAAATATATCTCCTTTATTCCAATAATTCCGAGACTGCTTTTGCGGGGTTTGAACCTAAACACTCACCACAACAAGGTTCAGAGTACTAATTGAATTCCCGTATCTGAGGCCGTATCGTTTTTTGTTTTTTTTTTTTTTCAGAACTCAAACTTTTCGAATTTTCAATACTGAAAAATTAATTTAATAGTTAAGACTGAAATTATTCGTTAAATGCTCTCATTTAATCATTTCAATCCACCGTCCACGCGTTAATAATGCCGAACGAAATTTCACCGCAAGCGAAGACACCGTTAACCGACCTCAAACCCATAGCCCGTTCAATTATTAAAAAAAAAAAAAAAAGAATCGCCAAAGTCTTTATGATTTCTATGTTTATCTTTAGACGTGTTGACGTGACTGGCTGTCAATATCCGTTAATGGCGGTTAAAGCGCCAGCTGTAAAATTCGTGGGAAAGCATCCCACGTGGCAGACAGGACAAAAACGTTGTGCAAGTGGGTCCCAATCCAAAGAATCCATTTTATTTATTTTCTGACGTTGAAACGGGAAACTACTTTATTTTATTTAAGAGAGAGAAGCCGTTGTTGAATTAAAATTCTTGAAATTCTCTCTTAGAGGTCCGCCTGTAATTGGTTATTTTTGATCCCATGAGTAGGGAGAGAGAGAGAGAGAGAGGAGAGGAAGGCCAAGAAAAGGCAAAAGGATATTGAGGCTGCTGTCCTTCCTTTTTTTTGGATTCTCTGGAGTTTGATTCTGAGAATTTGAAGGCGAAGGATTTGATAGGACAAGAATTCAAAAGATGGGTGTTGAGGCTGGTGATTCCTTGTGGGCTCTTTACCTCTGCTCTCTTTGGAAAATCGAAAGGTGGATGCTTTTCCATTTTTGTAAATGAACTTCAACGGGGTTACCTGGGTTGGAAGTTTCTGTAGCGTTTTTGAGTCTTTAGAATCTTCACTTATGGAAGGATGTTTGTAAATGTTATAGCTTTTTGAATTTTGGTGGATTAGGGGTTTGAATTTGGAGGGTATTTTGCAGGATTTATTTTTTTCCCTCTTTTTGAAGTGGGGTTGTTTAGATATTGATGGGTGGTGCTTCTGTGGTTTTGAGTGCTGGATTTGGGTTGTGGCTTTCGCTGAAGTTGTTGCCTTTGGCATGTTAATTTTGCTTTTCATCACTGGATGTTAATGCTGATTGCTGAAGTTTTAAGTATCTGATTGGGATATGTTTCGTTGGCAATTTCTTATATTTGCAATCAATTTTGCACTAAAGCACTTGAATTTATTGTTATTGTTTTGCTAGCTCGATCACTATGTTTGAAATGTAATACTTACCTTAAATTGATGAAATCTTGTAAAGCATGTGTATTAGCATCTTACATTTAGAGGTTGATTGTTGGTTTCGTCAATGCTTGAAGGTTACTGAGTGAGGTGAAACAGTATGAAGAGCAAATTTAGGGCAAAAGAGCAGAGAAAATGCAAAGTTAGGCAAAATTTAGGGAAGATAATGAAATGTCTCTGCTTTGGAGAGCAATTGGGGCTAGATGAAATGGTACCCTCATCTGAGTCCCTGGCAACCAAGGATTATTCAATGGGTGATTATTCTTCAAAAAATGGCAAGGCACACAAGAAGCCAGATAAGAGAAATATAGAGGAAGCTGAATTAGCTCTTCATGAACGTGGTTTTCTGAATTAAGGGGTTTGTTCTTCTAACTTTGCTTTTAAGGACTAAGCATTCAATTAGTATTCAAATTAGTGATCTTTATTTTGCTTTTATAATCCTTATTGGTGTGATGACAATAGTATTCTTTAATTTCCTCTATTCTCCTGTTTTTCTTCAACGAATTCAGATTTGAACCCTAAAATTTTGGTTATTCAGACTATTACATGCCCTTCTAATCATCAACTTAATGATTCTGAGCAATGAAGCTTATGTCTGGTTTCCTCTGTCCCTTCTGGACTTGCTGAGAATTAACTCACTTTAACTGTTTTAACTTAAACACGGTTGCTTATAGAAATAGATCAACTTTATGAATGGTATTCATGCATGCCTTATTTAAGATGAAAATGTTTGCAATTTTCAGGAAGCTAGGGCATTGTTAGGAAGACTTGAAAACCAAAAGGGAAATGGAGAAGGTGCCCTAATTGTTTTTGAAGGAATAGATATTACTACAGTAACTCTCAGGATGCTGCTTACCCTTGCTTGAATTGCTGACCAACACAAGAGACAGTCCCAAAACTTTGGTTCCCCACCAATGTCCATAAATGCTGTTAGTTTGCTTTTGGAAGCAATCTTTCTAAAAGCAAAATCACTGCAACAAGAGACAGTATCTTTTGTTTTGCTGGTTTGTACTCTTGTAAATGTTTATTGCCCTATAATCTGACATTTTTTAATTCAGTTGTCTTCTGAAGATAAATATTGGCATAAGTGGTTGGCAATAGATGGTCAACTTCATGTACTTATATCACATGTTTTCTGGGAAAATGATTTCATTTCTCTTATTTAATAGTTGCACTGTGAATGAAAAGAAATTGACCTGCTATGCCACATTAGATTTATGCATCTCCTCCCTAAGGGAAAAAAGAAACGATTTGTGATGGAAACAGAAAGGTAGAACTTCTGCTACCAGGAGCCTAAGAAAGGTAGCAGGAGTTGCAAAGAGTAGTCTGAGGTGGACTCTATTAAAGGGATTAGATAAACTGGGAAGTCATTTACTCTTCCCATCTAACTGCTTGTTCTACTTAACACCTTTCGTGAGATTTTGTGCTTCACTACCTTATTTATCCACAACGAGAATCTGCAAGAGTGTTAATACATGTTACCACATATCCTGGATAGATGGATTAGGATGTCTCATATAGTGATTAATATACCACATTAAAATATTGATGCAACATATCAAATGTGTTCATATTGATGGCCCTATACTGTAGCTGCATTCATTATCTTTTTATGCCTCTTTAAAATGCATGTTTTTTATTACATGTTCTGCGACTCTCTCTCTCTCTCTCTCTCTCTCTCTCTATATATATATATATATATATATATATATATATGTATATGTTATGTGCATTCATCTATATAAATGAAAATTAAAAGGAGTATGGATGACATCAGACATACAGAGTAGTCAGAATGCCAATGTATATCTTGAATCATTCTTGCAGAAGCTGCTTAATCTTGCAATGTTATTCTGGACATAGTTGAATCTCCTTTACCAGAAGGCTTGCCTGAAAACTTTGCTGCTGACTGTAAATTGCAGGAGACATTAGACAAGTTGGAAGGAATTACTAATTGTTTGCTGGGAATCTCACTTTCAGCATATTCTAAATCTGTTGGTGGTGATTCTGAGATGGTCAAAAAACAAATAGAGGCACTCCAGGCCCTTGAAAATGCAGGAAGAATGATGAAGATGCAAGACTCCAATACACTCTACCATCTCAGTGTAGAAAATGCAAATCAAAGGAAGCTGGATGCAGTGCTGTATTATCCGAAAAACTAGTTAACACTGGATTGTGGGTCCAACACTAGAGGATGGTTATTATTGGCTCTGATTTTCTCAGCACAGAAATGGTTTGTGGATGCTGAAATAGTTATTAATACTGCCTTGGATCAGACTGGGAAATGGGATTGGGCAGAATTACTGAGAAGCAAAGCAAAATTTCAAGTTGCACAAGATCAGTTAAAGGGCAGTATTGAGACCTATACACAGCTTCTGCCTATTCTTCAAGTTCAGAGTAAGACCTTTGGCTCCGGGAAGAAGCAACATAAGGTAGGGTTAACTACATCGAATTTTATTCCTCTTTCTCCTTTTCTTCAAGCAAGCAATTTGTCGTTACTTGCCCCTTTTTGAATAATTGTTGGCAGATCAATGGAAACCCAGCTAAGTATTTGGAGTTGGAAGTTTGGCATGATCTAGCTTCTGTCTACATAGGCCTGTCAATGTGGCAAGATGCTGAAATATTTCTTTCCAGATCTGTGGCCATTAGTCCTTACTCAGCTGCTAGATATCATATTACTGGTAAGTTGAATGACCATCTGGAATCTAATATATGTAATTTGTTTTCCAACCATTGAATGTAGAGCCACTGTGCAATCTTGATATACTTTTCATATGTTTGTTGAGAAATCTAATCTAGTAACAGTTTGCCTTGTTTGGATTTCTACCATGCCAAGCCATTTGCAACTAGAGCCATCTTAGGTGCTCAAGCCATTGTAATCGACCATGTGCATGGCACACATCACCACAAATGCAAAACAAAATTGTGAAACCCCAATTGGGAGGCTGACAAAGATTTCCTGATGAATTAGGATTGGATGAAATGAAGAGTAATATTACGGTTAAACTATCCAAATGATAAACCGGCTTGAACTCTGAACTCCTATCCTGGCAAATTCAATCTCGTGCCCCCTTTCAAACTCCTCCTTCTGTGTATTTATTCAAAAACTTTACTTGGTGAGAACAAGGTGGAGGATTTGTGCCTCTGTATTCCACACTTTGGTTCATGTGTTAAAGTTTGTGGTTCTACTAGGAGCAAATTATAGGCATTAAACTTCATGAATCTTATTCTTAGCGACTAAAATATTTAATAGGGAAACGGAGGGCGTGGCTATCCTATTCCTTCTGGACCTCTGGTTTGGCATTGCTTCAGGGGCTGAACTTGTTTGTATTGCAGGTATACTTAATGAAGCAAAGGGCCTCTACCGAGAAGCTCTAAAAGCATATGGGAGTGCATTGAACGCACTCACGTTCCAAGCCCGGTGTCCGCAGCTGTCCTTCTTATACGGCCCGATAACCTGGGAAATGAAGTAGCCAGAAGCTTTCTAATGGGGTGCTCTGCGGCTCGACAGGATGAAAAGTCAGCTTTGTACAACCTTGGCCTGCTTTACAAATCTCAGGGAACAACCTCATCCTCCGCAGAAGCCGCTGAATGTTTCCAGGCTGCAACAATTCTTCAAAAGTCAGCTTTGTACAACCTTGGCCTGCTTTACAAATCTCAGGGAACAACCTCATCCTCCGCAGAAGCCGCTGAATGTTTCCAGGCTGCAACAATTCTTCAAAAGTCAGCTCCTTTGGAGCCTTTCAGATGATTATATACCATTTGTACGACCACCGAGGACACGGATACATGTACTTTTGTACGAGGAGACACACCCCTTCTTGGGAAAAAATTCTCCAGCTTATATAGATATTATAGATCTCATTTTTAACAGCTAATCTCTCCCTAAAACGATTAACTTGCTTGAAATTTCAGTCAATGTTACAAAAAGAGGACCTCTGTGCTTTAATTGGACCAACTACGACCACCCGCTGCTGGAGCTGGTGGCTGAAGCCAATAGAAAACTTTCACCCATCGCGGCGTGATTGGTTGATTGTGGGCACGCGGTGGGGCCGCCTTTTATTCTTTTTTCTCTCCTTATCCAAGCTCGTTTTTTCAATTAATTTCATTTCTTGCACCCCACAATGGCAGCTGACACACCATTTTTACCAACTATAGGTTCTGTCTGTATGCTTTTTTCTCAAACCTTGACTTTCGCGCATAAATGCTTTAGGTACGAGTGCCACATCTCTTAATTGGCAATTGGCCAATTTTTGCTCCATTTTCGTCGAAATTTTATTGTTTAAGGACTATGATTTAGTGAACTTCGAGGAAACTTTGTAACCAAATTAGTGAATTATAGTTATAGATTTTTGCGAACTCTCCTCTAATTTTATACAGATATGTATATATATATCTTATTTTAAATAGTGGTTCCTCTAATAATTCTTTGTTTACAGCAACTCCCAGTGAAATTAAGACGGGACAAAGACAACGACAGACAGATAACCTCAGTACGAGAGAGAGTGAGAGAGAGAGAGAGAGAGAGGCACACTGATCACTGCGAGTGTTCACATATTATTTTCCTTTTTGTATTAAAGGTCAAATCTTGAAGCCCGTGTTGTGGACCCAAGTAGATTTCTCTACTTGAAGTCCTGAAAAGTGAAGAGGGTTTGTTGGCTTTGGGGTTAGCCGCAAATAGATAGAGGGAAAGAATGGACAGCGGTAACAGAGAAGAAGCAGGTCCATCAACGACAGTTGGAGTTGACGAGAAACAAGAAAAGCAAAAAGGTATGGCTGAGAAGCCACCATATGAAGCCTTTGTTCATGAAGTGGAAGAAGAAGAAGATGATGATGATGAAGATGATAGTGGGGTTCCTGTTACAGGTTTTGTACCAGGGCCTTTGCTCTCTCTAAAGGAACAGATCGAGAAAGACAAGGTCTTTCTCGCTCTTTCATTTCTCCACTCTTCATTTATCTTCATCGTCTTGTTAGATGTGATTCTCTTCTTTCATTGCCTTGTTCATGGCCTTTATTATTATTATTTTTTTCATTCACATTAGAATATTTGAGTAGGCATCAAAGTTAAATTAGGTCCTTAGAAAACTAGATTTTCCACTAGTTGTCTTCATTAAGCCCTTAGTGTTGCGGCAAATCCTGCAACCCAGGCTTAAAAAATTTTAGGATTTTTCTTTGCCTATGCTTTTCCCCCATATTAAAAGCAAACCATGAGCCCATTATTTTCGTTTTTTCTTTCTTGGGTTTAAGTAAGTTTGTGATGTTCATATTCCCAATTTTCTTTAGTTCCAATGTTTTCGGATGGGGTTTTTCCTGTCTTTCATTGTGGTTTATTGTATTGCAGGATGATGATAGCTTGAGGAGGTGGAAAGAAAAGCTGCTTGGTTGTCTAGAGAGCGATATAAATGGTTCGTACAATGATGCCCATTTCCGGCATTTTCCATCTTTCTCCCATTCTGCTTCCAATACTGTTCCGTCTCTGAAGATCATATGTTCATATATATATATATATGTTTCTGTTATTTTAGATGAAACGGAACCGAGAGTCAAGTTCCACTCCATAGGAATTATATCCGATGACTTTGGGGAAATCAACACTCCATTGCCTGGTGATAAAAGTCATAGTGCTGGCCTTCTTTTTTCCCTCGGTGAAGGATCTCACTATCATCTTAAGCTAACGTTCAGTGTTCTGCATAACATCGTTTCTGGCCTAATGTATTCAAATACAGTGTGGAAAGGGGGTCTCCAAGGTGCAGATTTGTTCTTTGCTTAATAGGCATTTTGGCCGACAACCGTGCAAAATGGTTGATTCCTTTGTATTTAGAATGTTTTCTTTATGTTTAGACTAATAGTGCTTATAGGTCAGTGTGCCCAATTAACACTTCCATTCTTTGAATTCCCCGAGATTCTACAATTTGGCGGCATATCTGTTGCCTGCATTTCAGTTTTATTTCTTTCTCACTTGTTGATTACTTATGGGTTGTTAATGGTTGGAGCTTCAGTTGATCAGAGCAGAGGAATGTTGGGTACTTTTGCTCCCCAGCGGCAACCGTATGTGCATACACTGGAGGAGGAGACAACTCCGTCTGGCCTGTTGGCAAGAGGAGTCTATTCAGCAATACTTAAGGTGTGTGTTCAATTGTGCACACTTACTATCTCCTACAATTTAGAGACCTAGAAAGAGTTTCTTTACTTGTCTATACGGTAACGCGTATATGTATCTACAAAAACTGCACTTTGCATTATTGGTCACCCGTTTCATGCAGTTAGAAGATGATGACAGAAGATGTCATGTGGAACTCAAATATTCCTTTGAAATCAAAAGGAGCAGCTAGCCCGTAGGGGAGTGTCGATTCCCGGGTGTTCTCATATCAAGTTTGAATTCTTTGTCGTGTGAAAAGGATGTGCCTTCTTTTTTTCATTTGTACTTTTTAGATTTACAGTTGCCCGAAGATCTGGGCGGAAGGGGAAATACATGGCCTCCACTTTGTCTTCGTCAATTATAAATCTTCATGACTGACCTTGACTTGTCGGTCCTGGAAGTCTTTTTTAAGTAAGTGAAGCTCCCGTAGCAGTGAATACTCAATATTTCCAAGTCGCTTTCTTGTTTAGTTATAAAAGAGAATTAGACCGATTCAGGTTTCGTATTGTTGATTTACGGAGACATACTATGGTTAAATTGGAGGGCACGATGGTTTGGTGAAAAATAACCGAAAGACCCCTCAATCGTACCCAAAATTGATTGGGTTCGTATGATACAGCAGCTACTTTCTGATGGGATTAGGGGGAAAAAAAAACACAGTAATGAATATCTACGCTAAGTTATGAAATGAAAATTGCCGACATTAATATTTCCAAAAGGATATAATGCACTTTCTTGAACACAGTTAAAAATACAATTGGTAGAAATTCAATAAAGCTCAAAATTCTAGCCTGTCTCAGCTTCTGCACCCTACATGCACGTGAGATCAGACAAACAATGTGGAGTCAGTTTATAGTTGAAAATGCACTTATTATCGCTGAAGATTCTGTCCGTGCAAGACTTTCAAAACTGGGCAATCACGGCCATGACAGGTGAAAGGTCGTGTCGACAAGTCCATTAATCTGCAGGTGCAGGACGGCTAACAGAAGGAAGCATAGATAGCACGGCAGAAATGAAGGCCATGAATCTTTGTGATCTTACGGCAGCCTCTTTTGTGCGTTTGAGGAGCTTCACTTTGTAATACGTTGAGGAATCAACCAACGGCCGTGATTTCTGTCGCTTGCAGGGTGGGCTCTCTGACGAATGCACGATGGTGAGAATGAGTCACCGTGGAACCTAGGTCTGTATCTTCAACTGCGACAACAAAGACAGCAGAACATGACACCGGGAAGTTAATTTCATCCGAAAATAAGTTTTCAAGAGGAATTCAAATTGACGAGTTGCTGACAGGAAGGCGCATCACCGAACATTTAATCATGATAGGCAAACTGAAAATTACAAACTTTTCCGAAATTCCTCATTTTTCGAGCTACAGAATTTCCGTACGGTATATGAAGCTTTGTACCCCGAAGGAAATAGAAGACACAATCTAACTGCGCACTTGCTGTGGAGCTGGGACATTTATTGTTATAAATACATAAAATTGCAATCACTAAAAGATGGACAATTCTTGAATAACACTGAAATATAATTTGAACCGATCCAGCATTTAAGCAAATCATGCCGTATAGTTAGTTGAAGAAACTTTATTCAACATTTTATGTCTCTGGGATGAAGCAATGAAGAAAACTGGTACCTTTTAAGCTATGTATTCTACAGGTAATGCAAGAGTGTATCAGTTGAGGAATTCTTCAACCTACAGCTTTGCCCTAAGTGCACATCTCCGAAAACATACCTGTAGTCACCATGCATCAAATGCAAAAGATTTTAAAAATAAAAAGCACTATAAATGTAATGAGAGAAAACAATAATCTTCTGATGTTGAAGAAAATAACCTATATTCGCAATATTCAGGCCACGCACACCGAGCTTTCCCATAGTCCCAGTAGCAGTCATCATTCCTCAAAGGCCCACGCTTAGCTATTACACATAACACATCAGCCAACATAACAACACAAGTTACGGGAAAACAGCCACATATCACAAGATTTACCTTTTGTGACAAATTTTGATTTTGCACCAGGATTAATATCATGCCACATCTGAAGCCACAACTCCCGCATCAGAACTGGAGATCTAACAATGTTCCTGTGATTCGCTACATAAAGATAACTTCAATATAATTTGCCAAAAAAACAAGTTAATGATTATGTCAAAGAAAGAAGTAGAGATATATTTCTCCAAAAAAATCCTTTTTGAACATTCTGTTTGCATAACTCACAAATTACCCCCATATAAGGCATTTTAAAAGCAGGAATCCAGGACTGCAGGATTAAGAATAAAGAATTTTTTTCTTTTTAAAAAATGAAAATAGAAGAGCCGCTCCAACCAAAAGTCCCTAAACACTTAACAGTTTCCCTTTGCTAAGATTTATGGCTACCTAAAATATATCCCTGACATTCATTACTTTAAAAATTCCTCAGAAACTTTGACTTGCTACAATTGATGTTTAAGTCTACAAAGGAAGTCATGCACCTTTATCAAGCTCCCAAACTGCCGTCCTCTTTCCTGGAATACTTTCAGAGTCTTCATAATAAGTAATGTACTTAACCCTCGGAGATCTTGTCATGTTGGGAACTATATCTACTTCATCCTGATGCACTACATTCAGTTCCACTTGTACGTCTGACCCAACATGCTCTGACTGCAATTTGTGTAACAACTAAGCTAATTCAAACAGATAGAACTCCATTTTATGCAAAAGAACCACACCAAAATGTGATTGCAATTACAAGGATAATATAGGCATAAAGATTACTGGCAAGATAATATGGAAAATGCATGTGAAACAGAGAGATCAATCAATGACCAAAAAGAGAAAGCACAGCCAGTCAACATAAAATAAAAGGCATCCCATTGCACAAGGCTCCCACACTGTGGGGTCTGGGAAAAGCCCCCACTCGTCCTATTGCATGAGTCAACATAACATACAAGAAATTTAATTACCATATGCGTTTTGGGAGTGGGGTTAGCTGTTTGCGAAAGGGTCAACTGCAAGCCTTGACTGGCCACTATTCTGTGAGGCAATACTCCTAGAAGTATAAGGTTGTGCTTTATATGCTTCCTTACTCCTGCGGCATGAACTACAGCTCCACTTCACTCCAAACCCACCCCCATCCCCCAAAAAAGAAACCAATTGCTTGCATGCATGCATCACCAACTAAAAGTACCTGAGGAGCCCTAGTTATGTTTACTTTTGGTCCAAGCCAATCTTTGCACAAGGAGAGAGAATTGTATGGCACCTGCAGTAGATATGTCATATTCATTAAAGCTAAAAGCAGTGAATTCAAGGCAGACAATCAAGCAATATTCATTATGCAGAAGCTGAGGGTCTGAATATATGGTAAATATTGCTAAAGTATTTGCATGCAATATTTGTGAGCTTACTGTCTCATCCCCACTAGCTGCTCCAGGATTCCCTTCAACAAGATTCCCAGACCTATAAGAGATGTATGCTGTATTACAGCTAATAAGGAAACTACAACATTTCAAATATATTCAGAATATCACCCACTCCTTAATCTACAGGCAAGAACAACAATGCCAGATATGCTTGAATAGGATATAGATAGCTCTGCTTGTTGTAGACAACCATTAAATTTTATGAGGCAAATCAGTGAAGAAGGACATTTGATAAGGCAACCAACAAGCAGATGGTAGAGCGCATCTACCATTTAGAAACAATTAACAAATAGTGGATAAGACTTCTTAAATGTCTCAGAAGTTATTCAGGTAGCTCAAGATAAAAAGAGCAAAGATTATTCATGATTATTGTAGTTTATCATGTGCTCTCTGAGATTCTTTAAGGAGAAACACCATACAGTAACACAGGCTAAATAGAGGAAGAACCAATTAACAATAGTTATGTTCTCAGTCACCATAACCTGCATATTTCCTTGACTAGAAGGTTTCTATTTAGGGAGGGCTTAATAAAGAGCGCAAACAGCATTGGATCAACATACATGCACAAGAAAAAACCAGCAAACATTCTCATAATTACATTTACCACCAAGAAGGACAAGCTCTTAAACTGGAGAACTTTGCAATACAAGAAAGATTCATTTTAGAAATCTGCACTGCATTTGAATTCATCATTGCTCACAGAGATGGAGAGAGAGAGAGAGAGAGAGAGCAGTCAAACAAATTAGTTCATCATTCAATTTCAATATGAGAAAACTAAGAACGATACTAACCTCGAGTAAAGAGATCCTTCAACCTCATAAATGACATCTGTTATGATCCAATTATCAGGGTAAGGCTTACCACTTGGTGCAAAATAATAACCCACCTGTTTTGCCATTGTTAAGATATCAAGTCATGATAAAAAAAATAAAAAAAAAGAAGTCAAGATATCATAATTGTCATCACTTAGTCAAAGAAATATCTATCTCAGGTTGAAATAACCAAAAGCTATTCAATGGAATTATTACAAATAATAGACAAAAGGTGGGCAGAACAGCGACTGATTTGTACAGTGAAGACTAATGCAGAGCCTCTAGTCAAAGAAAGATATGCAACTATTCAGCTGGAGAGAGAGTGAAAAAGACGAAAAAACCAGTATTGCAAGAGATTGTATTATACACAAACATGAGACAAAATTTTCAGTAAATTTCCAGAATGGAAGACAAAGATAGAGGGAGAACATAGCTAGAAACCTGAAACTTCCAAATTCATATTGACATGTAAGCTTAACACCAAAACAGCCATAAATATGAAAGAAAGCCCCAGGCACTTCACAATAGGTAGAAAATAAAAGGACCATAGTCAGTGGGAGGATGCAATGAGTACTGTCTGTGGCAGGTCATGCAGCATGACACAAGCAATCATAATGGTCCAAAATAATTCTATTATTAAAAAAAAAAAAAAGTCACATTAATTTGGAAGTAGAAATTGTACCTCTGTCTTTAGATCTATTCCATAGATGCAGAAAACATTTTTAATAGGCGGTCTGTCCCAAGGTGTAAGTGGATTCAAGACAGGATTGCCATGATATGACCTGCAAAGTAAAGTGCCTCCAAATTCAAATTTGTAGGGAAAGTAGGTACACAAATCATTAATCTAATTATATCATTGTTGAAAAGGTCTTGCCAAGCATTTGGACTTGTGGGGAAAGAAAAACCATGTGGAGTCAGTGCCACATATCTGTGAGTGCATGAGCTTTCCTTTCTGGCAAGATAGGACTATGAAATTGTTATATTAGTGAGCTGATAGAAAGAGAGACAGTATGACTCTAGGGATTCAAAAGACTGACATGAGCTTCCCATGAGAAAAAGACTCTGATGATTGGGTATTGAAGGTCAATGTGAAATTACTTTGCTAAGTGCACTTCAGGTCTAAAGAGAAACTTTAGCATTTTACTTTTAGGCAATCTCAGGTACAAAACAGCTAAGCTGTTACGTCGAAAGTTGTAGAGGGAATATATACTTCTCTAATTGGTACAAAAGCCTCTTGCTATCAGGATCATAATCTTCAATTGCTTTGAAAAGGGTCCCATCTGAGACCTCACGAGCAGAAAAAGATAACTGAATAGGAAGTCCACATTCCATGCTAGACAGGTTGGCCTGAGCTACATCGGTGACCAATGGATATGCATTAACCCCTGCAAATGTGGAATTGAATGAAGCATATGGCCATCACACCAACACAGCCTTGACAAGATGAAACTCAAAGCTCAAATTCTTACCTCGTGTGGAAGGAATTTCAATATTGACTATATTTGTGGGCCATCCAGAATAGTCTTCCTGTTCCTCACATTGATATGTGTGACGAACCTTCCTGAAACCCCCAGTGAAATGCTTCCAATATGGACTGTCAGCTCTACAATACTTGGACAATGGCATCATCCATAATGAAGAGGCAAATGAATTGAACATCAATCGAGCTGTTCCCTGGCACCTTGCCAAAGTGTTTTGATATGCATGTGTTAAAACAAGTACCCACATCCAATAGCACAAGATGACAAGAAAGATTATTTCTGGTTCTACCAAGGTGAACTTTCAAAATATAGTCATATGAAGCCTTTTGAGAGCACTAATTACATATGGAAAAACCTCAATGCATATTTTTTAGTTTGTATACAAACTTTCAGAATATATTATCAAGAAATTGAAATTCAACTGGTTACCTCAGACAAAGGCAGACCAAATGTATTCCCAAAAAGTGCTGCTTTGAGAGTCTCAAGTGAACCAAGCAGAGGAGATCCTGGGATCAAGCAACAACATAAAGGTTCAAATGGTGCCATATTTGGCCTACGCAAGTAAGACCTTAAAAGGAGATGGATACCAATGCAAGTAAATCATACCTACTGCAAAATAAGCATGAATATGCTTGTCGAGCCATTCATGGTAATGTTTTGGTGCAATTTCAAACTTCAACCATTCCAAAAAGTAACGAAAGACATGGTTACCCAAGGAATGGGCAAATACCAGAGACGGTCCACCACGAAGTTTATGGGCAGTTTCAAAAGTTAACCTACAAATAAGAAAGAAAAAAAACAAAAAAAAAAAGATCTTGGATGCTTGAATCAACCACAAAGCAAACTCTGTTTTCACTCTGCATTTCGGCACACATTATTAAGAATATAAGTCATTTGAAAACCATTAGCTATCTAAGGCACTTCCATATATATACATATATATATATACACGAACTTGAGCTTGTGAAAATAAAGGTCCCGCTCCTCCAGCATAGAAGGCGAAAGTCTCCAGTCATAGGGAACAGCAATAATTGCATTGGCTTCAATACCGAACTCAATGCACCACATAATCCACTCCTTCCACACCGATGAAAGAGGACCTGAAGATCATATCCAAGATAATTAACTTCAACCATCTTCTAAACGATTGAGTTTCAAGAAGCAAAATAACATAAAAAGAATAAGACCAGCGTTACTTGAAACCTGTGATGTAACCAGGATCAAGCTCGGTGATTGCAGAGAGGCCACTGTCAGGACGGGACTTGCATTCAGGATGATCTGTTTGGTTGTAAGGGTCCAGAAACATGCACTTTAGCCAACAGTTCACCGCAGAAAGGAGCTGCATGCGACACATGACACGATCAATTACATCCTCAGGTTAGGTCATGATCTGGTACAACTCGACATCTGGCTATGCACTAAAGGTTCAAACGTAAGTTCCATAAATTTGTTCACAATCTGCTATGATTCTCTATGAAATCTTCCGATTCAGCCAGAGTTGCACATTGCCTTTTAGTCACACTCAACTTTAAGAGGGAAACGACTTTAAAAACGAGCGAGATAGAGAGAGAGAGAGAGAGATAACGAAAGGACACAAACTCGAAAGGAGAGACGAATGAGACAACAGAAGAAAACAAACTAGCAAGAGACAGAGAGAGAGGGAGAGATACTTTGGTGGTGTCGAGCCAGACCAAGTCGAGAGGGTTGAAATCGAGAGGAGAGTAAGGGCAGTCGAGGATAGACCAAGCTCTGAGCTGAGTCGACGCGAAGCCTGGTATGATTATTCCGGAAAGCTTCGAGTAGTCTCCGGTGAAGTCTCCGCCGCTCACGGTGCTTCCGCCCAGCGCTCCCAGGATCCCTACAGCTATGAAGATTGCAAGATCCGGATTGACTCTCATTTTCTCACCTCCTTCTCGCTTTCGACTGTGGAAGGCAAGCGAAGGAAATGACTTCTTATATCTATCTATCTATTGATCTATCAGTCTAGACTATTAGTTGAATAGAGTATAACTATTAAAAAAATAATAATAATAATAATAATAATAACTCCTGCCTTTCTGCCTTCCCCGCTCGTCCTTTTGTCGTTTCCCTATTCTCACAGCCAAAAACGACAACACTTTTCTCCTCGTTTTTCCTGTTACTCGATTTTAAACGCCACCGATTTCCTGATTTCTATCCGCTCGGGAACCTTGAACGGCACCGTTTTGTTGATTTTTTTTTTCTCTCTCTCTTTTTTTAAACCCTCGCGTATTTGCAAATAATCAACGCTACCCTGCTTTTTAACAACCACAATAAAAAAAATTAATAATAATAAATAAAATTCCCTCGCCGTATACGAGACGGCACGCTACTGTTTTCCTCGCTCACGTGATATTCTATCGTTGAGATTTTTCCAACTTTTAAATTTTTCCCCACAAGCCTAGAGCTTGGTTATACGGCACGCCACTGTTTTCCTCGCGCACGTGATATTCTATCGTCGACATTTTTCTAACTTTTAAATTTTTTCCCACAAGCTTAGAATTTGGCGAAAAAACAAACAGTTTAAGCGTCACGTAGTACAATTCAGGTTGAGTAGTATTGTGTACGAATCGTCACCGTGGGGCGGTTTTTTTTTTTTTTTTGGCACGATTTTTTTTTTTTTGGTGTTAAAAATAAAAAAAATCCCCGTCCGAAGCCTCGCGTCTGCATTCTCCGCCTCCGGTAACGAAGGCGCACCGTTTTTACACTTTTCACGGACCGCCGGCCAATTAGCCGTTGCCGAATCACCCTGTTTATAAAGCTAATGGCGGGAAATAATAAATAAATAGATAAAGACGTCATATAAATATCGAGAAAAATGCACAAGAGAACAAACGGAAAGAAGCGCTGCTGTGCCGTGCCATCCTCGTTTGTTTTTAACGAAGCGAAAAAACCGAAGCTTTTTTTCTCTCACTAGGCGGCCGGCTGAAATGGCACAAAACGACGAGGCAGACCTCGCAACGAGGCATTTTCGAGAATTTCGCAATCGGACGTGGAGCTGTGTCCGTTTGATCGGGAACCTGTGCCGATGGAGGCCGCCTCCGCTTCTTTAACGTTCCGATTCAGAGACCACCGGGAACCGGAGAATGACGCCGCCTCCGACTCCGACTTCTCTTCCGTCTCCGGGGACGACGATGACGAGTCGGAGGAGCTCGAGTCCATGACTGCCAGGGTAATGTTGGTTGTAGTGCTTCTGTTTGGTTTAGCCGACTTGGAGTGTGTTTTCCTGTTTCTTTTTTTATAAAATTTTGCTGGGCGGCTTCATTGATTGTAGGGGATCAAGCGCATGTGTACGGAACTGCTGGAGATAAAGGTGGCTTCTGACGAAGATTTCCATAGGAACATCTTCTCCAGTTATTCGGCATTCGTTGGGTATCTATCTTCACTCTTGAGATCCCCTAGTGGCTCTCGTGCGATATTCTTCTTATTATTATTAGTAGTAATTCTAATGTTGTTTGGCTGGATGATGTTCTGTTCATCGTTTCTTTTGTTTTTTTTTTTTTTTTTTTTTTGTACAATGGTTGCAGAATATTTGATGAAGCAAAAGACATGGAAAAGGAACTGATGCAACTGAGAACCCTAGTCTTAACACAACAAAGGCTTGTAAAAGAACTAACTGATGGTGTATGTCTGAAGGCATTTTCAGTTGAAACTATTGAATCGGTTATAGAGGAATCTGAAAGCGTTGAACTAGCTGTTCCAGATGAGTTGGAGGCTCACATTAATGATGTTTCTGATAACCTGGACTTGCTTTTGTCAGAAAATAGGATCGATGAAGCTATAGCCATTATAGAGTTGGAGGAAGAAAACTTACAAAGGGTGCAGCTTGAAGGTAATACCCTGCCAGATGTGTTACTCTCCTACAACTCTGCAATTTCTGAAAGGAAGGCCATTCTTACTTGGCATTTAACTCTGGTGGCTGGGAATTCCAGAATATCAGCTCCAGAGCTTCAGAAGTCATTGGTTGGGCTTTGCAGATTGGGTCACGCTCGTCTTGCAACTCAGTTCATGCTTAACTATTACCATTCACGTGTTGCAACTGGAATACAAAATTTGCAGGGCTCAAAGTCAACCTTGCATCTTGTTTATATTAAGGAACTTTCGAAATTCATTTTTTCGATGATTTCTCAAGCAGCAAGGAGTTTTGTATTGTTATATGGAGAAACATCTCCTTATGCTTCGGAACTAATTGACTGGGTGCAGGAAGAAATTGAAGTTTTTGTTATTTCTTTCACCAAGTGCATGAAGACTATCTCAGAAATAAGTGGGGGGCTATCAACAGCAGTAGAGGCAGTGAAGCTTGCCCTGTTGTATAGCTCCTTGTTAGAAAACCAAAGATTGTTGTTGCAACCACACCTGATCAAGCAATTTCACCCTTGTATGGAAGACGTTTTAGTTAAGCACATAGAACATTTTAAGAAAGTCATAAGCATCTTTACAGCAACTGATGAGTGGATTTTGGGTAGATATCTTATATCTGGGATGTCAGATGAGAGCTACTCTTCCATGGTTGTTGGGCGAAAGCCAGACTATTGCCTGCTCACTAACGGTGGCCGGAAATTTGTAACTCTTTTGCAGGTATGCTCAATTCTTGTTTTTGGGTTTTTCCTTATGCTAAGGCAGTAGCAGTAACTTTTATCTAAGCTAACTATTTACACATCCAGAGGCTCACAATGTCTTCCTTGGCATGAGCTCATAATCTGATGATGGGTACAACAAAGCACCATAGACTATGATTAGTGCTTTTCATGATAATTTAAATTTTTTAAAAATCTTTATGAAAAATATATTACTAATAAGACCAAGAAGCAGGTTGGATTGAAAAGCAATTTTAAAAAATTTCTTCAAATGAAAATCATCAAAATAGTTATGTTTCTTCTACCAGGAGGGCAGATTTTGGAGAAATGTTAACATTTTCCTTTTGTGGAGAGCAGACAAATTTTGAATAAGGAACCAAAGATGTCGAAACATGCTCATCTTTTGCCCCACATAAGTTGTAAATTTATTTTGCTTTTCCCCTGCTTTCTGTTTCAGGCTACCACTGAAGATGTTGCCCCTTTGGTTGCCCTTCAAATGGAAGGTACAATTTTGAGAGGACTTATGAACCTTTTTATGGAGTACATAGCCATCACTGAAATAGCCATAAACTCAGGAACAGATGTCTGTCAAAACGACAATTCAACAATAATTATGGCAGAATCAATGCCACAACAAGTGTCCATTCTGGTGAATGTATCAACTCTTGAACATTTTGTCTGTAGCACTATTACGAGTATTTTCTCAGGCATCAAGTGTACAAATTCTGAGCTGACAGAAAATCAGTTGGTTGGTATCCAAGAGCAAGAAGTTGAAAGTTCTCGACTTTTCGTTCAAGAGGCATCTGGTTGCCTCAGAACTCATTTCTGCCAGCAATTTATTTACAGAGTTTTCTCTCAAAAAAGTAGATACTCACAGACCCCAGAAATTTCCATTGATAGCACCAATGATCCTTGTGAAGATCATACCACGATGCCTTCTGCTGCCTTTCAGGTCTTCTTTTCTTCTCTCAGAAATTAATATGATGCTCTTGCTCATGTAGAAAGTCCACTTGAGCTAATGCAATGCAATTAGAACTCTTACAACTGAATTAATGATATCATGACACGTAATTTGGCTTTTACACTACTGTACTCAGACAAAATAATGATCCATATCCTATCCTTGGTGAAATGTTCGGACAATACTGATTATGTAATGACATCAATGTCCATGCATGGTAGTATAGATTAATCAGCAATCTTCTGGTTCTTCAAGTTTACCATCATGTTAGGCTAAGCACCATCTGTACAGAACATCCTGCTTCAATGTTACCTGAAGTGGCATGCAAGCCAGGGTTAGATGCGGACCCCCAACATGAACATAATTGAAAATTGGTTAACTTGGTTCATTAGCTCTTTTTTGCAGTGTTTTGTGTCCCTACTTCTGCCTAGTTCTGCAGTGGCTCTATAGTGTTGCTGTTGACATTAGCTTTTTTTTTTTTTCTTTTTTTTTTCTTTTTGTTTATATATATATATATATGCATGCCTGCTATTACTGCGTCATATCATATTCTAAGGGGCAACAACAAAGAAAAGACATTAGAAGTTCATGTGCATCAATTATTTGATTTCCACTCCCTGCTTTTGCAGATGGTATCCAACTTATTTGGTTTTCAATTGGTTTGCAATGATCAGGTATTGTTCTTAGAGCTGAGGGATTTGGACAAACTTGCTGAAGAAGACTTCTTTGAAGCAGATTGGTTAATGGAGCTAAAGCGGGAGCTAATTGAGGCCATATTTACTTGGATTTCAAACAACAAAGAGATTTGGGAAACTAATGAAGAGAATTTGACTTCCTCACATCTGGATGTCTTCAACCAGGTAGCTTTTGTTCTCATGATGGTATTTAGAGCAGTTCATATTGTATGCATCTGCATTGTTTTGTACATAAATTTGACTTTTGCTGTCTGTTTCCATGTTCCAGGAGGAAAATAAAAACGTATTTTTACTTGACATCCTTTATCTGTGTTCAGAGTAACTTCAGCAAACTGCATGGATGCTGACAGTTTTGCTTATTTACAGACAAACTCAAGGGTGCTCAATAATTTGGTCTAAAATGATTCCAAGATTCTGTTCCTGTCATTGAATCTATGTTTGAATTTGTTTTAAATTGGGAGATTTAGGTTCAAGCTTTTACAGTATTTTTGGAAGTATCAAACTAATGTTTTTTTTTTGTTTCTCCCTTGTAGCTCTAGTTTCATTAAAATTTTCTACTGTTTGAAGGCAATATTCTGACTGTACTTTTGAATTTTGATACTAGATATTTGATTGGCTCACATGGGCCAATATGTATGGCATTTTGATAAGGCACAATGAGTCTTTCAGTTCCATCTATCATGTTATCTAGTAATTATTATCATGATGCTCTAATCTTTGTTTATCGCTCAATCCAATTTTCCTAGAGCAGTTTGTTTTGGACGTATATTTTCTGGTGAAAATAACAAATTATGGGGAGTACTTTGTGGAGAATCCTTCAGTCCCTTTAGATCTCATGAAATCAGCCCTTGTTTCTGCAGGAATGGATCCTGGAAGGTAACAAAAATAACAAAATCTTAATCCCAAATTCAATTGGATTGACCACATAAGTCTTTTTTTGTCATTCCATCCTATTAATCGCTGTAATTGTTTATGAAGTTTTAAGTTAGGGATTATACCATGGTTACCATCTTTGTGCAAATGATATAGAGAAGTTGTTCTGTGAATTTGTCTCTATGAAGTTTTGGGTAGAATAGTAAACTCTTAGTTTTCCCGTTAACATGAATGTTAATTGCTTCTGGTTCTGCATTTAGTCATCTAGTTGCCTGCTATGCAGAGATATCAATAATTTCGAATGGGCTGAAAAAGCTGCAGCTGAAGCAATTCCAAAGCTGTTGGAGATGAAGGAAACAAAATCACTTTCAAATGATGTGAATGCCAATGTCTCTGTGGAGAAACCACCTGAAAGCCATGTTAAGCATGGAAATGAAGCTGTACAGGACGATGGTAATCCATCAACTGATTCTCTGCCTTTGGAGGGGGACAAAGTGGCTATGGATGCATCAGAAGAAGCTGTAGGAACAGGAAAAGAGATCTCAAATGCAGAGTTGAACGATCTTGGATGGTCCTTGGATTTTCTCGAAGATAAGGATTGGTCTACTGATGGAAGTCAGACACATTTATCAGAGATTTTTTGGGACGTGGAAGATGTTGAATCCGAAAGCAAAGCATCTAAGAAATATCCTTCCATGGAGAAAACAAGCTCGGCAGACCAGCTCTTGTCATTGGATATTGGCAAAGCTTCTGAAAGAAGGTTGCTGGGAAAGGAGGAAGCTACGGTTCAAGATGATGAGACTCAGTCTGCTAATGGTAAGCTAGAAGATGGTGCAGGGACAGGGTAGCTTCAGTAGAACCTTCTCACTGCCTTCTTGTTGAAAATAGAAGTGGAAGGGTGCAAACACAAGACTTTATTTCACTAGGAACGCAAAGCCTTGCCGATTCCTCTCTGCAAAAGATTGTTGATTTCCTTGCGGTGACGATGTTGTCATTGTTTTGTTTGTTACCGACCTTCACGAAATCTCTACCCTAAATGAATATCCAAAATCCCTGCCGTCCAGGTGAACCTAGCTCACCCTCCATCAATCAATCTCACGCACATGATAACCTGCTAAATTTTTTCCCAACAATGTAATTGGAATTTTTTTTATTTTTATTTTTTTAGAAATCTTTGGTGCTGTCTCGGATGTTTTCATTTTAACAACAGGATAATTGGGGGCCTTAGTCAGCGACTCAGCTAGTTTCTGCCAATTCTTTGTTACTTTCAAATGAAAGAAAGATGAGGAAAAAGAAAGGAAAGGGGACTGATGGAGAATCTGTCAACGAGCATGCACCTTTTTGTTGAAAATTGAAACACACCACCCAAAAATGGAGATTGAGTTAGTCTTTCCCCTTATGTTGAAAGAACTACAAGATTTGAGAATGATTGATTAAAACATTGTCCAATGTAGAACTAACAAGCTTCTATTTTCTCAGGCTTTAGAATTAATTAACCAGGTAGACAGGCCTATTCCTTAAAGATGCGGCCAATGGCTTGTTCAGTCGTCGTTTCTCCCCAGGCATGAGCCCAAAACGTGACCCCAATCTCCTGTAATCGATTGCGGAATGCCAGTGGTTTGCCATCTGTATTTTGTCCGTGATTATATTGCGCTGGCTACAGATTGTTTAATCTTAAGGCTTAGCCGAGGACAACAAATTCATTATTGAATGGTATATCTAATCTAAAGCACACGTAAATGTAAATTGATGCGTGCATTATTTTCGTTTGTTTTGGAGCAAGAGACGTTTTTTTTGATACAACTATATTACATTTCCCATTGGCTAAATCTAATTAATCGAAGCTCCACCCTTACTTGCTTTTGCATTTTCTTCACAAGAAACTCCTTCGGTACTGGTCAAGTTTCCTGCAGGGGTGGCTTCCTGTAATGATTCCTGCTGCATAAACCCTCTGGAATCTACCTCCACATTATAGAAAAAGGACTTTGCGAAAAGCAAATAGGCGAGGAGATTGAGGAAACTGATGATCGCCAAGAATGCATAGTAGTAGTCTAAATGAGAGACATTCAAGTTATTCATTACCCATGCATTGCCGCCATGTCTTTTGGTAATATCGGTGACTGTCGTTAGAAAAAATGTGCTCAGGAAATACCCAAGTCCCAGGGTAGTGGTGAAGTATGCAGTCCCCAAGCTTTTCATTGCTTCGGGTGCTTGGTCATAGAAAAACTCCATCTTTGTCACTTCCACGAATGCATCGGCCACGCCCATCAAGACAAACTGAGGGAGAAGAATAAAAATACTGAGAGGGACCACCTGATCTTTTCTGTAGATGTTATGTTCCCTTGCGACACCAAGTCTTCTTCTTTCAGCCAGGCAAGCTGTGGCCATTACGATAACATGCAGGAAAAGGCCAATCCCAATTCTTTGCAGCAGAGTAATTCCTCTTGGGATTTTGGTATAGCTTCTAACGAACGGCACAACCCAACGATCATACACAACAACAGTTATCAGAAAGGAGACGGTTATAAATGCTGCAAGGCATGCCGGTGGGATCTCAAAATGTCCCATTTTCCTATCCAAGGTTCTGCCTTGTTTGAGGAATAATGTTTGTGTCAGGGGTAACATGGTGCTTGGTATCAATGTGAGAAAGAGAAGTGGAAGCATTTTGATCATTTGCTTGGTTTCTTCAACTTGAGTCACTGGACACAGCATCCAAGCCGATGATGTCCCTGTCTTTACAGCAGCTTTGTCAAGGAATCTGCAAACAATGGTCACACAGAGATTGAAGGACATTAATTAGATGGGGTATATGCAGGACATTATATTTAAGGAAGCAAACCTCAATGAAGGGGTGTGATCAATTCTGAGTTTAGAAGATTCGGAGTACTCCTCTATGCTAAGCTCATGAAGCTCCTTTGGGTCATTTGGGACAGGTACCGTCGCCTTCCTGGCAGCAGCCACAAGCACTTGTGCCATTTTAGCGAGTGGACTCCCGGCAATCGGCTTATGCCTATAGAATGGACTGCCCACCAGGAAAACAACAATTGAGACTGCGATCCCGAGTGTTGGGAGTCCATAGCCAAGGGTCCAGCCCACATTGTCTTGCACGTAGACGAGGATGGTATTTGAGAAGAGAGCGCCCAGGAAAATGGCAGCGAACCACCAATTAAAGAACGAGAGCTTATGCATCCTCTCCTTCGGTTCATAATCATCGAATTGGTCTGCCCCAATTGTCGAGATGTTCGGCTTGGTTCCACCGGTTCCCACGGCAACTATGTACAATGCCGTAAAGAACATACCCTTTTGGAATTTGGAGGCATCCTCGCAATAATCCCCGTGACAAGATGGCGGCTTTAGACCTCGCACCGACACTACTAGCGTTAACAGGCCCATTCCCTGGGTCCAAGACAATTACTATTATTCGCTTGACATATTGACTTCACTAGAATTTTCTTCTTCTTCTTCTTCTTCTTCTTCTTTTCTTTTTTTTTTTTTTTTTTTTTAAAAAGAAAATAAAATTAATTGGTGCTAATTAAAACTTTAATTTTAAAATTTTAGTTATAAATACGACCCCAGAATTATTGAACTAAAACTCATTAGTGACTTCCCTAAAATTTCAAGCTTGCGCAAAATGAAATTAAATTGCATATAAAGTAATGATGGAATTAAAGTTGGTTAACGTAGGCATTAAAAATTGCGCTCAATAGAACACGTACCATGCAATCTCTGTTAGAAATTGGGGTGTAAATAAATTGATAGGTTTATTAAAAATTTGAAACGCTGTTCAAAATTCAAATATCAAAACTCAATTAATAAATGTATTAGATTTAGAAATCAAACTCGAATAAAAATAAATTTAATTTGTTAAAATATGTGAATAGTTAATTTAAAAACTATTTAAGGTTGTCTTAAATATTTTTTAAAAAATTATTTAGTATATTATTAAAATATACGAAGGAGAATTATAATTTAACTTTTTATAACAACAATAATAATAATAGTATGCATATCTAATTTTTTTTAAGTATAAATATCGTGAGTATATGCACTTTACGTATTGAAATATTTTGTTATATTTATAATTATATTTTTACAAAGTATATAATTATTTTGAAATTAATTAATTTTAATAAAGTAAATATTTGAATTAATTTAATTTTATTTATCAAATTAATGTTTATAATTTTTTATTATATTATAAAATTAAATAATTTGTTTACAGAAAATTCAAAATTTGACTTGAGAAAAGATAGATTCGACTCAATTTGACTTATTAATTAAATTCAAACGAATTAAAATTTGATTCAGACTCGAATCGTCGACACCGAGAGTAAAAATAGACTCCTACTTTACTTTAGTGTTCAAATTTAAAAATAAAAATATTTTTTTTAAAAAAAAACCGTGAAATTGTGTGCGTTTGTGGGGTGGGGGCGGTGTGCGCGTGAGAGACCGAGAGGAGAGAGAGAGAGAGAGAGAGAGAGAGAGACCGAGAGATAAACGAGCGATGAAATGAAGAAAGTCCAGAAACGGCCGAGGCGGGCATCCGCGATGTAAGCCCCCACAACGGGCAACATCCACACCGTACCAGCCCAGTTGGTGACGCTGTTCGAGGCTTCTACGGTGCCTTCCCGGAGCTCAGTCGTCAAATATGTAAACAAGTTCGATGCTATTCCATAAAAGGCCATCCTCTCGAACACTTCGTACGCTACATGAAATTTAAATGAGAAGCATGAAAACGGCTATCTCTCTCTCTCTCTCTATTTTTTTTTGACACTTTTTAAACTCCCTCTCTCTCTCTCTCTCTCTCTCTCTCTCTCTATATATATATATATATATATATATGTCGATTTTCTATTTATATGTTTATTTATTTATTTCTTTCAATAATTTCTCTTTTAATCTCGACTCTCTCTTTTTCTTAACATTCTTTTTATTATTCTTCTTTTTTACCGTCTATTTCTACTCCTTTTTTTCCTTTTTTCCTTGTCCATTTCGACAATTATCGTCTCTCTTCTCTCTCTCTCTCTCTCTCTCTCTCTCTTTTTTTCTTTTTATTTTTTTTTTCTCTCAAATTTTGTAGCATACAGTAATTATTAGTGCGAGAAAAATTACCGTTGAAAAATAAAAAGCAATTTCTGACAGCAAACAGTAGAAGTTACCGAGCAAACCTCGATTAATTAAGTAGAGAGCATGGTGAAGAAAATGAAATTAGGCTCAACCAAACTTACTAACAACGAAGGAACAAGCTCTCCATCTCCCAGTCCTTGATCTTAAGACGGGTCTACCCTTGATGTCCACTGTCCCATCTTTTGTATAATCTCCTGCCGCGCCATTTGCATCTTCCCGTGCCAACATGTCGATGATCGCAGAGAGAGAGAGAGAGGGCGAGGGTGGGGAAGTTGAAGCTCTTCACTTAAATGGCACGACCATGGCTGGGCGAGCGCGCGGCTTTATTATATAGGAGGAGGGCACGAAAAGAAGCAATACCGGCGAGCTCTCCAACGTTACTCATGTCTTTTTTATTATGTAATTGCTCGACTGCCTGCCTCGGCTCTACCTGTTCAGGCTAAGCTCTTTTTTTTTTTTTTTTTAATTTTTATCCTTTTTACCCACGCTCGGTTCCCCTTGGCCGATTAGATCCGAATCATTGAATATTTCGCGTCTCATAAAATTTACCGGGTGACGTTCAATTAAGGATATTTTTCATCAATCAAAGTCACCAACTTGAGGACTTGGAACAACTACGGTAGGTGGTACAGTGACAGCTAGATTTGTTTTTTCTTTTTCTTTTTTTTTTTTTTTTGTTTTTGTTCGCTGTACTTTTCGTGGGCATTGGGGCGACCTTCGCTATTAAATATATATATATATATATATATATATATATATTTATTTATTATTTTTATAAAAAAATTAAAATTTAAAAAATAAAACTAGAATTCTAAATTTTTAAGTATAACAATATTTCCTAAAGGAATATTAGGCATGACTGCATATTCCATCTGTATCCAAACTGAAAAACAGACATAGGACTAGAATTTTGGACTCTTATATATATATATATATATATATATATATATATATATACATATTGTGGAGTGACTGATAATTTTTATTGAATTTCATAAATTCATTTTCTTATGAGTTTAAATGTAGTGGACCCAATTTTACCGTATAAAATAACTAGAGTGATTTTTGTTGATAAAATTATGAATCATATTTCTTTCATTTTTCTTATTTGTAGGCTGGTCGTGGAGGATTCTTGGTTGGCGTCATTGCGTTGACTAGAGAACTCGCATATCGATTGGCATAATAATAGACCGTTCGCCGTCTCGATTTATAAGCACATTCCGTGAATTTGAAAAAGTCAAATAAACATAAAAAAAAAATTAATATTTTATAAATTTGTGTAATATAAAAATGCATAGTATAAAGTTTTTTTTTATAGTCATTTGAATCTATTTCAAATTTTTTCTCTAGTAACCCAAATGAGCATCCTTAAGTTCCCGACGGCGGACAACTTTGAAGGCCCCGAAACTCTACAGACGAGGCAGCAAATTCTGAAGTCCCAGTGATGCAAAACGTCCACAACCGTCCCAAGCTCTCCCACCATCATCAGAGAGACGGATTGCTTGGGCAGTCAAATGAACGCCCCATGTTTTTCAGTGCAAACAAGCACATCATTTCGCCGGTCAGCAGCCACTTCGGCCCATATTTCGGTTGCCATACTCGTTGAAAGCGCAGATCAAGTTGGTGCGCGTTATCTACCTGTATTCTGACAGTTTTTCAGTGCAAACGAGCACGTCTTTTCACCGGTTAGCAGCCACGACGTTCCCATATTCCAGTTGCCATACTCATTGAAAGCACAGATCAAAGTCGGTGCGTGTTATCGACCCGTATTCTGACAAGCACCCTCGAAAATACAAAAGATATTTTATAATAGAACGCTCAGAAGGGCATCCTACTTGGTAAACTTCTCAAGCTGTGGAATCTCCCGAAAGAGTCTAATCTAACGTAAGTAAGCATCTTTATTTTTGTTTCTACACAAACTATTTCCCACACGAACCTGTGGCCTTTACATCTTAACGGAGTAACCTTAAAATTCCCATGGAATTCCTTAACATTCACAATCAAGTGCACCCATCTAGAGTGAATAACACATAACAAATGTCGGACAATAATTACAAAAGCAACAAAACTTCAATAGAAGAGGTAGATAATCGGGTAGCCTGCACAGGAGCAAAGGATGACGACACAAAGCCACTCCTGCCAGGGGATGCACCAGGGCAGTGCCACTGGTTTTACAGACAATCTGTTAGCATACATCCAAGATTAGCATAAGAAGAATGCCAAGGCCACCATTAATAGCAGTGTATTCCACAACTAGCAGAATAAGAACATGTCAACCACTAAATGAAGAGTCCGAAAAACAAAAAAAGAAAACTAAGCCCCTCTTTTGCCAGTACAATCGTTTGGCACATTTCACCATCTTCTAGGTAGTTATTTCTTTCTCCATCCTAATTGACTTACTATATTACCAACTCCAAGAAAAAGTGTGAATTAAACAGAACCAACTACGGAAAAACGAAAGGTGAGGGACCAATAAATTTTATCCTACGGGCGTCATGCGTCAGAAAGGGAAAACTCCAGACCTAATCCAAAAATCAACTGAAGAAAAGAGAGAATTATCAAGCAAGCCCATTAACTTCCAGTTTACCAAACCTGGATCACCTTTTTAACCAGTGTTGAGCCCTATTGCCCGTTCAAGAGCACCAAATGCAGGCAGAAAAGGATTATACATATTGTTCCCAACAACGTTGGCAACTGATACTGCTTGCTACATTGTGATCAGCCAACACCCTAGAGATCTGCCACATAATTGTGAAGCTTCACTAGACCTCGGTATCTCTCCTGTTCTGTCTCTGCCATACCAAATTCAGTGGCCAAGTAGTACTGCGGTAAAATCAATAGCTTTGAATAATATGTATTCATAACAAGATCAAATCCTGGCAGATAAACAATAACAAGTACTTAAAAACCATCACCATGTAGCAAACTAATCAAACATCAGAATGCTAGGAAAGGCTTGTAAAACTACTCCATCTCAAGACAGTAGAAAGGGGGGCAAATAAATATATAAAGCAAGCAACTTGAAGTTAATAATTGTAAAGAAAAAGTAAAGACAGACAAAATGTAAATACTACTTGGGAAGAACTAGCCACTATATACTAGCAGAAAATCACTGCAAATTACAACCAAGGCCAGAGCAGTTCAACCATTCACAGGATGCGTGGCATCATATATTTGCTCTTCATCTGAAATGAGAAGAGGCGGCTGAGTGAGGATTTCTGCAACAAAGATGTGGCACATCAATTCCTCCCATGTGCCTGCCTTGATCGGATACCGCTGTACCAGCCACCTAATCACCAGAGGCTCGTTAAGGGTCAGATCTCTAGCCTTCATTTGTATACCATGAATTCCCATTATTGCCACCACCAGCATAGCCACTCCCACTTGCTTGGTACCCAAACCCACCAGCTCCACTGCTACTTCTGCTATTTGGGCCATTTACAACAAGCGCACCAGCAGGCCCATAACCATTAGAATAAGAACCATCAGTTCCACCATAATGGCCATAACCATATCCTTGATTTCCATATCCAGAAGTTCCACTTGGTGATGGACCCATAGAAGCAGACACAGAATTGACACTACCAGAAGCATTCCATGGAGCTGTGGTCCCATATCCAACATTGGCACTATAAGCTGAACCACCGTAACTAGCACTGTAACTGGAAGGAGCCTGGTTCCCCCATGCACTCCTCAAGGAACCAGTCATTCCATAAGCCCCTGCTGGGCCACCGAAGCCAGTGTTTCCACTTCCATAACCACCAACACCAAAACTCCCATAACCACCATAACCAACTCCACTATTTGCCATTCCGTAAGCATAATGTGCCGCACCATAGACAGAATAGGGCGGGTATCCACCTGCAGAAAATGGAGGCTGCATAAATCTGTTTCCATTCATTCGACTATCGCCTGAACTTGCATTCACACCAGAAGCAGCAGATCCTTGATAGCCCCCTCCATGAGCCCCACTACCAGGAAATGCATCTTTTGGGAGTGCTCGCTTTACCTCTACAAGTTTACCATTCAACTCATGGAAGGTCTTATGGAGTACCCTATCAACTGCATCTTCAGTGTCAAAGGTGATGAATCCAAAGCCGCGAGGCCTTTGAGTATGTTGATCATACATTACTACCACATCAGTTACGTGACCATAATTTTCAAAATACTGACAGAATCCATCTTCAGTCAGACTGGAGGGCAAACCACCAACAAAAATCTTCCTGGTCCTAAAATTACCTCCATTATCAGAGCCTCTGCTAGAATTATGACTTACAGATCTAGTGGAGCTGTGTTGTTCTTCTCTAGATAAAGCCTTTTTTGCCTCCACCTGCATTGCCAATGTGGAAATTTAGAAAGCAGTCGCACGCAAACAAACACATGATTGCAGAAGGATCATGAGATTATACGAAGGCTTGAGTTTAGCTTGAGATTAAAAAGCTCAATCATTTAGTGTTTCAAGAAAAGAGAAGTCACTCAAACCACAATGATGCTCGTCATAATTTCCAGTCCTACACCCATTCTTTTGGAATATACACTCAAACAGCTTCAACTAAAGACACAAACTTTGTCTTGGTTCCACAGCAACAGAGAGCAGAGCAACCCGAAGTACACCAATCAACTACGGAGGAATAACAGTAACAAATCACCAAGAATAACCTTTATTTTAATAAATTCATTCGTTAATTAGGGTTTATGGCAGTCGAGAGAGCCACGGTGTAGCCATCTCACGGCTCCAATAGCAGAATCTCTGAGCTAAGCCTCAGCAATGAGCTGCCGATGTCAGTAAGCCCCATGATTTTTCTCTCAGAGAAACCAGCCAAAATCAAAACAAACGAAGACAAAAGCAGCAAGCTCGTTCAACCCAGAAATAGCCAAACAAAAACACAGTAAAATTAACAACACTCAATCACCACATCAAACAAGCAACCACCTCAAATTCAAGCCAAATAATAATAATAATAATAATAATAATAATAATAAAACCCATCTCCCAAGAAACTTTTCATAAAAAAATAAAATAAAATCAGAACATAGCACCAAAGAAGAAAACGTTAGGAAACAAACACACGTACAGAGAACAGAAATTGGGGCGGAGGAAAGGAGACAAAGCCTCCAATTATTCGAAAATGGCGCTCAGCAGTTCTCTGCTTAAAAAATAAAAGAAAGGACCCGAAACAAAACAAAAAAAAAAAAACAACACGCAAAACAAGATGAAGGACAGGAAATTACAGTACGGCCGTCAATAGTGTGGGTGTCGTGGAGGACGCGATCGACAAGAGAAGGATCGGAGAAAACGACGAAACCGAAGCCACGAGAACGGCCGGTGGTCTTGTCCCGCATAACGACAACCTGGGAGACATCACCGTACCGATTGAAGTGGTCTCTCAGCGTGCCCTCCGTCGTGTCCCACCCTATTCCTCCAATGAAAAGCTTCCCTTCGTCCGAATCCATTGTCTTCTACTCTCACTCTTCTCTCTCTCTCTCTTTTTCTTTTATCAGCTTCAATTTACTCGTTATTATTTTTCTTTATTTTTATTCTTTTTGGGACCGAGAAAGAGAGGGAGCCATGTAAGGAGGGAAAACACTAGAACGGAACCGAGCGACCCGAGAAAACCAGAAAAATAATAAAAATAAATAAATAAATGGACGAAAGGTTAGGGTTTGTTTTAATTTTGTTCCTCCCCCTTGATTTGATCCCACCGGACAAAAAGAAACACCTCGTTATTTGTATTCAGTAATCTGACGGCGTGCACTGCCATACGGCATCGTTTCTAATCCCTTATTATTACTTTTTTTTTTAAAAGAAAATTTTTAAAAAAATATAACGACAAACGTAAAGAAACAGTTAATTTTGCCTTTTTAAAATTGAATTTCATCTTCTTCATTTTGTTTTTTTTTTTTTCTCCTCCTCAAATTTGGCATTAAATTAATTTAACTACCCAATACCCCAACAACAACAACAACAAAGACGACAACAACAAAAGGAGTCTACTAATTAAAAAGTCTCTATTCTAATCGACAGGGAGATGAGCTATCTTTCTTTGTCAATTAAGATTCTTTTTTTATTTTATTTTTTTGAGAATATTTCGTGAGTAAAATTTTAAATATATTGCACCAATATGGAAATTGAACCTTTATAATTATAGTGGAAAGTGACGGTTTAGGGGAGGTGGGGGAGGGGGGGAAGAAGAAAAGAAAAATCACCACAAGGACAACCTGTTGGTGCCTCAACGACGAGAAGCTGAATTTCAGAAGCAGGGATAATGGGCCTTGAGAATGTCGTTAGATGTCTGATGATGCACCAATTCAGTTACAAGCCAGTCGATTACCAATGGACTGTTAAGCTTCCATCCATTTTGAGTTTATGGGTTAAAATCATTTCGATTTGTTCATCCACTAAGACTTTTTTGTGAGGGGATCCAAGGTAGCTTTTAAGATTTAGCATAGATGGTTTAGCTAAGTTTACTTCTCAGATCAACTATTTTAGTTCAAATCATCTTAAGGCAAGCACCTAGAAGACATTTCTTAAATACCCTTCTCTTTTTTTTTTCTTTTTTTTTTCTTTTTTTTTTTTGGGTTAAACAAAATGTCCAAATATGAATATTATTCACAGTTTCGTCGAGTCAATGAGCATATAAATTCGTGACATAAGTTTAGTCCCACTAAGCGGTCTGATAAAAATTTAAATTTAGAACTTATAACTCTATAACCAATAATTTTTACCACTCAAATTATATATTGATAATCTAAGTGAATTAGTGTGTTGATACACTTTAAAGTTTATACAAAGAATGATTTAATGTTAAATGATATGAGTTAGAAGTGAAATTCTCTTTGTTATTAAATAAAATTTAAAAATTATTTAATTTAATCTTTTAAAAAATCATAAAAATAATACAATAAATAATTAAAATTATTTAATTTTTTAAATTTATCAATTAAAATTATTTTTAAAAAACTATTTTTATGCGTGCCTCCCCCCTACCTACACTCATGTTGTAGTAATCTTTCGTTGTACTAGTAGCTCATACACCATTGTAGGCACAAAATAGGTATTAATCAACTCATTATTTAAGTGTTTTTTTTTTTTTTTCCACGTACGTGATTAACCAACAAGATTAGAAAATTTTCCTTTTTTTTCTTTTTTTTTGGTTTGTAAAATTTCCTAATTTTTTACAGGCTGTGATCACGATCAAGATCGAGATCAAGATCCCAACGGTCACTTCCTTTTTCCCTCTCCCAGAGGCCCAGCCACAGAGAATCTTTTGACCGTTTTGTCCCTACAGCCTCGCCTTACTGCCTCCGCTCCTCCTCTCTCAGCCTTTTCTTCCTCTCTGACGATGGAGGCCCTCTCTTTCTCTAGAGGTCTCCCAAGAAAATTATTGAGAGACGGAGAGCAAAGAAATCTTTAATGGGTTGCTTTCTTGCGTGTTTTGATTCCTCCAGAGATCGTAGGCGCCGCAGACAGAGGCACAAGCTTCAACCTCCAGACCAGGTAAAGCTTAAATCTTGAAATTCCCCAAGATTTTTGTTTTTGCTTCATGGGGTTTCTCTCTTGAACACAGAATATTGATTATCTTTCTGTTTCTTTCAACTTTTGGGTGGAAATTGAAATGATAGGGTTTGTGTTGTTGATTGTATTTCTTGGATTCGTTTTGATTTTTGTAGTGGATTATCTCGTTTTTCTTTTTTTCTTGCAGAGAAATTCCAGTTGCAATTCAGCTTTACACTCTACGGCTTCTTTGGTTTAGGACCAGTCGGTGGAGCCCATTAGCTCGGTTTCAGAAATCAGATGAGCGATGCTCAATTTTAAGGCTTTTGAGCTTTTGTGTTTTGATTCTGTTCTGTCATCGGTTCGTGACAATAACATCATTTGTTATGAATGTGGTGCTAAGGGCAAGGATCAAGTCAGCTCGAGCATTCGTAGGAAAGTAACATTTGATTCGGATGTGAATACCTATGAGAATGTTTCCGTCTTAGAATCCAGGGATTTTTCTCTCGAGAAAGAAGATAATGGCAAAAGAGAGGAGAGAGAGGATAATTCAGTGAAGCCAAACCAATCTCAGTCCTCTTCTGAAGATAGTTCGATCACAAGTTTGGGTTCTTATCCTCGGAATCATAGGTACAAGAACTGCAGAGACAGTGACGATGAATTGGACTGCAAGGAGGACGATGACAATGACAATGAAGATGTTGAGATGGATGAAGATGATCATGATTATAATGATGTCTATGTTGATGATAATGGCAGGATGTTGGACTTGAGGTCAATGCAGACAGGCACTCGTCATGGCATATGCACCCAAGTTGTTTCTGAAGGAAGAAAGCAAAACTTACGTATTACTCAAACCAAAACAAAGGGATCAAATCGTTTGACCCCATCTTCAAACCAGAACAAAACAAAGGAAAAAGCAGCAATATCCTCAACTCATATTATTGTGTGCCCCAATTTTTGACCTTCGAACGTTCGAAGTTGACTTTTGACCATAGGGGAGCAACGGGGCCCTGTGTGAATGTCTGAAAATTGAGGCACACCCCCCACGATTGACCGCAACCACCTGAGCCGTTAGACGTGTCTACTTCTAGCATACACACATCTAACAATCGATCACGTTTAATGCCGAAGGAAGAAGTCAATTTAAGCGTAATATTGCTATTGAAGTATTTCTTAGAGACTATCCCCATCAACTTTTGATTGCCATTTTTAATTGTACGTTTCTTCCTCTATATATTTTTCCGATGTACCTAAAATAAAAAATAATTAAAAAAAAAAAATCTCCCCATTTGGTCTACCGAGTGCAATCTTCTCATTGATCCAGAACTTGAAATGCCTACCATTTCCGCGTCCTGCCTCGCAAGTCAAACCGGATCCAAACGTCCCTTTCATCGCATTTAAAAACTATTTATTTAAAAAAAAAACAGTAAAAATTATTGATCATTTTAAATATTTTAATACACAATTTTATAATGCTAATAAATATTACGAATCGTTAATTCACAGTGATCGGTGATTAAGCGAATTTTTATTTTATATTTTTATTTTATTTAACACATGTGCATCTCCCAGGGTTAAATTGGCTATCGTTCAAACTCATCTCTTTTTCAGGAAACTACATCAAGAAATAATGTAAAAAAAGAAAAAATGCAATATCCAACACATCCATAATTTAAATGGACGTACATGCGAAAATGCGAATTCAAATGAAAGAAAATGCAGGCTGGTCGAATATTTCGGGATAGAATAGCCCCGTTGTTTTGTCTTTTATTTTATTTATTTTTTTATTATTTTTTAGGTGATTTGCATGTTGCCGTTAGGCGCGCAAAATTCCCCACTTGCTTGCGTAACATCTTTCAAAGATTGAGCAGCCCCCCGATTTTGATTCATTCGGAAATGAAAATGCTGGGGCCAATCTACTGATTTCCTCTCCAGTTACTACAAAACAAAACGGTTGAGCGCTGTGCGTAGATGACTTTTTTCACCGTTGACACTCCTCCGACCCTACACGCACTGCTATGGCTCCGTTTAATACGAGTGTGAAGTCGCGCACCGAGGTGCCATAGATCTCAGAAAAACAGCTCAAGCATGACAGCATCTCATCGAAGGCCGTTCCTCGTTCTCTTGACCCATATTTTTTTGCTCACCGCATGTCTGCAATTGAAGGCCGCATCATCAGCAAGAACACAGGCAGAAGCGCTCATCAAATGGAAAACCGCCTTATCTTCTTCACCTGCTTCCTTAAGCACATGGTCCATCTCCAACATCAACAACCCCTGCAACTGGACAGCCGTTGTTTGCGAGACCAACACCGGGATGGTCTCCAAAATAAACCTCTCCAACTTGAACATTTCTGGATCACTCGCTCAGTTCAACTTCACCCCTTTTGCCAATCTTACCAGCTTTGATCTTCGGAATAACAACATTGATGGGATGATACCCACAGCCATTGGCAGCCTCTCCAAGCTCTCTTACTTGGACTTGAGCCTCAACAGTTTCTCTGGAAACATAACTGTGGAGATTGGGCAGTTGGCGGAGCTTCAGTATCTTAATCTTTCCAACAACAATCTCAACGGTACCATCCCTTATCAACTTAGCAATCTTCAAAAGGTAAGGTACTTAGACCTTGGAGCAAACTACTTGGAAACCCCCGACTGGTCCAAGTTCTCTGGCATGTCGTCATTGACACATCTTAGCCTTTTTCTCAATATGCTTACTTTGGAATTTCCTGATTTCATATCCGATTGCCGGAACTTGACATTTCTGGATATGTCACTTAATCAGTTGACTGGCCTGATACCAGAATCGGTGTATGCCAATCTGGGAAAGCTTGAGTACTTTAATCTCACAGATAATTTATTCCGGGGGCCATTGTCAGTAAATATTTCTAAGCTTTCCAATCTCAAACATCTTCGACTAGAAAACAACAAGTTCAATGGTCAAATTCCTAAAGGTATTGGCATGATATCTGGTCTTCAGATTCTACGCCTGTATAACAATTCGTTCCATGGCAACATTCCATCTTCGTTAGGCCAACTCAGGAATCTTCGTGAACTTGATCTAGGAGTGAACACCTTGAATTCATCTATTCCTCCTGAGCTTGGCCTTTGTACAGACCTCACGTACATGGCCCTGGCTCTGAATCAATTGAGTGGGGAGTTGCCTTTGTCTTTGTCCAATCTGAATAATTTGACTGAGCTGGGTTTGTCTGATAATTTTTTCTCTGGTGAGATTTCACTTCATCTTATTGGCAACTGGACCAAATTGGTCTCATTACAGTTTCAAAACAATTTATTTTCTGGAAACATTCCTCCGGAAATAGGCCTACTGACAGATCTTAATTTACTTTTTCTGTATAATAATACGCTCTCTGGTTCAATTCCAAGGGAGATTGGTAACCTGAAAATTTTGGTAAGTCTGGACCTTTCAGCAAATCGGCTTTCAGGTACCATACCTCCGACACTATGGAATCTAACAAATCTTAAGACCCTGAATCTTTTCTCCAACAACATCAGTGGCACACTGCCACCAGAGGTTGGAAATATGACTTCACTGCAGACTCTTGATCTCAGCACTAACCAACTACATGGGGTCTTGCCAGAGACCATTTCACTTCTAAGTTCTCTGGAGTCACTCAATCTGTTCACAAATAATTTCTCTGGTAGCATTCCAGGTGATATTGGGAAGTATAGTCCTTTGAAATATGTCAGCTTCTCAAACAACAGCTTCTCTGCAGAATTGCCGCCTGAATTGTGCAGTGCTTTCTCTCTGGGGGAATTAACAGTTAATGACAACAATTTTACGGGGTCATTGCCAACCTGCCTCAGGAATTGTTCGAGACTAAAGAGAGTGCGCCTTGATGGGAACCAATTTACTGGGAACATCACAGAGTCTTTTGGAGTTCATCCGGAACTTTCTTTCATTAGGCTTAGCAGCAATCAATTCACTGGCGAAATATCACCAAACTGGGGAGAATGTAAAAACCTCTCAAATTTACAGTTGGATGGAAACAGAATTTCAGGGAAAATCCCAGCTGAGCTTGGGAAGTTGACCCAGTTGGGTGTTCTAACTTTGGATTCCAATGACTTGACAGGAACGATTCCTGTTGAACTGGGAAATCTAAGCATGTTATTCAGGCTCAACTTGAGCAGCAATTATTTGACAGGAGAGGTCCCTCAGACTCTAGGTGATTTGACAAGGATTCAATCTCTTGACTTATCTGATAACAACCTGACTGGGAGCATTCCACAAGAACTTGGTAATTGTAGGGCATTATCAAGCTTGGACTTGAGCCACAATGATCTATCAGGTGAAATACCATCCGAGCTTGGCAACCTAAACACATTGCAGTATTTGTTGGATCTCAGCAGCAATTTGCTCTCTGGAACCATACCTCAAAATCTGGGAAAGCTCACTTTCTTGGAGAATCTTAATGTCTCGCGTAACAGTCTGTCGGGAAGAATCCCAGCAGGTTTCTCAAGCATGGTTAGTCTGCATTCCTTTGATTTCTCCTACAATGAGTTGACAGGTCCTGTACCAAATAGTAGCAACTTTCAAAACGCGTCTGCAAATGCATATATTGGAAATTCGGGCTTGTGTGGCAATGTAGAAGGGCTACCTTCTTGCAACCCCATAACAGCAAGAGGCAAATCCTCAAACTCTAAGAAAAAGATCCTTATCGGAGTCTTTGTTCCTGTTTGTGCGATGGCAGTTTTTGCTGCTATCGTAGCTGTTGTTCTGATAGCTCGTCATAAAACCAAACTTCTCAATGAAGAGACCAAAAGCACTATTAAAAAAGGGAGTTTTGAGTCTATAATATGGGAAAGAGAAGCAAAATTCACATTTGCAGAAATTGTCAAGGCCACCCATGACTTCAGTGATAAGTACTGCATTGGGAAAGGAGGATTTGGAACTGTTTACAGAGCAGTACTGTCAACAGGTGAAGCTGTTGCAATCAAGAAACTGAATATGTTGGATTCAAGCGACATTCCAGCAATAAATCGCCAAAGTTTTGAGAACGAAATAAAGATGCTGACAGAAGTGAGGCATCGGAACATCATCAAGCTTCGTGGATACTGCTCTAGGAGGGGTTGTATGTACTTGGTTTATGAGTATGTTGAAAGGGGAAGTCTAAGAAAAGTGCTGTATGAAATGGAGGGGGAGCTGGAGCTTGGTTGGGCTGCAAGAATCAAAATTGTTCGAGGAGTGGCTCACGCAATTGCCTACCTGCATCATGATTGTTCTCCACCTATTGTTCACCGGGACATTTCCTTGAATAATATTCTGCTAGAGTTGGATTTCGAGCCACGGCTCTCAGATTTTGGCACTGCAAGACTGTTGAGTTCAGATTCATCCAATTGGACTTCTGTTGCTGGTTCTTATGGCTATATGGCTCCAGGTAAGTCTAACTACTCAGATTTTGCTCTCCTTTTCTTTAAACAGCAGAATGCTCCACTTCCATCAATAATAATAATAATAATGTCACAAAACAATTAACCATGACAATAGCCTAGTTTCACCTCTCCCAACCAAACCAGCTCAAAGATAGAGAAAGTCCCACCCAATCTCGCTTAAGCACCAACTAACAACTAGGCATTGAATCGAATGCGTAGTATCCAATTTACCAAAGCCACGCACCTCTTAGAAGAAGTGCAACAACTCTGAAATACAAACAATCAGAGGAAGCCTGAACCACCAGAAATCCACTCAACTCAATGAGGCAGGTCTCAATAATAGACCATTCTCCATACCAGCACACAACCTCCCTTCCCTTTTGCGACCATCAGCTCCCAAATTGTTCTAGCCACTTCCCAGAAGGGAAACTCACCAGACCAAAAACAATCTGTCTGAATTCCCAGACCAAAAAGGATCCGTTTGGATGATAAGGGACCGTGCAATGTAACAAAATTTGTGTTTTTCTTGCTTTGGTAAATGTTTACTCAAAGGGGCTCTTAATTGTAGCGAAATGTTACCCACTTAAGTGCTTGATAAAGCTAACAATTTTTGTCTGCTTAATGGACAGAGCTGGCAACCACGATGAGGGTCACAGATAAATGTGATGTTTACAGCTTTGGAGTAGTGGCATTAGAGGTTATGATGGGAAGGCACCCAGGGGAGTTGTTATCTTCCTTGTCATCAGTATCTAATGATCCAGACTTTCTTCTAAAGGACATGGTAGACCAGCGGCTTCCAGCCCCTACAGGCCAATTAGCAGAAGAAGTTGTTTTCATAGCCAGAGTCGGCTTAGCATGCGCAAGCACTGCTCCGGATGCCAGGCCCACCATGCACTTTGTGGCACAAGAATTGTCTGCGCAACTCAAGCATTTCTCCCTGAGCCATTGGGCATGATAACTATTGGCCAGCTAACAGGCCTACAGAAATAGTTCATGATGAAGCGCATGAGGGCTTCTATATGCTGCTCCATAGTTAGTTGTAATCCTCGTCTTCTTAGTCCATTAAAGACTCCTTTTCACATAATATCAATTTTTAATAGATATATGGCTGCCTACACAGATGACCCTTGTAACGAGAATTTCCCAAATTTGCACATAGCAGCTGCCAGCAGATATCCTATTTCATATCAACAGCACAATCTGTCTAGATGGACTTACATTGAACTTCCACATAAAAACTCACAAATTGCTCGCACGGACAACAGAAACGAATGACAAAAGATGCAAACCCCGAAGCAGCAAGAAAATTAATGCGGGAAGGATGGACACCACAGTGGTGGGCGTTCCGTTTTGTCTTCCCATCAAACCTTTTGAGGAAGTGGTGAAGATGAACGATCACCCAGAAAGCGAAAAGGGGTTTCCCCGAATAAGGGCCCCCAAGAGACATATCCATGGTTCAATTGAATTAGATACACCAGCTACAACGCCCACCATCCTCAAAATGATTAGACTGGATGGTGGAATGAAAGAGACGATCCATTTAAAAAGGTAGATCTTCCCAGACTCGGTGTCGTTTGCTGCTTTTGCCGTGACAGTGAAGTTAGTGTCGACCCTGCGAGAATCTTGAGTACGCCTTGGAATCGCCTGTCATGTTCGTTTAACCTCTATATATTTCTGTCTTTATGCAATTTTTCGTACGTTTGGAATTTGAAGAAGCACATCCTATCCAAGAAAAGAGTACAGACTGCATGCAACTTCAACAATTAACTCCTGTTGCTGGCCGAGAACCCCACATTCGTCTTTACAATCCAAACACCAGTTTTGCTGGAAAGAGGACTCCTCGTCAGCTGGAAAAATTAAAAAAAAAATCAATGGGGTTGGCGCCCCCAGCACATAGGAGTACAAATTGGGAGGTTGACGGATTTTACGATTAAGGCTCCACTCATCAATCTTGTTCATCAACTAAACGGCGACCACAAGCACATGTGGACGTTATAAAAACAGTAGCAGGACTAGAAAGATCTGAACTCTCATTGTAATTCACCTAATTCCATCCTACTCAAAACTAAAATCTTCCATAAAATGGATATCGCCTTGCCGAACCATGCCTCGGGGTTTAGCCATCTGTTTTAGGCCTTTTTGCAGGTTGTGAATCTGAATCACCATTACCTGGTCCAGGCTTTTCAGGAGCTTCACCTTGGGTTGTCTTGGGCTCCCTGTTTGGGCCCTGTGAACTTTCTTCCAGTTTAGAGTTGGCATTAAGAGTATTGGTTTCTGTCTCGCCATGGTCAACTTGTAAGGAATCCGTTTCATTCTTTTCACGGGAATTTTTAATCGCATCCGAAGACAGGTCAGAGTCATTCCCGAAAGTTGATGATGATGCCTTCAGCTTCTCTGCACCTGACTTGCATTGCTTCTCAAACATCATTTGGAGATATCTCCCTTGTTCTTCTATCCGTAACTGTAAATTTCTTTGGATCTGCAAAGGATATATATAGGAGGTTAGAACCATTATTTATTAACGTGCGCTCTCGTAATATAGCAACAAGCAACAATACTTGCACGACCAATCATCTGCTCATAGACTCTAATGCTCCAGGCTACTATCAGCATAATGGGCGCACCCTAGACTAGTATACAAGACCATCATCACATCCATAGAATATTCTCTGATATTACATGAGAAAAAAAATGAAAAGCAGTAGTATGTTATTTCTTTTTCCATGTTTGCTCTTGTTCCATTGATTGTAAAGATTTGAGTCTTCAGATAACAGTCGACCAATTATACCCCAGGATCTTGCTAGCATCTCTGCATTATCAAACGTGCAATTGTGCTGTGCATCTTCTGAAACAATGATGGACTTGCAAGCTGCCAATACAGGCCTTCAAACCAGGTTTTATTTGTAAGTAACACCTATTTAGTCAAATGAGATATCCATTCTTAAGGTCAAATATATACCTCAAGTTGTTCGTGCAGCTGTTTCTGAACTTCCACTTGCATTCGCAGGGCCTCAGTAATCTCAATTCCCCTGTTGCCAAAAAATTAGTTACAGAAAGAAACAGGTTGGCATAAAATTTCAAATAAATTAGGACACAAGATTGTAAACAACTCCTTGCAGACACTAAATCAGTTAGTATTCACATTCCCTTTACGTCAACAACTGTGGACTCTTAAAAGCCAAATCCCTTGAAGAACCTTCATCCCAATATTAGTGGCTGAAGTGACTGACTTACGTTTTCAACTCTAGAGATGATATTCCTTCAATGGGAGTGAACTTTCTATCTGAGGATCCTGCAAAGGAAACGGATTACCCACTACACGTGCTAAATATATAAATAACAGAATTCTTGAATGTTATGATCCGAATAAGAGACAGCATCAACATACATGTGCTGGCTATAAGAAAATCATCGTTAGGCAATAGGCACCAAACTTAAATGGGGAAAAATGGGCATCCAGAAACTTCAGAGCATAAAGAACTAGATCACCGACATAAAATTGAACATAAGAAAATAATATTGACGTAATTAGATTTGAAAAGAAGTAAACCAAAGCCTTAATAGATGGATAAAGGCAGGATGCATCAAGAGGAGGAATGTCAATATTTGCATGCTGTAAATGGATGCAAATATCACAAAGAAAGAAAAGATTACACCACTCAATTAAGTTCCCACATCCACCAAAAATGCCAAGGAAAACAGGAGCTAAAATGTAAATCTTCCTGCTGCTCTCCACGGCCCTCTAAGAAAAGGAAAAGTAAAAGTAAAAGGGCAGCTCAGTGAGTCATAAACTTGCCAATTTCAATCAGAATCCAATTGCAGTAACTAGCATACCTTCTGATGACTCTGGCTTGTATCTGGCTGTCCTATATTTCTGAAATTCAAGAAGCAAGATCTCTGATTAAATGGAGAAATGAGGGACAGGCATGATGAAGAAAGCAAGCAAGCAATCTATATTCACGTTAACATACATAAGCAAACATTCCACATGCAGAAATGTAAGTTTTATGCCAACAAATATAAGGGCATACCTGCAGATGGCTTTTTACATGGTATATAGTCAAACTTTCAACTTTCATAAGCTTCAACACACCCTTTGGAGTAGCTCCTGTACACCAAGTGGCAAAAAAGGAATTCAAATGAAACTAGGCAGTTTAATTTCAGGCTAAAAGATTTTGACCCTAGGAGAACAACGCACTTTCACTTCCACCGAGCTGGTTGACAGCCTCAACAAAAGCTTCATGAAGCTCAGGTGTCCAACGCATTCGTGGCTTGGCTGGAGCACTGTTAGCTGAGGAAGTAGAGGTGAGAACAGGGCGAATTTCTCCAGATGAAGCTGGCATCTGCAAACAAACTTGGGGACATCTGGCAGGAGAACTTGAAGGAGGTTCGGACATCTGGCATGCTGCCTGAAGCAACATGATGTGAACATATACAACAAAAGGTATAAAAGAAATTTACTTGGCAAAGGTACTCTCCATATGGAATTAGAAGACCGGACCTTAGGCTCCGTGTCTAAAACACTTGTGTCGCCGAGAAGCTCATTCCAGTCAGGCGTCAAATTATTGTCGTCAGTGATAAGCTGGTCAGCCCATTCCTGCCAATCATTTCGCTTGCTGAATTCCTCAGATGTAATCAAACCACTACAACTACTGCTTTCTATTTGATTACTTTGGCCAGTGGTGTTCAAGGGGAAATCAAGAAAATCTGGCAATGACTCTGGACACCAAGAAGCACCATTCTCTTTCCCATAACTACTTGATGTTGTGGACTGAAGCAATCCTGATTGAGAAGATTGCGGCAATGAAAAAGCTGCCCGATTTGGCAAAGTCTGAGAAATAAAAGGAGTATTCCTTGAATGTTTCTCCTGTTGTGAAACAGAAGAGTACTGAAGATCTGTTGAGAAGCCAGCAGATGAGGAAAAGATGTGACCAACTACTTCACTGTTAGAGGTTAAATGGCTAGTATGGATGTGCAGTGGCATCATAAGCTCCCTCTCCATGGAAGCCTGTTGAGAGACTGGTAATTTGGGATATGTTTCATCTAGAGGGGTAGGAATGACCGGCAAAGATGAAGACATGGCTCCAGACACCCCAAGGTTAGTCAGCTGTTTTGCACCTGATCTCTGAATGGATAAAGTTGGTCGTGCCTCCATTATTGTCCTAAATCATGACAAGAAATGCGAGTCAGTTACTTGTTAATTAATACTAGATCCTTTGTGGCAAAGGCCACCAAGGAAAAAACCTTCTACAGCACTACTTCCCCACTTCACATTTCTGTACAACTGTAAAGGTCAAAAATCCATGCATCTATCAACAGGAATAGTGCAGTGAATATGACATCCCATCAAAAGGAAGGATACTGATATTTACAACAAGAGCTATTACATTCTCCCATTCATGATCCAAACTGAGCATAAAATCCTAATTGTCTCTGCTGTGTTGTCCAAACATTCTAACCACTCAAAATGGGTATTAATATAAAACAAAGAAGATGAAGAAAACAAAGAGGTTGACTTGTGGAAGCCTCCATGTATATGTTTACTGAAAGTCAGCAACCGCCCGATGCAAAGAGATTTCATGTTTCCAACAAGCAGTTTCTAAGTATAAGAATATCCACTAGATGCTACAGGGTAAAACTGTCTAGAAACTTTGATTCCGAAATACTACTGATTGAAAACATAAGTGGCAGCATATTTTGATTCTTTTTTACCTTTCACATCACTTAAGAAAATAAAGCAATCAATCAGGAATCATTAAAACAACCCAACAGAGATCCCCGTATGGGGCATCGTCAATTAGACTCTTTCATAATAATGAAATACTTGTAGCTGGTGCATGACTTCTAAACTCCAACATTCTACCTATGCCTTCTTAAAGTCCAAGGTTCTATCGATTTAAATTCTCTAGCGAGAGAAAAATTTAGCAAGATGAAAATGTGTTCACACAATTATAAATATAATGATGCTGCAATCCCAGTTGTAGAATGTAATTTTCTCTAACACCAAGCAAGGCATTAAATTCCAATCTTTGAGCCCAACTAACTTCTGCCCAAGGCCTTCTAACTTGCATCAAAAAATCCATCAAAAAGCAAAAAGAGTAAACTAAAAGTCATCTGCTATCACTCTAAGTTGCAAGCCAGAGATACCCAAGGCTTAACCTTAATTCCTTTGTCAATGCCCTTCAGTTTGACATTGAACAACTGAATAGGTACAAACCTTAACTCAAATGCCAAAGCTTCCGGTGTTCAATACACCAATTCGCTTCAGCATTCCATTCAGCATGCCCCAAAACTTCCTGTGCACTGGAAACAAAGCAACCAACGGTAGGCACTCAAAAACCTAGCAAGCAATCCTAAAAAAGGAATTCAGAGACATAGAGCCATGCACGATTCCGTGCAAGGCAATCGTCAAATGTCAACAAAGACAATCATCGAAACAAAGCTTTATACAACAGCCCCCATACGTGAACCAGGCATATGCACCAGAAATCATAAGCAAAATACCATATTATCCAATGAACACACAAAAGGAAAACAACAAATACCGATACGAACAAAAAAAAAAAAGGCAACCCAATTAAATTTTGGCAACTCTTACAAATTAAAAAACTCCAAAACTCAAGAAAACACCAAATGGGTATTCGAGTAATCGATAGAACCAACATGAGCATCGATTCTATTCGGCAAATGATAAAAAAAAAAAAAACAAAAACAAAAACAAAACTATCAAACGGACAAAACTATTCAGTTCTTACCTAGAACCTCATGGAAATCTTGTAAAATCGAAAACCCAATTAAGGTTTGAGTACAATTGAGGAACAGAAAAAGAATAATAAAGACAAGTTTCTAGAGAGACAAGCTGGTGGTCTTCGTCACCGGCGCGTCCAGCAGAAGTGAACGGTGACGAGCGTGCTTTGCCCTCTTGGGACCTCGTTTGGCCTCTTTGGTTCTGCCTCCTGGTTTAATATGGAAACAGAAACATGTCCACGCGACAGTGGCGGCGCGTGCGGGTTAAGCTCCTCGGACAATAGTGAGTCTCATGTGTGCGTGTGTGGGGGACCACGGATGTGATTGTGGGTGGGGCAGCATCCGATGGGATGCACGTGGGATCGGCCGTTGTTCGCCGTACGATTTTGTGGATATTGCCGCTTCTGTTCGCCTAAAGGCCAACGCTCGGATAATAATAAAATGATGCGTAGAAAATGATAAATAATAAAATTATGATAAATTATTTATTTATATTATTAATAAAATCAAAAAATATATATATATTTTTTTTTAAGTCAATCGTGGAAAAACTTGCATTTATTAAAATTTAAGAAAGCTTTGGTGGAACCTAACGACTTTACCCTTATATACCCAGAAACAAAGAATACTTATTTATTTGTTTATTTCTTTTTTTTTTCTTTTGGAGTTTTATGTTGAGCCATGGATGAATTATTTATTTATTTCAGGTACATAAATTATGGTCCACGAAAAATTCGAATGGGACACGTGCCTGTCAATAACGGAAAGTTGGGTTGCTAAAGTGGGGATTGCAGTGATTTTTAAGAAATAAAGAAAATATAATATGTTTAAAATAAAATGTGCATATATATTTTTTAAAAAAAAATTTTGGACAGTAATTATTTTCCAATAAATATTTTCCTCTGTTTAAATATCAATCAACCATGAAAATTTTTTCCTAAATTATCTATGGATCGACGCCATTTTGGATGCCATCAGGGATTAATCTTGCTCCAAGTTTATTCAAGCCTGTTCACCGAATTCACTGCCACATTTTTTAAAATATATGCACATTTTATTTTGACATAAAATAAATATAAATTCAGTACAATTATACCCTTTTTTTTTTTTTAAGATTAATATCAAAAATTCGTTTTCGCGTAACATTTTCTTAAAGATGTTAAACTGTTGCATCACCCATCGTGGATGCTGGTATATGCCATTCGATTGACTTTTGAGCTCTCTGGATATACTTGCCAATCATGCATTACTTTATTTGCCAATGGCATCGATGCTTCCTAACTGTAAATGCATATATGCTTCATTTGATATATGAAAAATTGTATGATGCCCTTTCCGTGCTTGGAGAAATGAACAGAAAGGAAAACCCATAACATTAATAATATCATACGGTGCTGCTCCGATTAAATATTGGGAATTTGAGAAATGCACATCCACATAGCACAGAATAGATTAATTAATTGCTTGAGTCCGGGAAAGTGGAACTTCGGGAAAAGGCAGTACACGCTATTTGGCAACTTGAATGTTCTTTTTGCGTTCGGTAGTCCCTCAATGCAGCTCCACTGGTCTCCCGCGATTCCCCATTTCCTGTACCCCTCATTCTCCAATCTTTTTCTTGCCTCGGATTTGTATTGCTTCACCTTCTTGAATTCGCCTTCAAGACCCCCTGTTGATGCGCACGTTCACAATTCAATAATTTTTAAAAAAATAAAAAAAAAACAACCCTATAGTCGAAGTCGTCGTTCGTGTCCTTTTATTTATTTATTTATTTATTTATATATTATTCTGTCATCCAAATTGAGGTCGTGCTTTGATATGAAAGAAGCACGGATGCAGTGCGAAAGTGCCACCCCCGAGCGACATGATCCACAAAATAAACATTCGACCGAATGTGTTTGCCGCAAACGTGCTCAAGAACAGACAACTAGAATGAAGATGTTAATGGAAAATTAATACAGAGGCATCTAAAATAAGATTTTATATATTTTATCTATTATGTTATTATAATTGTTAATTATATATTTTTAATATTTTAATACGTGGTTATGAATATAATTCAGCGACCATAATAATAATAATAAAACGTAGATTCACGTTTTAAATTCTTCAAGTGGATCGTGCCTGTGATGTCCTAAAATTAAATTCACAAACCTTGGCAACAATATGCGGTGCATGTGGATTTACCTTAAAACCAGACTACTCCATCCACGATATCCAACATCGATGAGATTATCAACGGTGGAGATCTCAGTGTTTCCTTGCTTGATGAAATGAGAAAGATTTTGATTCCTTTATCCTTGATTTCATGGAACAGCCGGAGTGAGTGCTCCAGGGCTGGTGCCTTGCTTCCTTACATCCATTCCTCCAACAAGGTGGCATTTAGCTTGTGTCCCCTGGTTTTATTTCCGTTACAGGTTCATAAATGCACTGACAGATTCTTATCTATGAGATTGCAGAACATATGGGAAACTAGATAGTGGCCTTCTGTCTTGCAAACGAGCTGCGTGTGTGTAGACAGTACTCTAACGTGCATGGGTGAATTGGAAGCACCAATTCAGAGGTTTCTGATTCAGATCACTTCACGCTGGGAGGGGGGAGAATCGAGAAGATCACCCTTAACACTTACAATCGAGGAGAAGAATCAAAAGACAATAATGTGTGAATTCAAACGGGGTTTAGAGTTTGGAGAAGATTTAAACGTAGGAACTACGAGATCACCCCAAGGATGCCTCCAGGGGAGGCGGACAGACCATAGAACCTGTTCGATAAGTGGAATGCATTAGCTGTCTGCTCTCAGGTTGGGCAGTAAAGCTCAGTAAGGGTCGGAGAAGAGCAATCTCTCATTATTATTCTTAAAACAGCATTATTAAGCCAAAGAGTGGAACCGTTCATGGTTTTCCTGCAGTTGGATCCTCCAAAACCATCACAGCAACCGCCGCTAAGGCAAAAGCCTGACTTCTTCAACAGCCCTATCGCAGTCAGCCTTGTACTGAGGCGATGTCACGCAATGTTTGATGTAATCCACGCATTCTTGGGGCACCACTTCGAAGCCTCTAATGTTGTTTAGCTCAACACTGATCCTCCAACTCTCACAATAGCTTTTCGAAGCTGGACTCAACCCCACGTCTCCATTTTTAGTTCAAAATGTTCCAGTCTGCAGCAGCCAAGCCAATGCAGAGGCTTGTCAAAGTCAAAAGCCACCCCAACGAGATCCTTCCCAATTGAACGCGCGCGCGCGCACACACACAGGCTCGCGATGGAACAAACACAGAAACGACAGGGAGAGAAGAAAATGATTAGAGTTGAGGAGTTGATTGGGGAACTTAATAGTGGCAGATGGGCTGCGGGGTTCTAGCCTCGAAATCTATATGCAGGTGTAATGATTAAAGTTGATTGTAGGCAAATTAATTGAATTGATGCGAGTAATGTCACGTAAAGGAGCATCCGTTACATACAGACCAAATTCATCGATATTCTCGTCCTCCTCGTCGATATTCTTAAACACACGTCGAGACGGTAAAACCAAGGGCTTTCATTATTCTGTGCCAAGTCAAGATCTTACGGTAGTAGAGTAGACTCTGATTCACGGATTCATTATTTTCTTCCCAAAAAGTAACTTACTGAAATGTGTCACTTAGACTCAAATTCTCTATCTTCCTTAACAACAATGCGTGACACGGACAGAGAGCAACCTTTGCAGTAAGTGCAAATGGCCCGGATGCAATTTATCTAACGTTTCGCATTTTACGCTCTCAAGTTTTGTTGGTATTGCACTGTGACGAGGCAAAGCAAGTTTTTCGAGATATAAATTTAATAACGCCATCAGGATTTAACCTGAATGATTACATCTTTTAAATTGTCATGGAACTGTCCCACAAAACCAGTCATCGCAATGGTTGCCATCGATCAAGGCATCCTTTTCGTTGAACCCAAATTCCAGCATCCCTTCCATCTTTGCCTAGTACTTGAATTTTGGTGGCCCTAGTAGAATTTTAATCGAGATGTAATGCACCAGCATCCCTTCCATCATGAGTTTTCCTTTTTTTTTTTTTCTTTTTTTAATTGTTAGTGGCAGGTTAGATAATTTATGCTTTCTTTACAGTTGCAAAAGAGAATGAAGGCGAGGATGGGCGGGCCCGGAGAAATAGGTACGGTCAGCAGCTGGGTGTTTTTTCTAGCAAGATATTAGTGTTTTTTATTTGTTTATTAGTTAATGGAACATCCATAAAGTTGGCTTTGCATTCGTAAGCTTTAGTTTGACAGTTCTAAAAAACGACGTGACATGAGCAAATACAGACGCTTATGCAAATCGTAATTATATCCACTGGCTGCTAGTGCATACACGAAAGAATGCTTGTTATGGCACTTGGGAGAGCGGCGGGGACAAGAAGGCAGTCGTAATCGTTTGTCGAGCTCGAGCCTGGAGTTCCCCCAAGTTCATCCCCCCCTATGCGAAGGTTAAATTTTTGAGTTATTTTTCTCATGAAACGGAATTTTATAAAATATAAAATAAATATTATCTTATACAAAATATAATAAACTTTTATATTTTCCAGATATAAGTCTTAAAATATAGTTATTTTGAAACATTATATTCCTCGGTAATCTCGAGAAAAATCGAAGTTCTGGGACTCTAAGAAACATCAAAAACAGGCAGCTAAGCATTTAATTTAGCCCATCTCATGATGGGCATGAGAATCAGACGACTTGTCCACGACGAAGAGAAGATAACCGTCAAGAACACCTGGTTGAGAGATGGTAATATGGGAGAGACCCTCATCAAAGTTAAGAGAATAGCTGTAAATATCATAGCTATACTGAGCATAGCTCCTGTGCCAAATTGAATTCTGCTTCCAACATGTCCTGACCTTCCAGAGCAGCTGTCCCAGGAAATATGATCCAGGACAAGAACTGGATGGCACTCCTCCTTTCGAACCAATAGGATTCCCCGCAGACTCGGTGCTTGCAATTCTTTTCCCCCACTTCAAGAACTGGATCCTCTTTATCGTCTTTGCACTCAAAATCTTCATCTCTGACTTCCCCTACTCTAGTAGTGCATCAATCCAAGGGGAGGTTGCACGGGTATAAAACAACGAAATGATGTTTTTTTTTTATAAATAAATAAATAAATAAAAAGCACAAATGGTAGTTGGGCTTTCAAGCATCAATGGCCATTTTCAGAATGTCAATTATTCTGGATGTCACTACCCATCAGTGGAACTAAACATATTATCATCTCGCGTTGAGTTTTGCTTTACCACTAGTCTTTGAGCACAGTGGTCCCAACAGAGAGAGCGAACGGACACGTAATTAGTGATGTAATGTCAACGGCAGTAGTGGGGGGGGGGCACTTTTTACATAGCCACTCTTCCAAAAAGTTGAAACTGCTTATCCCTTCTCACTGTCCTCTGCCGTCTTGCACACTGCAAGGCTTCTGCAGAGAAGAAAAAAAGTAAGAATGAGGTTTGCAGTTATGATCAGATTCATCTGATCGAGAACTTTGTGCCGTCTTCGTTGACAGTCTCTTCAAAAGAGACCATCGAGACGTGCAAATCTAATCGTGCGCTGAGAGTCAGCAAAAAGTTGAAAAAAAAAAAAAAAAGAGGAGGAAAGGAAAAGCGTTTGTACTGAATCCAGCGCCGGGCGAATACTGTAATTCCGATACTAAATATGGTTTCGGGGTCAATGTTGTAATTCCAACGTCGCTACACTTAGTTTAGTCTCGGTAGTACTAACGTCAATTTGTTTTTTTTTTTTTTTTTTTTTTGTTTAGCTTTACACTAAAACTAGATCTAATATATTAACTATGTCAATGTTATCACCTAAAATTTTAGTACTAATTCATAGGAAATTTTTTAAAAAATTATACTCTAAAAATTTAACTAAATAAAGGAGAAAAATCCAAATTTAGATAAATCTCGCGGTAAAACCTCTCGCTTCAAACGGCACCGTTTTCATGAAGTCGCCTTCCCTTTGTTTTGTTTTGTTTCAACAAAAACAAAAATATCCTTCTATCCGACTGTTATTGGGAAAACAGAGTGGACAGAAGTCATGTCCTGCGCTTCTCCGCAGCTGAGCTGCCAATTCTCGGTTTTCCCACCCACGGCCACCGCCGCAGCCAAAAGAACCGTCGCCGGGAAACGCCACGTCAGCCTCAGAATGTCCCTGAACGAAGCTCCCCAGACCTCGAGCCCGACGAAAACCCTAATCACAACCATCAGCAAGCTCCTCTGGGGTGCTTCCCTCCCACCAGGGCTTCTAATCTCCACCGTACGTACGGCTTGGAACTCCACGTGGCACCTCATGATGTCCCAGCTCGCCCCCGCCGATCCCTCCGGCGGGTACTCCAGACCCGCTTCCAAGTTCCGCCTACCGGGTTCCCAATTTTCCCGCCAAAACCCGACGAGTCTCCACCTCTACGTGGGCCTGCCCTGCCCGTGGGCCCACCGCACCCTCATAGTCCGGGCTCTCAAGGGCCTAGAAGATGCAGTCCCAGTTTCCATAGCAGCACCGGGCCAAGACGGTGCCTGGGTATTCCAGAATGTTCGACAGACGGACTCGGATATCCCCGTCCCCGGTAAGGATAACGCAAACGGATACAAGACATTGAAGGAGGTCTACCGGCTAAGGACCGGTGGCTACGATGGGCGAGCCACGGTGCCGATGCTATGGGACGTGGAGAGTAACGAGGTGGTTTGCAACGAGAGCTACGATATTATCGAGTTCTTCAATGCGGGCATGAACAGGTTGGCCGGGAATCCGGATTTGGACCTATCACCGAACTCACTCAGAGGGAAGATTGAGGAATGGAATCAAGTGATTTACCCAAATGTAAATAATGGTGTTTATAGGTAAACGCCGATAATACTCTGAACACTTAAATTTATTCAATCGATTTGCAAAGAACTGATCTTTATGTGTAAAAGTTCAAAATTGAGATTAACCTTGCAGGAGTGGGTTTGCTCAGAGTCAAGAAGCATACGATATTGCAGTAAACGATCTATTTAGTACATTGGACATGGTGGATGACCATTTGGGTAGTTCAAGGTACCTGTGTGGAGACACAATCACGCTTGCCGACGTTTGCTTGTTCACTACGTTGATTCGCTTTGATCTTGTGTACAATGTTCTGTTTAAGTGCACGAAGAAGAAGTTGACAGAGTACCATAATCTTTACGGCTACATGCGTGACATTTACCAGGTACAACTCAAGCTCATTTTACTGGCATTTGCAACCTCTTTAATTGAACCTCTGAATCAAGGATCTGAGGGTTGAGTACTGCTTTGGAGTTATAACCCTTGCTTGGCACAGTTCTTGCTTCTTGGGAATTTTTGGGTGGGAAGATTTTATGGATTATAGACTTATAGTGAGTTTGAACAACCGGCTGGCTTCTACGGGTTATGATTTATGGAAACACAAGTAGGTAATTGTAAAGTTGGGATGCCACGCATCATTGTAAAAGAGAATTAAGCTTAGGAATTACTAGGTCTTTTTCAGGCCCACGTTGAATCAAGGGACAAACCTTCTCTAAATTGCATGATTACTTTGTGAAGATGTTTTTGTCATGTAGTAGACCCGTAAGAACCAACCAAAAGTTTTGACCATTTCTTTTGTTATTGAAACAAGAAGAAACAGTCAAAACTGTTGGATCCACGGCTGCTGTGTTGATCTTAAAGTGCATTTCGATGCCGATCAATCTGTATTCATCTCCAGTGACTTAATGTATGTATACATAATTATTCGGGAACAGATCCCAAAGGTAGCGGGAACGTGCAATCTCCCTGCCATTATTGATGGTTACTACAAAGGCCTTTTCCCTCTGAATCCAGGCTGCATTCGTCCGGTCACTCCAACAGGATGTGAGCATGAAGTTCTCAGCGTGCCGCATAGAAGGGAGTCATTGCAATCAGTAGACAAAAGTTTACAGGTTTCTATTTCATAAGTTGACCCCCTATACATGAACTTGATAATTTTCGTGTATATTTTTGGGAGAAGGTGAAAAATAGGAACAATCTGTATGCAATGTTATCCATTATATATAACCTTCATTATTTGTGCCAGTTTTCTCTCCCGCACGTAAAAGGGTATTAATTTTGTTGCCTTTTGCAAATTTAGGATAAGTTTAGCTATATTAATTTGGTTATCTCATACTAGGTTTTTGCATCAATTTTAACATATCATGGCATGTTAGCCAATGAGCATTCAAAATTTTGCTATCTAACAGATTTTAGCTTTAATAGTTTAGAATTTGGTATTGTGAGCATATATTCCCCACACAAGAGATGAAGGTACGAAGATAAAAAATGAAAATCTGAAGAAAAAATAAACCTTTAGTTGAATTGCAAAAAAACAAAGCATGAAATTTTTGATTGTTTTTAATAAATTTAGCGCGGCAACCAGAGAAGAAAAATTTATGAAAAAGTGCACTCTGGATTACCAAAACGAGAGGAATAGGCTGAAGCCGTGTGGTGGTTGGTTTTGAACAGATGCCTTTTCCGAGTCGTGTAAGGATTTGCCAGCGGGGCACGTAGAAAACTGGAATTTCTTTTGCGAAAGGAGAACAAGAAAAGTATCTAAACCGAGTCCAAATGCAATTAGGAATACTGTTTGGAATAGTCGAGTAATAATTATCAGTTGGATACCTCGCAAAATCGTCTTCCTATATAAGTAGGCAGGCTTATAGGGCAGAGTGATTACAGAAGTTAAAGCAAAGCTAATTCAAATTTCTTTTTTTTTATTATTTTTTTCAAGTTCTTTTATCGAATTAGGCAAAACCAGTTTTCTCGATCAACCCTTTTCTGCAAAATCCAAGATGAAGAATGCTAGGCTTAGCAGCGACCGTAGACATGGTGGTGTTGCCTCTCTTGCTGCTGGTGAGGACGGGGAAGGGAGGCCAAGAAACGGACGCAGAGGCCGCCCTGTGAGGCGTCAAGAACGAGTTCTTCAAACCAATGGTACTGATGGTGACGATGATGGTGTTTGTGCTCAAGTTGCACGAAGAAAAACCATGAAAGAATATTTAGAACAACTCGGTGAAAAAAGCAAGTCAAAGAGGGAAGAAGCAATCTGGGAGATTGTTGGGGCGTTGGCTAATCGGGTGGAACAGAAGTTTGTGGAAAACAATTTTGCTACGCTGTTGTATCACTGCTTATGCTGTCTGAAGAAGGGGACTGCTAAAAGCATGGAGCTTGCCTCGCGGGCTGTTGGCTTAGTGGGGATGAGTGTTGAAGATGTGGAGGATGCACATGAAACATATACAGAGTCACTTCCTGTGTTTATTCGGGCTCTCAAGTCGTCTGTGACTATTGGCAGCTGCTTGGCCATCATTGATTCCTTGGCTATTACCACTTTTTTTGGAGCAATAAACTCTTCCGAGACGGAGGAAGCAATGGAAATCGTGTGGGAGTTGTTTAATCCAAACAAAGAATGTAATTCCTCTGCCAAAGCCGTTGTGCGTAAGCCTTCAGGAGTTGTTATTGCCGCAGCAATTTCTGCTTGGTCGTTTCTTCTTTCAACCATGGAATTATGGAATCTCAATCAGAAACTTTGGAGTGGCGCGATTTCTTGCTTCTCGAATCTACTAAATCATGACAGCGACGAGATTGTTTCCAGGGCGGCCGCGGAAGCATTGGCTCTGATACTTGAGGTCAATTGCCTCGACAAGTTTTCCAGCAAAAAAAAGGACTCTGCTAATAGCTTTCCATGCGGTGGAACACCCGCTCCTTCAAAGGAACAGAAACTGAAAGCTGACGTTATCGCACGTCTCAAGTGCCATGCTGCCAAGGGTGAGGCTTATTTTAATGGTGTTGTAGAATCCTTGGAAGGCAGCAAAGGCTTTGAGCTTCGTACAATGATCTGTAAAACTGAAATAGTGCTATCATCATGGTCCCAATCAATACAGTTTTACTTCATGGAGCGGTGGTTTATGGGAGAAGAAGAAGGATTCATAAAACATGTGATGGAGAATGAAAATCTGCATAGAATCTTTGAATATAAACCAAGTGGAAAAGGAATGACCACTGCCCAGTTTGGCAATCCTGATCGCGAAGACGTTACAGTTTGTTTCTTCCAGCCAGAGCTTGGAAGTTTGATGCATCAAGATTGTTCTTTGCTAGCTTATGCGAACAGCGATCAGAAAAACAGGCAAAAGAGAATGACCCAATCTCCCGGCACATTATTGAGCAAGTTCAGGACTCAGTTGCTAGAGAAGAAGCGCATGGCGAAAAATGCGATTATCTTCGATGACCTTTAAGGTAAATACTCGAACCCACATGCAAAGACGTAGAAGGTTGAGGAGGTTCAGGGGATGCCCATTTTGATATTTGCCATTTAGATTTGATAGGTGCAGTTGTATTCTGCAATTAAGATTTTTGCCCCCAGAGGGTTATTAGGATGTTTACATTTGACTCAATGGACAATAATAATTTCTTGCTTTCTTTCATCAAAATGGGAAGTTCGCAGGCTGTTCTCTGCTTACCTGTGTCTAAATCGATAATAGTATTTTCTAGAAGTGGTAACTTTCACCTCTAGAAAGAGAACCTATATGCAAAGAATATGTAGAAAAATGGCAGATCCTGTCCAACGTGCTTTAGCAATTGCAATAAGATCGTTTACAATTGATAATAATACAATGACCTACCCAAGATGCAAGAATTTCTGAACCATCCAGCCTGAAAAGCTGAGCAATATTATTTCGTTGTCACGTCCGTAATGTTAATGCCAATCTTCTTCGCGGAGCTTTGAGCAATTTGCTTTCCTAGTTTAAAACCCATCTCCCACTTCCCAATCCCTATAATGTGAAAATTGTTCTGTAAAATTATATTGCGCCTTTCCTTGTCAACTCAGTTATTAGGGAGCCATCTGCCTCTGGACTTCGATTTATTTGTCCACAGGAGCATACCATCCATGTGATGTGGCGAGACCATTATGTCTTTTTTTTTTCCTTTGTCCAGTCAAAAAGCTGCTAAGCAATTCTCCAAAGGCTGAAGCAAATCAGATATGAGTACGAGTCCCCAACTTCCGTGTACAGAAACTGAACCATCATCCTTAAAATAATTTAAATTTGACTAATTTTCCTAAATAGAAAATTGATATTTGGAAGCATTTCAATTACAGAGTCCTTTTCTCCGATTAGAATCAAGGCGTACGCGCAAAACTAATGAGCTGGTGCAAGCTGCAAACCAATGAAAAGCAAGGAAGTTATAAAAAACACACACAAGACAAAGACCTCCCAGCTAGGCCATGTAGCGCAAAATGCATTTCTCATTTCTTCATTTCAGCCGGCGCCCATCTCTATAAAAGTAGAAACTCCCTGAGCTACCTCTAAAATCCCTTCCATTGCATGGCTTGAAACCACAAATTTTAATTTCACATACCCATATGGGTCTGTCCACAAAGCACTTCCATCACCTTTCTTTTACCTTGCCTCTGATGCCAATCTTGGGGGCTCTTGTATTGGCCGCGAGTGCTGCAGATTACACAAATTTGGTTTTCAAAGGCTGTGCAGACCAAAAATTTCAAGACCCATCCGCGATCTACACCCGAAACCTTAAAAACCTCTTGAACACTTTGGTCTCACAATCTTCCCAGAAAATTTTCTTCACAACATCATCCGGAGATGGCCAAGCTGCCATTACGGGTCTATACCAATGCAGAGGCGATCTCACAACATCCCAATGCTCCACATGCGTCAGCAAAATCCCAGACGCGGTCGACAACCTTTGTGGAAATGAAGTCGTAGCAGCCAGGGTTCAACTCAGTGGGTGTTATCTTAAGTATGAGGTGGTTGGGTTTAAGCAAGCGTCCGAGACCGAGTTGCTGTACAAGGTTTGTGGGTCAACTCAGGCGAGTGGAGCTGGGTTTGTGGAGAGAAGGGACTCGGCCTTGAACTCGATGGTGAGTGGGGTCCAGAATGGGAATGGGTTGTTTTACACTGGGGAATATCGGTCGGTATTTGTGTTGGGTCAGTGTGAAGGCGATCTTCCAGGAGGGGATTGTGGAAATTGTGTGAAAACTGCCATGGAGAGCGTCAAAAATCAGTGTGGTGCATCAACTTCTGGGCAGGTCTACCTCAACAAGTGCTATATTGGTTACAACTATTACCCTACTGGAGTGCCCAGCATTTCTTCGACATCAGGTAATGTTAATCAAAATGTCCTCGTCTGAGACATACGACATGAGCTTTTTCTGTCTTGTTCCTCTTCTAACGTGGAAGAATTAAATAAGTAAAAAGGTTGGTTCTTTGTGATGAGTTTGGGCCTATTAGGTCAAGTTTATAATACTAGTTGGTGAAATTGATAGGCGGAGGGACCAAGCAACACACCCAGAGGACAGTGGCCATTGCTGTGGGGGGATTTGCAGCTTTGGGTTTCCTCGTCGTTTGTTTGTTGTTTGTCAAGTCCCTCGTGAAGAAACGTGGTGGTAAGCATGAAGGTTGGTATGCAGTGCTGCCCATTCTTCTCTTTCTTTTACCCACCTTTTTTTATTTAATGGAAAATAAGTTGTATAATTGTTGTGTAGATTATTGAAAGGATCAGACGGTTTCGGAGGTTTCGATGGTGGTGGGTGTAATTTTCAGGAGATATCGAAGTTAAAGAAAGAGACCAAAAAAAAAAAAAACAAAAAAAAAACAAAGAACAAGGTGAAGGACGATGGCTATGTCTCCGCAGCCAGCATATTGACATGTCTAACTCAAGTTCGTTTCATATAAATCATAGATGATAGGATACTAAACAGCAATAGCAGAGTCAACACGGAATCATATCAGCTTGCTTTATACTACCGCTAAATAGCAATAGCAAGGATGATGGCCCTCGTGAAAATCACCCTAGCTGACTTGCTTTGCAATGTTTTTCAACATAGCTCGCCAAATCTGTTGTTTGTTCTATATAATTTGTAATGGACACGTGAAAACGAGATTCAGAGAGAAGGCAACTTCATAATTCTTGGCCGAGTGTGGTGGAGGGAACAATCCATTGGCACGTTTTCTTCGCCAATCACTACTTTTCAGTATGAAAAAGCGAATGCTCCTGGTAGACACCTTTTACTGCAAATGATCGGTACATACCACAGGTCCTAAATGCTTTCTCATTAAGATTTGGGTTCATTTGATCGTCATCTTGTCCTTTTGTTTCTTTCACAACAGGATTTTGCTTACAAGATAGTGAGCCAAAAATTGAAAGAGAAAGATACACACTTGTGGGTCTTTTCGTATGCTTGCTCAGCTTTCTACCAATGGCTTCTTTGAAGTATGAATAATTGAATAAGATTGTTACAACATAACCATGGTTTCCTCCTTAAGAGCTAAGTTAAGATGTCCTCCAAGAAGACGTACACAATTAAGGGTGGTCCACGTAAATAGTGCCAACGTCCATCCAAAAAGAACCAACTCCAAAAGCTAACTAAAATCTGCTCGATAATTAGACATTCCTGAATAAAGCTATAGGTATATATAGATTATAACTCAACATATTAATCCCAACTGGGCTTTTCAATTGGGAAAGACAACTGAAGGAAGACGACGAATGCCGAGTGAGCACGAGATTGGACAATAATTGCAATACTTTAAAAAAAGCCCAGGACTAAGTCCCCAGTCCACTGAGGTGACCAAGCCCACTAAAACTCCCACTCTTGAACTGATCAACAAAGTGCCAATATCTATGTACTGATTATTTTTGTTCCTTTCTTTCTTTTGGGGCACGTACAACAGCTGTTTTTAAACCGGGCCAGCCAGACTAATGCACCAGATCCTACATTGAGTCGGTTCTTTAAAAAGTTTAGCTAGACCATTGACCCGAATTAATCTGATTAATCTTTATAGTTGAATCAGTATACTAAGTGACCCGATATTAACACGAGCTGGGCTTTTCCCAATCGTCGAGGACTAGAATTATTTGCGAGGCCCTCATTAAGTTTTTTTTTTTTTTCTCTTCTTGAGCTTCGGCCCCCAGATGACCCATAAGAAGGATAAAAAAAAACAAAAGAGAATGTGAAGAACATTGTCTAGCTATATGTAACGGACATTGACAAATGCGGCCTTCTCTCTTTCTCTGTACCAATTCCAGTGATAAGGAACAACACAGAAATTCGCTTAAGCATGGGAACGAAGTTAAAAAGAGGTGGAAGTTGAGACCATGCAAGACTAGTTTTTTCTAATCCCAATGATAAGGAATAGCACAGAAATTCGTTAAGGGATGGAAATGAAATCACACAGGCTAAGCGCAAAAGTTAAGAGGAGGGAGAAGTAGAGACCACACGGACTAGTCTTTCTTTTCAAGATTTTCAAACAGTCTAAACTGACTTGCAGTTCAATAAGAGCAACCCCAGTTGCTATTCGAATGAGTGAACTTATGCCGCCCAGTTTACAAACAACCACCCTATTATGTTGAATAAAATCATATAGAAGTAATCTGCAAAAGTTGATAGTGAAGTAGATCCATTAAGCCAATAGATTCAGACGTGGACTGCTTTTATATACATGCCAGGAATATAAATTGATGCAAGCAAGCCTTCACTACAGCAGCAATAATATTTGATGATGAAGCACTGATTCTAACTCACTATGCTTGGCTAACTCGGGACTTCTCTTGTCTGAATCTCACAACCTGGGAGAAGCTCCTAGAGTTGTGACACATTATTTTGCAATGCAGTATCATAAGACATGCAGCTGTCCCTACGAAGTGACCCTTTTAGTTAGAAAGATATGATTCACTATGGTACTGCCCTGCCCTCTTCCAAAGAATTCAACTTGATTTATGATTTTACTTCCATTGTGCCACATTTTCCAAGTTCTAATTAGTAACTAGGTTTAGCATGGTTCCCCAAATTCTTAATTTCTTGCACCCAAACGAATTGAAAAATCATCAAATCGCAGGAAGGGCACAACCTGACATTCACAACCACTTGAAAAACACCTTTAAACCCAAATCTCGCAGCTAACCTTAACATGATCGAAATAAGTTCTTAGCAACTCATAAACCACAACGTTAATCACTTAAATCCGCCTTAACTTAGGAATTGAAAAAAAAAAAAATTACTAGAAATTTGATAAAAGGAGAATATCGAAGGAAAGGTAAAAGTTACAACATCACACGGAGAGCAATCAAGATCCAATCGCAGAGTTGCGTCTAACCTGACCAGATCCATTTCTACAGTTCTATTTCGGGGAAGGCGGCGGGCCAACAGGCGGTGCTCCGAGAAGGCTTTGTTGTTGGAGCTCGAGCTCGTTAAATTGTTGCTCGCGATCCATTTCGATGATCAAAGGCACGACCAGGATCAAGAACGTGGTGCCGGCAATCCAGGCGGCCTTGCCGGTGCTGCGGAGGAGCTTCTTGGTGACGAAGGCGGCGTCACAGGCGGCTTCCTTGCCTTTAGAGAAGATTTCGGAGTTCGTCAGCTTCGCCAGTACGGTTGGCTCGGATGGCTGCTTCGGGGCTCGCCTCCCCGGGAGCGAGACTCCGCCTCTGCGTGCCTGGGAGGCCATTATTTTTACAGGACAGGGTTTGTTGCAGTCGCTGCTTTAAATAGTCAGTCGCTGCGGCAGCGTTTGGCGAAACATCTCAACGCTGCCGTATTACCTGATCTTAAGTCTGGTCACGCAACATGTAAAATTATTTCAAAATTTTCCCATATTTTTTATGAGTTCTTTTACAGGTTTGTAGAATTTTTTTTAAAAATCAATTTCCAAGTACTAGAAATAAATCTAATTGATAATGAATTTATAAGAAGATATGACTTGTGCAAAAAATTTTATTCAAAGATAATAACAGGAAAAAAATGCTTTTAGTTAATTTAAAAGGATGGATGATTCACTTGCCTAGAGAGCCAATCATTTGAAAGAAACTTGTTAGAAGGGAAAAAAAAACTGCTATAAAATAATTTTACATGTATATATATATATATATATATATATATATATATATATTCTTTTTCATTTTCTTTCTTACACTATATATAAGTATGAAAATGCAATTTTAATCTATTTTCTTTCCTATTCTTTCCAATTATATCCAAACTAGTATAGAAAAAAATCACTTTTTTTTCTACTTTTTTTTCTTTTTCACCATTTTGTTCTCACCATGATTTATATACAAACATAGGCTAAGTCTTGTATAAAGAAAATCGAAAGTTGAAATGGTATCTATTAAATTAAATAAAAATATTTAAAAAATGGGTGTATATATATTAAAAAATGTAACTATTTATTAATATTTTTTTAATCTTTTAATGTATGATTATAATAATTAAATAAACATTACAAATATATAATCAAAAAAAATCATGATTGAGTAGTATGCTTTGCGTCAAGTTCCCATGTCTAATCCGGTGGTCGATGTGTATTAAGTTTCCACCCTATTTTCCACTCTCCGAGACATGGTGGTTGCGTTAGCCGGAACTCTCTTCTTCTTGGTTTACAAGGTATGATAGCAGGGGGCGGCAGGCACTTATAATACAAACGTGGGGAACATGATTGACCGTTGCTTTTTTATGAAACTTCACCAGCAAGCCTCCTTTTCTGAAATTAATTCAAGTATTTTATTTAATATCAGGCCGTTTGGCCTTTAAATCGAACCAAAACGAGGGGCTCCTGATTCCGCGTCGAGCATGAATTTCAAGAATCAAGCCCATTAAAATTTGAAAACATAAGGCCAAAAGTAACTTGACTCACGCAGCGCTCTTTTCTTTGATTCCTTTCCTTTTCTTCGCTTCGGGTCCATGTTACTAGATCAACCCGTGGTTCTATAGCAAATTGCCAAACACGGGTAGCCGTTGTTTTTTGTATTCAGTTTGCGTTTGAAAATTTCCACGATTCTGCTCCTCTTTGTTTAAAGCCCGGATTCAAGTGGGTTGTCATTGTTGTTTTTGCATTTCTTTTTTTCTTGTTTCTTGATTTCTCTTGCTAAATAGTTTGCGAAACCTACAGAAAAGCTAATTGGGATTCTTGATTTGAAGTGTATCCAAGGTTCAAAGTGAGGGTACGGGAAGAAATTGATGAACTCTCCTCACCAAACGACGAAAGAACGCTGATGAAGGCTTTTGATCCTCCGCAAGCGCGATGTCGCCGCTCTCCTGGTATGCATTCCATTGTTCTCATGGACTGTTCAGCTTTGAAAATCTTTGATGTGCTCTACATGAAATCATTTTCTCTGTCTTGCGCACAATTTACCCTTTTTTTTTTTTTTTAAGGAATCATATAGAACAATTTCATACTGGTTGACGAAGAGCTTGTTTCATCATAAATCCCCAGCTTTTCCTTGCAGAGAAGCGGAAACAAAATCATTCCCCATCTTCCGTTGCCTTAATCGCAAAGCCCCATGTGCTAGACACAACTGCGGATCCAGTTTCAGTGTCCAAATGTCAGCCTTTTTCTCTGGCATTAACTATAATGTCTGTAAGCCCACTGGATTTTTAGCCTTTTCTTTGCTCTAACCAAACTGTGTTTAGTAGGCAATGGGAAGAACAACATAGTACATGTCAAAGCTGTCTCAGTTTCACGACCACGTGCGGTTTTATCTAGCCCTGGTATAAACACTTTTTTGGTCCAAAGCTTCTTACAAGTGGATGTGGTTAATCTTGTCGTAAGGATTGTTGAGATCTCTTTTCGTTTCCTATCAGATAACGATCACATTGTTGGAAAGAAGAACGGGTCTACTGTGGAAAGGTGTTCAGCTCCCAAAGAGCAGGGTTATGAACTGAAGATCTTGGTCCGACCCAAGGTTCCTACAACAACCCAGTCTAATGCAGAAAATTCTCCGAGAAAGGGCTTCAAGATTAACCCAATTGCTCTCAAGCAAAATGGGCTCTCTTCAAAACTGGAAATTCAAAAGTAAACGCCATGTCTTAGTGGCCTCCATGGTCAATATTTGGTTGTAACTACAAGATGATCGTGTACTACCTTCTGCTTTGACCCAACAGTTTGTGTTGTTTCTAAAGGCTTCTTGTATTAGTGTAATGAATTGTCTGCTTTTTTTTTTTTTTCCCCAATTGATTTGATGTTGGATCAAGTGAATGTACAAGATTTCACTGGCATGAGGTTAAAGAACTAGGTACTTAAAAAAATTATATGTTTGCTATATATATATATATATATATATATTATTTTAATTAAATTTCATTTAAAATTTTAATTTTTTCTCGCATTCAACATTAGTTAATTTATAATTGAATCAAATTAAAAAATTGGAAGTTAATAGATTTCATTTTTTTTTCTTTTTTTACATGATTCTTCTTTTCTTTCTTTCTTTTTTTAAAAAAAAAAAGAAGGAAAAATATAAGTAATACTTTCAATTAAAAAAATTGTGCTGAACGTACTGTGAGGTTAATTTGGACCTTCTAGACTAACCTTTTGGAATTAAGTAATAGAAGAGCAAATCCTAAAATCCCCGAATAAGGTTATCATCTTACCAAAAAATTTTGTAATGATTCAAACTCATAACTTACATAGTATAAATAAAATTTTTAATCCCCACACAATGCGGTGGTCATAATTCTTCTTTTCGAAGGTGCCCGTATAACGTCTGGTTATGAAGTGGTCCGTCATTCCCCCGACCCACTTCGCACGGGTTCCAAAATCAGAGAGATACGGTCAAGGCCCACGGAACAAAGAGGTCCCCAAAAAATAGCCACTGGCCCACGGGACTGGGATGCGAATACGGCCCTAATTTATTATTATTATTATTATTATTATTATTTTTAATGTTTAATTCCGCCCTAATTCTTTCTGGAGCGGAGTCTTTGATCGTACGGCTGGGGACGTGAAGAATAAATAAAAAATAAAAAAGGAAAAATCATTTTAAAATTTTTTAATTATTTATTATTTATTTACCGTTCAAAACACAAAGAAAGAAAATTCGAGAGCACAGGAAAAGAGAAGAAAAGGGTAGAGGAAACAAACAGAAACGAAACGCCGAAGAGGCGAGCGGAGCGTACCTTCTCTTCCATTCTCCATAACGCAGAGAAAACGCGGCAAAGTCTCGAGCTCTCTTGAGCCCCATACGACGCCGTTCTTCTCTGCTCTTCGTAAGTCCTTTCTCAGTTTCTCTCTCCTCTCTTGTCTCCGTCTCTGTCTGTCAGTCTCGTTGTCCCCCTAGGGTTTAGTTCAAGAAAGCATGTAGCTAGGGTTTCTTGTTTTTTACTAATTCTTCTTCTTTCTCTTTTGGAATTCGGAAGTTGTCTTCTGTTAGGTTTTGACCTGATGGTGGGTTTATATGTGAGTCGAATGGTACTAAATTGGCATTCTTGTTGCATTATTTAAATTTTGGTAGCGAGTTAGATTCATATTTGATTAATTTTTGTACGTTTATAGTGCTATTTGAAGTTGAACAGTTGTTTTGAGTTGTTTATGATGTAATGTTTGGGTTCCTAAGAAAAAAAAAAAAAAAGAGTTCTTTGCTTGCTTGTGGTGTGAATAGGAGTAAAGAATTGATGAGAAAAAAAAAAAAAAAATCAAACCGATTGCATTTAACAATATTGACCCAAAGCTTAAAGGAATTTCATTAAGATATTAAATTCAAAGCTCTCTGCACAATGTGTTTCTTGTCGTGGAAACTTTATTTATTTATTTATTTATTTGCCTGTCAGAGAGAGATTGTGATTGTGTCTATGGTTACAAATTGCTTATTTTCTCTCATGCATTTCTTGTTTGTATGTTTGCAGTTTATATACCGTAGGGCAGAGTTAGAAGTAGAATCTAAGAATGGGAGAAAGTGAGACAGTGGTTACTGGAACATCTACGGTTATGGATTATATGTCATCTGGCCACACTTCTGTGGTTTCTGGTGATGCTAGTTCAAATGCGGTGGATACTACAAACGTTGCTACTTCTGCTGTTGCTGCAGATGCAGCTGATACTGCGCCCACTGGTCCTACTATGGCTGATGGAAATATGTATGGTATAGTTCCTTATGCTGTTATCCAAGGGGCTCATGTTGATACAGCTTATCAGAGTGATACTAAGCCAGTTGCTGGGCTCAGCAGTATTGACAAGAACACACTCTCAGATAATGTAACTGCGGTGCCATCTCAAGCTACTGATTATAATTCTGTAAATGGAAATTTTGGTGGTGGAGCAGGAACTGTCACTTCTCTTGAGAATGGAAATGTAGTCAGCAATGTGGATGGAGCTGCTGCAGAGCAACGCTTTGTGGATGGTTCTGGTATGTTTTGCATGTCATGCATGTGACATGTTGAGGCTTTGAACTTATATATTTAGAGACCGCACTTTGCTAAATATTTTCTGCAATTAGTCTAAGAGCCTCTGATATTAACTGCGGAATGTAGATAGGGAAGGGCCTCATTAACTCTGACATAAATTTTGGTGGACTCCAGCAATACCTTGTCAAATCAACCCCCCCGTGCAGGTGGGGCGTGAGTAATGCTGGTGAGGGAGTCTGCAGGACAGAAAATTTGATGCATATTAATATTGTTTGAAAAAGTGATAGCAACTATTTTACATCATTGAGTGAACTCTTTGTTATCCTTTGTTATGGATTGCCTTTTTATGCAAAGCAGTTTGATGATTGTATCCATGAAAACCTTCTATTTTGTTTCTTTATTTCCAGCAATGTCAAGTGAAGAGGAGAATTTGTGGACTGCCGTGAGGGCCAATTCTCTAGATTTCGATTCATGGACCCGCTTGATAGAAGAGACAGAAAAGGTGGCTGGGGTATGGGTTTCTGACATTTTGATGCACTGTTAGTTTTATAGTTCTTTTCTTCAGAAAAAATATTTTTCTCCACAAATGTGGAAATTTAAAATTTTCTGAATTTCTGGAAGTGAAAAACCATTAATTTAAGCCGTTCAAATTTTAGGAGTTGATAAACTGCTCTTTAAATGCTGTTTACAATCGTTGAGAAGTTGATCTGTCTTTAACCCAAATTCTTCCATTTACTAGTAAACCAGCTGTCTAAGATGACAAAGGAACTGCAACGATGGAAATTATTTGAAATTGATAGAATTTAAAATACTTGGTAGAAATGAATTTTATACATGGGAAAATGCCATCTCAAAGTGCAGAAACTGTGGGTTCAGGAGCTTTATACCACTCTCTTCCATTGAATTTTCAAAAAGAACACAACCCATAAGATATTAACCATGATATATGCCTTTACAATCATGATTCTTGCTTCACTAATGATTTCCCGTTTACTTTATGCAGGACAGGATTTTAAAGATTAGGAAAGTTTATGATGCTTTTTTGGCTGAATTTCCATTGTGTTATGGTTATTGGAAGAAGTACGCAGATCATGAGATGCGCCTTGGTTTCATGGACAAGGTTGTTGAAGTGTATGAAAGAGCTGTTTTAGGGGTTACATATTCAGTGGACATATGGTTGCATTACTTTATATTTGCCACTGAGACGTATGCAGATCCGGATACAATTAGAAGGTAATATCTGTTCAAGATGAATGTAATTTCTTTTCTACATTGGAATCATTTGTAATTTCCAGCATCATAATATTTTGGAATTTTATTCTAACATCATTTCAGTATGCCTTCAACAGTGGTTCCTCATTTAATGGCGAAAGGTCTGATGGGAATGCTTTAGAAATGCATTCTTGATGCAACCCTTTGATTTGGGGCTATTTTGTGGATATCTGTTTGAATTTCATTTTAGGATGCAAAATTCTTTTTCTTTTGGCCTAAAAACCACTTCCCTCCTCTTCTGAAGGTCTGCGTCCTAGTAATAGTTATTTGTGAGTTATGGATGTGTTTAACTTTGACCTCTGGGGTGCATCAATATGCAAAATGCTGCTGGGAAGATCTCGTCCTCAGTTAAGGGCTAAGATGGCCTCATTCACTGCTCCATTTCAGAAATGGTATGGTTTTATCAGGAAGGTAAATGCAGCATTTGGAAGTGTCATGCTGTTAGAGTGAATTGTTCCTTCACCTTCAAAATAGCAGTGCCTAAAGTCATGGATGAGTCTGCATTCACTGACTTAATGTTTATGTCTGTGCTTTCACACTTTTGTGTTTATCTGTGAATCAGGCTTTTTGAGCGAGGATTAGATTATGTTGGAACAGATTATTTATCTTACCCCATCTGGGACAAGTATCTTGAATATGAAGAGATGCGTGCGGAGTGGGGCCGTGTTGCCACGCTTTACACCAGGATATTAGAGATTCCAAATAAACGGCTTGATGATTACTTTGTCAGGCAAGGTTTTCTCATAGAATCCACATGTTAAATTACTACAGTTTACAGTTGGTGCCTGTTTGAGGTAGTTTCAATTTGTTCATTGTTGGTGCATTTGTCTTGTCTTGTTGCACATTATTCGAATATATTTAATTGTTCATACTTCTACAGATTTAAGGCTTTTGCTGCCAGTCGGCCTTTCTCAGAACTAAGGACTGTTGAGGAAGCTGCTGCTGCGGTGGCTGCACTTTCAGAGGCTGCTAACCAGGGAAATGAGGGAGAGACTCATCCTGATGCTGCTGAACAGTCATCTAAATCTCTAAGTGCTGCTGGCTTAACAGAAGCAGAGGAGTTGGAGAAGTTTGTTGCCATTAGAGAAGAGATGTATAAGAGAGCTAAAGAGTTCGATTCTAAGGTCTCTGACTTTGAGAATGCTATTACGAGGCCCTACTTTCATATGAAGCCCCTCCCTATTACGGAGCTTGAAAATTGGAATAACTATCTGGATTTTATAGAAACAGAAGATGACCTCAACAAGGTATTTTGGGCTTATTTTCATCCCTGGATACCTCTGTGGCTTGCATTTTTTTCACTTATTCTTTGTTAAGCATTCACTTACAGTTAAGTAATATCTGCTGCATCATGTGCTTTATTGGCTAAATCGTTGGATGAAGCAACTTTTTAAATGGGAAATTTCACTGACACTAAAGCATGGGCCTTCAAAATGGTTTCCATAAGGCTAAGTACTTTCAAACCTTCATTTGTCAGTCGATGTTTTGGGTTCCAGTATGAGTTGAAATTTTACGCTTTTTAAAATTCATATGTTATGCATGCAGGTTTCTTGTCTCCTTACCATCTGTCTATCAGGCAGGGAGGGTCCCTAATGGGGGACCTTTCTGTTTCCCACTGGAGTATCTTCGATGCATATCTTTTTCATGCTTTATTTTCCCTTTCTGTTGATCTATTTGTGATTTCCAGTACACCCACCAGCATGTGATTTTGTACTTTTGTGAACTAGGTGGTGAAGTTGTATGAAAGATGCCTAATTGCTTGTGCCAATTATCCTGAATACTGGATACGCTATGTCTTGTGCATGGAAACCTGTGGAAGTATGGATCTTGCAAATAATGCACTGGCTCGTGCCACTCAAGTGTTTGTCAAGGTATAAAATTCAATTAGTTTTATGTTCATGTGAAAATTTGAAAATGTTGCACCATTGTGTTTTGCATATGGTATAGTGATGCTTTGTTGGAAATGTGTTCCTAAAACTACAATCAAGTGGAAAAAGAAAGTGAATCTGAGGCTGAAGAGAACCTCCAAAGAAATCAACCTTCTAAATAATATGACTAGAGACTGTCCTAGGGAGATCATGGGAAACAGAGGGCAAGAAAGGGAGAGAACCAGGGAGGGAGAGATAGATTCAGAAACCATGGGGTAGGGAAAAGTGTAATCAATATTTCAATTCATCTTTCAAGCGCGATATTCATCTGTACAGAATAGGATTTTTTTGTAAAGGAATCTAACTAGCTTGAAAATATGGAAGAAAAAATAGTAAAGGTAAAAAATTCTAACTACATTTATGATCTTGCCTAATGCTTATTGAATAGAACAACCTAGATATTATGCTATCGAGTAGGTAAACTCATTGTTACAATTATCATGAGTTCTCTTTGTCTTGAGTGCCTGTTGCTGATAATCTCCCCTTCCATCATCATGCTGCAACTCGTTGACCATTAATAGGGATTTTGTGCCTTCGACCTTTGTTCTATGTGCTGGAGTTTATGTTAATGTGTTTAGCTTCTTCTTGTTCAGGAAAAATCTCATTGTTTAAGCTTGAGAGGTGTATTAATAACCAATCACTTATATCTCATGCTGCGATACCATCATTTATGAGTTGTTGTATTTGTCTTCAAAACTTAACAGAGACAGCCTGAAATTCACCTTTTTGCCGCCCGATTTAGAGAGCAGAATGGGGATATACCTGGTGCCCGAGCTTCTTATCAGCGTGTACATGCTGAAATTGCACCTGGTCTTGTTGAAGCAATTATTAAGCACGCAAACATGGAACATCGGCTGGTGAGTAGTGTTAGCAAGCTGCTAAGAACTCCCATTTGCTGCATATATGTCTCATGTTTTGACTTGGTCATTTCTTTTGTTTGCAGGGAAACCTTGAAGATGCTTTCTCTTTGTATGAACAGGCCATAGCAATTGAGAAAGGAAAAGAGCATTCACAGACCTTACCAATGCTGTATGCACAGTACTCCCGATTTCTTTATTTGGTAAGTTTGTGTCAGCTGCCATGCTTGCTGGCATGGCTGCTTTGTTCTTTCAGTTGGAACGATAAGGGTGGCTTCTTCTTTGCCACTTCTGGAGATGAATATGCATGAATGCATGTACGATAAGTTGTGATGCTCAATGCATGTACATGATTAGTTCAGATTACTGTAGAAATCAGCCAACGGAATTTGAAGCGATAAATCAAATCTACTATGTTTAGAGAATGAATGGAACAACTTGTTGTCAAAAGATAATTGAGCAGTCATATTTTACAATGTCTCAAATGTAGCAAGAGCAATGCTAAATGTCACTGGATGTTCTTTCTTTGAGCTCTTTAGATGTATTGGCATCAAATGTGTTGCAATTTACATTGAATTTAGGACTCAGAAGCATTTACAGTCTGCCATGTCTGTTTTAATCAGCTCTTGTTTAGAAGTGAATTTGTTTGTTACACTTTCAGCATGTGACTTGTGCATTTAAAATTTCATGTTTGGTTTGTTGTTTTTCTTCTTTCCTGAATGGGTGGGGAAGAAATCATCAAATATTTAGATTAGATTCATCATTGAATTATCTTGATTAAGCCCCTGGATTTGAGGGGTAGTTTCTTATGTTTGAGTTGTTAATGACACATGTTAAATGCCTGCTACAAAATAGCCTTGGCCTTCGGGATTTGATCATTATTTCCTTGTTGTATGTTTTACTAGGTTTCTGGAAATGCTTCTAGAGCTAGAGAGATTCTAGTTGAAGGACTCGAAAATGTGCAACTATCAAAACCACTTCTTGAGGTATGTGTGAGCTTTTCTCTATGAACACTTGCATAGAAGCACTCATAATCTTTTTACACATATTAGTTTTGCTTCACTTTCTTGTAGGTAATATTCTGCTTTAATTGTGCCTTTTGGATGTAGGCTCTTATACATTTGGAGACAATCCAGTCTCTGCCAAAGCAAATTGAATATTTAGATTCGTTAGTTGATAAGTTCATTAGGCCCAACTTGGATACCATCATTACTGCAAGTGCTGCCGATAGGGAAGAACTTTCTTGTATTTACATGGAGGTAATCGATTCTTTTCTCATCATTTCTTTAATTCTGTCAAGATTTATACTTATCAAAAATAAAAAAAGAAAACCTTTTGGGATGTGGCTTTACGTGATGGATCTGGGGCTGGCATTCTTATCATGTATACCTCTTATTTCATCTAAATAAGACGGAGTAAAATGTGCAACTCATTCTATAAAACTTCATTCTATTGTTAAATCCTAATGGCTACATTTTAGTGGTTTGCAGTTGATTTCATTAAGTCTAGTGACAGCTGAATGTATAATTTGATTTTTGATCTTACAAAATCCTTCAGTTTTTGGGAATGTTTGGAGATGCACAGTGCATCAAGAAGGCTGAAGATCGTCATGCTAAGCTGTTCATACCCCACAGAAGCAAGTCAGAGTTAAAAAAGCGCCATGCTGAAGATTGCCTAGCTTCAGATAAGGCAAAACTTCCCAAATCCTACTCTGATGATCCATCACCAGCCCACTCTCTGATGGGTGCTTATCCAAATGCACAAAACCCATGGGCAGCTGGTTATGGCGTGCAGCCGCAAGCTTTGCCACCTGTTACACCTGTGCAGGTTCAACAGTGGACCCCTACCTATGGTCAACAAGTACGTTGTCATTTCTGAACGTTTTCTTGAAAGTAACGTGTTTTTATGTGTCTATTTTTGCATTTGGGGGGGGGGATTTTCAACTATAATTTGCTAAATACCCTGTGACAAAGATATGCAGTTATTGGGTACTTACTTTTCTGTACCGAAAAAGAATAATAATTTTAGTAACACGCTGAATTTTATGTTATAGTCTTATCATACAGATATTTTGATTATGTTGTACTAGGCTGCTGCGTATGGTGCATATGGCGTTTATGGAAGCAGCTACACTAGCCCACAAGTTCCGACGTCTGTTGCCCAGGCTGCAGCTTATAGTGCTTATCCCTCTACATATCCTGTCCAGGTACAAAAAAATCACTATTTTATGTTTTTTTACTCCTTTTCTACCTGGTCGCCCGCACATTTACCAGGCCAGAATGAGAATTTTGATGGAGTAAATCAGTTATCTTTATATTTTCCACCCGTGCAGTGTAAAAACTGCCTTTTTTTATTTTTTTTTCCTCCTGTTTCACGTCCTATCAATTCTTGAGCTCATAATATGTGATTTTAGCAGGCCTTCCCTCAACAAAGTTACTCACAACCAAGCACAACGGCGACATTGGTCCCAGCGCAACAGCCAGCTTCTGTAACGCAGCCCTATTACGGAAGTTACTACTGAAAAGGCAATGATTTTTCCTGCCTCTTGCCCCTAAGTTTTCATCTTCTCCCCGGTAGTCCGTTTACTGATCCTGACTGTAACCTTTGTTTTAAATGTTGGGGATACGATTTGTTATGGTGTGGCCGAAATGCACAGAGGCAGTGGGGGAACCAGTGTAGATGGGACAATGTAGTAGTTTTTGTGGGTCTTTTATGTTAACTCTTACTGTTATTGGTTTCTTTTTTTTTTTTTTTTGGCTTTCCACGGAAAAATTGTACGTAATTATTAACTTTTGCGATGTATTTCCGAGGTTATGGTAGTAGAGAAGAAAAGAAAACCCTGGAAGTAACAAATCAGGCCAGCTGGTATGGTGAAGTATTTAATTTAGTTTTATCTTTCTTTTTTTTTTCATTTTTGATCAAAATTTCAATTGGTTGTCCACTGGATTGCAACGTCTAGTGTGATTTTGAATCCAAATTTTACCATTCAAACGCTGCCTGAGATGCTTTTTGTTATCAGATGGATGTCGCGATTATTGTGTGAAGTGTTTGTTCCCCTTGCCAACGAGCCTAACGTTTGAAAAGCTCCTGGCTCTCCACCGGTTACATTTTCACTCTGTTTAAGCTGTGGCAAAATGATCTGCCCCGACTAGCATTGGAAAAGAACTGTCGTTCCGTTCGACATGTTCTGGAGCACCGAAATCTGACTCGGTTGGGACACGTATAATTTCGAAAGAATATCACGTCTCGAATGCAACGTGTGGCGGGCGGAGAATGAAGCCCATCTCCAGTAGGTTTCTAGAAAGTTGTGAGTCTATTCCCAAAAATTTGAAGGCATCGGGTTCTCATAGAAAAAAAGATAATAATGATAATATATATATATATATATATATATAAAGAAAGTTACTCTAAATATATAAAATTTATGGTTTAATAAATTTCTTGATTTAAAAAATGAAGTTGTCGGTAAGCTCTCCGCAGAAGGAGTTAAAACGGGGGAAATACATTTTCCAAAGTCAACGGGAAGAGGTTAAGTCGACAATTTGTTCTTTTAATTAAAGTGCTACGATATTATTACGACCAGACACACTCGCCAGCATTTCTGTCCATTAATAGATATTGAATATCGCAATCATTGTGAACTTTGTTCTAAAATGGAAATATATTCAACCGACGGAGGAGAGGAGCGAAGGTGGACGGCAATGGTCTATTGGCCTAGTCTGCCAAGAGACTCAAGAACCATGTCAGCAAGGTCAGGACCATCAATCAAAGCCGCACGTTTGAATGGCTCGAACCACTTTGCCTTCCTTTGGTTAAAAAAGCTGTTGTCTGGTTTTTCAGATATTCCGCATAAAGTATGTAAATATAGAAAAGAAACTCTGTAGAGTCAGTTACGGAGTGTCACGGCTCTGCGCCGACACTCGAACGGCCACCGCCAATGGTTCTCGCCGTCCCCACAATCAAGAACTAGGCCAGTCCAGTACACCGTCATATCACGGCAGATCTCAACCGTAGAACCAAAACTAATCAATAAACATGGTACGGGGAAAAAGTTCATCGGACCACGCACGACCGCAGCCAACTTAAAAAAATAATGATAAATAAATAAAACCGAAAAAAAAAAGAAAGAAAGAAGGAAACCATCGTCGCATTAGCAGTGCCGTGATCAACGGCCATGATTCAAAGTCATTCCCCCGAGTAATTCACCGAATACGATTTAATGCGGTCAATCGCAGCAAAAATGCTTTTCAAGTGTCGAATCAGAAGAACGGGACGACAACCTCTGGCCTCTCTCTCTGTCTCTATCGACGCCTCGGTCTTGATTTCTTTGCCTGAATTAGATTAGATTATAGTCTGTGTTTCTCTACCAAATCATTTCCTAGACCGCCGAAAAGCTCCCCGCAAAAAAAAAAGAAGAAGAAAAAGGGGTGTAATAATCATCGTCTTGTGTGTATGTGTGTTTTCTTCTATCTTCTAGTATGGTAGGATCTGCGAGCCAGTCAGTCACCTTTATCATTTCTTAAAGAATAAGTGCGGGCGGGGCGCTTTTCATCTGGATCTCCCCTCCTCCGCTCTACGCTTTTCTTTCTTTTTCTGGTTTTTCTCTTTTTTTGTGGCGGGAAAAAGCCTTATCGTGTTGAATACAAAAAAAGAAGAAGGAAAAAAAAAAAACAGAGAGAGAAAGAAAAAAAAAAAAAAAGAAAGAATGGCCTCTCCGTATCCAGCTGCGTTTCAGGTGCGGTACTGCTTTATGCATAAATGTTTGAACGAAGGAGTTCGTTTGTGTCGTGGAACGAAACGCGCTTATCTTTTGATTTTAATTTTAATTTTAGTTTTTTTTTTTTTTGGGTGTTTGGGTGAATTTTAGGTTGGGTCGTATTTTGTGGGACAGTACTATCAAGTACTTCGACAGCAGCCGAACCTCATACATCAGTTCTACGCCGATGCCAGTACGATGATTCGTGTCGATGGGGGTTCCAGCGAATCGGCCTCCACGATGCTGGTAACTCTTTTTGTCTCCCCGTGTGTGTGTGTGTGTGTGTGTGTGTGTGTGTGTTGTGTTGTGTTGTTTTTGGGGTCCGTGTCCGTTCTCTGTTGTTGTCGAGGCTAATTTGATTTGATTTCCCATAAGTTTCTTGCAATTAGAAGTGGGTAGACCTTTTCCCTTTTTCCATTTATGCTCGATTGGTTGGCTGCCTTGGCTTCTTTAGCATTTTTGGGTTCTAACTCCTTGAACTTTCTTGTTTTCATATGCTTAGGATTCTGCACCAAGTAGTAAGGAATAAAAAGTGAGAAATATATTGTAGTCGAAAAGGATTGTTCTTTGGAAGCAATCTGTAGTCAAAAGGAAGGACAAAAAAAAAAAAAAAAGCACATATATATATATATATAGGGAGAGAGAGAGAGAGAGAGAGATAGATATATATTGAGATTTAACGATACGGTATTGAGATATAGATATATGTTACAAGATTGCAGATTTGGAAATTAAGCGAAAGATTATAAGGGGAGGCATATCTCTTGATTGTGTTCTAGACTGTTATGCCTTTGCTCGAATCCTTTTAGCAGAGGGTCCCATACATAGATGCACTTGTATATTTTGTTGTCATGGTCATACAGTTTAATTGGTTTTCTCTACTGCATTTGTACTCCACATGAACTAGCATCCTCGATCCGTGTATGGTATCTGTGGGATTCATTACTAATGTAGGACACTAATTGGACGATAAACAGCTTGTGATTAATTTATTATTGCAGAATGTTGTTTGTTTATGCAGCCACCGATTCCTCACTATATCTGTATTCTGTCCAGCAAATCCATACTCTTCTCACTTCTTTAGATTTCACTGCTATTGAGATCAAGACCATAAATTCTCTTGATTCTTGGAATGGGGGTGTTCTGGTGATGGTGTCTGGATCTGTTAAAATCAAGGATTTCAGGGGCAGGAGGAATTTTGTGCAAACCTTTTTCCTGGCTCCTCAGGACAAGGGTTATTTTGTTCTTAATGATATCTTTCAGTTCACTGATGATGGAATTGCTCACCAACAACATTTGGCTCCCATCTCGGTTGGAGATATTTACCAGCAACACTCAGTTCCTGTATCATCTGAAGACGCTCTTGAGTCTCAACTAAATGCATCTGGCCCTCTTCAAGAGCCACCAGGTAATATGACAATAGATGCTGGAAACTGTTAATTGCCTCAATATATCACCTAGTTGTCATCCTGTGGATCTTTGGTAAAGTATTATTCTGTGAACTGATCTCCAACTTTTGCTGATGAGCACGGCTTTTCTATTACTCAACCACGTTTTGCATGCATGCTTTTGCAGTATGGATTTTTAATTTGGGTAAAAGGTTTATTCCAACTTTTAGATCACAGTTGGATTGTAGACAATGTGGTGACAATCTCTGCAAATCGTAGAAATGGTCGGTTTGTTATGAAATGACATTTTGTCTCATTATGAGCTCCCCACAACATCTGAGATATAGGAATAGCTTGGAAAAGAAAATTTTTCTTTTTTTCCTTTGTTTTGTGTGCAAAATGACTACTTTATTTTGCCCAGATTAAGCATCAACTGGGGATAAAAATATGTTTGCCTCAAGGGGGCTGGAATGGGAGAAAGGTTCTAGGTATATTCGTCCCAATTGAAAAGGAAAAGCAGCAGAGAAAACTGTCAAAAAAGGGACAAGTAGACAGTATTTCATCCAAAGTAAATAAATAAATAAACAGAGTATTATAATTGCTGGTTGAAATTCTACATTAACTTGTCATCTCAGCATCATTCGAAGAAAGCACACTGCCTTCTTATTGGTCTTTTCAAATCTTTGGTTTCGCAGTTTCTGAATATGTCTTGGAGGAACAAGCTGGGAAGTATGTAAACTCAGTTCATATAGAAGATGATACAGTGGACAAGTACAGTCTTCCTGACCAGCAGCAGCAACAAGATGTGGAGAGTGAAATTGTGGTGGAAGAAACTCCTGTGCAAGAGATACCAGCTTCATTTCTAGGTGTTCCAGATGTCATGCAACATCCATCACCTGCTGTTCTCGAGGAACCTGTGGAAGAGCCTCAAAAGAGAACTTATGCTTCTATAGTATGCACTATTCTATTGCTTTCATGTTTGGTTTGCTTCATTTTTATGCATACTTCTAGATCTTTGATGGACTTTGATTGTTCGAGTTGTATACATAGAATAACTGAGATTCAGTTCATTGTTTTTAGTTTAATAAGAACTCAATGGTAGTCAACAGAAATTAATACATACTTTAATATATAAAGTAAGTTACATAAGATGGGATTGTGATTAAGAGATGACTAAGAACTGTTGTGCATGCAATATAAATATAAGTGGCTGAAAATTACCTAAGCTAGGATCCTGTTAATGACTAGCTTCCAATTTTGAATTTACAGTTACGGGTTAACAAGGCACAGTTTTCCCCATCAATTGCTCCTCAGCCACCTGTCGATAGAAGTGCACCAACTACTTCAGAATGGAATCATATATCACCACCTGCTGCACAGCAACCTGACTCTGGGTTGCCATTTGCACCCGAATCCAGAGTTGATGCGGCGGAGGAAGGCTTCGGAGTGGAGGAAGGTGAAGTACTTGGTTTCTATTTAATAATTCATTATTTACTATATGAGCTAGAACACTAAAAGATAAAGAATATGTTGATCCAAGCTCCTTTCAGCACTCTTGACCAAGTTATGCACTGAAATGGAAGCTATAGTGTTCCACCATATCTCATGGACAAAGTTGGTTGAAAGTCTAGGACCACTGTGTGGGCCATGAGCTCCTAGTTCATATCACAAGACCCAGTAATCTCTTGTTGAATTGTTTTCATATTAGACAGATATGCAACATAGATGCTTGTAATGGTCTGATTTGCGAAGTTGTAATCTTGTCCGGAGGGTATTCTTCTTCTTCTTTTGATTTAACCAGTTCATCTAATGGTTTTCTTCTTTTGTTTTCTCTGAGCAATATATTTTGAACCTTTTAGATGATACTGCTTTATTTTTGGAAATATATATCTTTGTAAGTTGAGAAAACATTTGCAGTAAGCTTGTTACAGTAACAATTTTTCAAAGAACATAATTTATTCTTGTCTGTTTATTCAGGTGAACCAAAATCTGTCTATGTGAGAAATTTGCCCTTGAATGTTACTGCTGCAGAAATTGAACAGGAGTTCAAGAACTTTGGCAGAATTATACCTGATGGTGTGTTTATTAGGAACCGCAAGGTGAACTTCTCTGTCACTCGTTTTTACCATATGCATATATAGTCTTACAACAAGCTTAAATAGAATTTTGTTTGCACAGGATGTTGTTGGTGTTTGTTATGCTTTCGTTGAGTTTGAAGACCTTTTGAGTGTTCAAAATGCGATCAAGGTTCGACTTTCATATTAAAGAATTATTCTTGTACTTTTGCTGGTTGCTTATGTCTTATATTGTATCTCAGTGTTCGTAGTTGTGTATTCTTTTGCCTGTCCTTTGCCTGCCTTTTTTTGTGCATGGACCTGTACTTCTAAGTTTATTGTCCACCAGAAAGAAATTTAATCATTTCAGTCCTTTTTTTTTTTTACGTAGATGTATTGCTATTCCTTTTGAATATGCCTTTGTTAGAAGGATCTTGGTAGGTTCTCTAAAGGAACCTTTGATTGTAACTGTTATGGAAGACCAGTTCAATTGAATGAAAATTTGAGAAATGAAAATTGAAGTGGAAATTAGATTCATGTTATCTTTTAGTTAGTGATCTCAAGCTTTATAATATTGACATCTTTGTTCTGTGAACATTAGGAAATTTATCAGAACTATTTACTGGCTGATAGACTGAATTATGTGTTAGTCAATAAACACGAGATGGACCTGAAGGAAAGATTCTATGTTGTTTTCCATGACCTATCCCTGTAGTTATTGCTTCTATGCTTTGCATCATAGCTGGATCAGTCGTAACTGATTAAGTTCCTTCTTTAGGCATCTCCTATTGAAATAGCTGGAAAACAAGTCTTCATTGAGGAGAGAAGGCCAAACAGTGGCATTGCTTCTCGAGGTGGAAGTAAGTGAACTAATGCCTTCCGGTTTAAATTGCATGCGGTCATGATTTTCCATTTTTCAGAAGGAACATGGTTATCTTTGTTAAACAGAGAGCTTCATGGAACACATGTTTATCTTTATAATGTTAGTGATTGGATTTAGAGCTATCTTACATGGACATGGCCATCATGTAGAGTAGAATCAAAATGAGTTGCAGGCCAATTGTAAGAAAATGCTTATAGATCTACAGTGGCAGCAGGGATGGCAACATATATATATATATATATATATATATATATATATATATATCCTTAAATGGAGTATTTTTCAACTGTTTTTGCAGGTCGGGTTCTCCTTGTTGGTCCTGAAAATGTATTATTTGTTGTAATATGTCATATCCTTGTCTGTGCTTAGAATGTTGTGCCTGCTTGAAAGAGAGGAAGAAATGATTTGCTTCATTTGTCTTGACATTAAGAGGTCATTTTAATTTCATTGAGCAGGAAGGGGAAGAGGCAGGGGCAGTTATCAAACAGATGCCCCAAGGGGACGTTTTGGCAGCCGCAGTCTAGGCAGGAGCACCTACCAAGATGGTGGTGACTACAGCAGATCACGAGGCAATGGTTTCTACCAGCGTGGTTCCCGGTAGGCAAAAGTTGCCCGGGAACAAGGTGCAAACCAGCAGAACCACCGGGCCTGAACATAGTCTTTTTTAATCTAAAGGTGATAGAGGCTTTTTAAGTTGATTGATTGCTGATTGGAAATTGCCTTCTGATGGCCTGTACTTTTTGAGGTGTTTAAATTTTGAGCTTTTTAAGTTCTATCCAGTGAGGAATGCAATGTAATGATTTCATGGGTTATACAAGTCTTTTTGTTTTTAGAGATTCCAGAGACCATTTCAACACAAGTCAGTTCGGTTAATGGAATCAATTCAACCTTATTGCTATAAAAGTAGGCATGCGGCCGATTTAGAGTTATCTCCAGAAATCTCAAATCAAGAGATGGACAATGGACACGAGCTTTACATACACCATTCCTTGGACATGAAGTATCTTACGGACTGTCAGCGGTTTTTGTTTTATGTTTTTTTTTTTTTTTGTTCTTTTAAAATACTCGAAGAGGTCACTGTGGAAGAGATTGGTCTAAAGTTCCTCTATCTGTCGATATCAATTTGCCTAGTCATTTAGGAGGCTGGATGGCATTTCAATTTGTATCATGCACAGCAGAACGGTTCCTCTTGTTTTGCTGGACTGTTCCACATTATCTTCACCCCTCCCTCCCAAAACACAAACACAACCCCACCAATGTGACCAATGTCGACAGTTTCACAGGACATCTCGCAAAGCCCTGCAAACAAGTCAAGCACCAGCGGAAGCCACGGCCCCTGGGAAGTGGGTGGTGCTGGCGTCGAAATCATTTGCCACCAAGCACTCACCTTCATCTTCCTCTGTTTCCCAGAGGAAACTGGCATATGCTGCCTGGACATGGCTGCATGACAGGAAGAAATACGGATGGTAAGGAACAGAGTTAGCTCAAAACATGCAACAGATTATAGATATACATAATTTCTGAATCACATACCTATCTTTAGGAGAAGCTCGAACTGCATGCTCAAAATAGCTCGAAGCTCTATCCTGGTCACAACGTAGTTCCCAAATTAACTTTGCGTATTGTGACAGAATTTCTCCATCATTGGGATCTGCTAAAATAGCCCTAGCGTAATATGCCTCTGCTCCTCGAAGGTCTTGCTTTGACTGTGCAATATTTTGTTATATATCAGTATCAAATCTTTGACCCAGCAGAAATCAGAAACTCAAGATACAGACAGGTGCTTGTAAAAGAAAGCCGAAGAATGGAATTTTCTCTGTAAATCGAAGCTTCGAAAGAAATCAAATTTCCAATCTGAAACTGGTACATCTTATGACAAAGAGATGGAAGCAACCAAAGAAATAGAACATTGCTCACCTGGTACAAAAATTGAGCATAATTCCTCAGGAACAAAGCATTGCCGGGATTCTCTTGAACCAATCTCTTATAGTACTCCTCCGTGCCATTAATGTATTCGTCGTCTCCACCCGCTGAATTAAACTCACCACCACTGCCTCCTCCTCTTCTGCCACAACCACCGTCATTTCCATTAGTGATACCTCCGTCAACACAAAGCCCTTCTGCAAGATGCAACTCTTCACTATCTGAACTTCTTTTCTCCCGAAAGTCTGCATTCCAAGTCCTATCCATTACTCTCACCTTCTCACTTAAAACCATGTTATCGGTATCATTGCTTAGACCGAGGTGACCAGCATGCAGGGCCGCTTTTTCTTTCCACTGTTCCTTGTCTTCCTTATCATCTTCTATGCCACTCCATTCTTCATCATCATCTTCTTCTTCTTCGTCATCGTCTTCATAGGGAATTCTAGAATTACGAAATGAAAAGGACGGTATAGTATCCAACATCGCACACTTTGGTCTCCCTGAAAACTTTATGGGTTGGCTTGAATTGTGATTCTCTTCATTGCTGTTGCAAGAAGCATAGGCTAGTCCTTCGAGGTTCCCTTCAGATTGAGCGCGGCGAAAGCCAGTCTGAGAATGGTTGGAGAATTCGGCAAAGGATGGAGAGATGGGAGAGGAGTTGCAAGAGATGGTGAGGAGATTCCGACGCCCAAGTTGATAATAAGGTATTTTGTTGAGGCTTTGGTGGTTCTTGAGGATATGATTGGTGGTGTCATGCTGATGACAATTGTTGCTGTTGCTGGGACCGTCGGAGAAAGATGAGAGCAGGGAGCCAAGAACCGGTGTTGAAGAGCTTCTTAGCAGCATGATTGCGGCTCTTTGTGGCTGCTAATTCTGCAACAGAAACCCTGCTGAAGATTAAATTCAAAAAGCAGTTACTGTCATTGTTTGACATGTATTTCACAAACAGCAGTAGCAATAAAATGGTCCACTGGTCTTCAAGACTGAAATTTGTATCGACTCTTTATGATTCAGCTATCCAATTATATTAATGTGTTGGCGTGTAAAACCCCTAAGCTCCATGGAAAGACCAAGTCTCCCTTTGCCTATTCCAAGTTGTAGCACAAAAATTGTTAAAGAACCCTGATTGTTAAGCAATACCAGGGAACAGGCTTACATGCGTTGTCTCCAATTCTTGAATTGCAATATGGGAAGAATACAGCTATGACAACACTTCTTGCTAACTGCTATTAAGGCCATTTCAAGGAGACCGAGATTGAAATGAGAGAGAAGAATCATACCTCTTTTATCTCTGGAGATGCAATCTTGCAGAAAGAATAGAACTTTCAACTCTTTTTAAGCTCCTCCGAGTATATAATTCGCCAGGCACGTTGACGAGTCGTCCCCAGAAAGAGAACCCGCCTTTTATAGGACATGTGCGCGTAGAGAAATAATAAAAACAAAAAAACAAAAAAAGGCATGATATTGAATTTAATTTGTCCTCTGCCAAATAACGATTTGCGGTGGAGAGAGGTTTGATCTAGTCGGAGGGTGGGGCCGGGGGGGGGAATAAAATATCAACTTGTTCTCTAGTTTGGAGGCTGGAAAACGGGACATGTGGACATGCACCACAGACTTGGTGTTGCAACTTGGCAACGTTAGGAGGCATACGCACCGTCTGATGTAATGACAGGATCAAGTTGCCGACTCGCTGATATCTAACCCATTGTTCACGTGGATTTCCGTTTTGTCTTCGCGGAAGTTACACATTGGAGCGCGTTTTGATTTTTCTGACCGCTAGCTTTTAGATTTATACCCGTACACGCGGCTCCAATTAGAATAAAAGAGACCCAAATCGGTAATACTTGTGGGTTACCTCCGGAATGTCATTTGGGTCTTAGTTTTGTTTTAACATGGCTTTAATTTATGTCTTAATTTGGTTTAGTCACGTTAATCTGCCAATTGAACCCATTGATTTATCCCGGCAAACCTTGTTTAGGATTACTAATCCAAAGGGTCTTTTCCACGTCAGATGCCTTCTTCAGACCGCCGTAGAGAAATTGTTTTGCGGGTTACTTGGAGAGCAATCCAATCCAATGGTCTGATTACTGGATGACCTGTAACGTGTGATGTGTAAAATCGGATCTATCTGACATTCATTCATCTGCGTCGGCATTACATTTTCGTAATATTCTTGAATAGTCGGGCATTAAGATACTGACGCATTGAAAAGTAATGCAACACGTACCAAATTCTTTACTTTATTTATTATTTTTATTTTTTTGAAAAAAAAAAGGAAGAAGCTAATCTGACTTGGCAACCACAAAAACTATTATAATAGGCGAAAGAAGGTATATAAGATGGGCTCATTGACGGATCTGGGCTGGCCTTCACAGTATTACGGGCCTCTGAAGAAGCCCCCTCAGTGCTGCCTTTTAAACCTCTGGGTTGGTGGCAGCAATGCCTGTCTCTGAACCCCTACTAAACCCCCCGCACTCGAGTCGGCAGTCATCCTAGGTTTCTGGGTTCAGCATCTTGGACGCGGTGATTATACTCTTCTGGGTTTAACTCTCTTCCTTGCAAAAGCATCTAGCTTGTTCTGGCTTTCTCGGCAAGGTGGTGTACACTGAGGAAGCGGCGGATGCAACTAAAAGGTTAACAAATTGATTTATGCCGTTGACTGACATTGAGCAGAGAGATGTTAGCGAGAAGGTTGGTTTCTTTCTTCAGGAGCTCTCCAAAATCTCAGCTCTCCAGGTATACTGAACCAAAGAACCATTTTTTCTATTTTTTATGCATGGAATTCCGTTCATTTTTTTATGCTTTTATTGTGTGTGTGTGTGTGTGTGAGAGAGAGAGAGAGAGAGAGAGAGGGAGGGAGAAACAAGCAAGAATTTCCATTATAATGTTGCTACTATTAGAATTGCTTTGTTTTCTGTTTTTGTCTGGAGTACGAAAGGTACTTTCATATGATTTTGTTATCTGTTTTTTGACAATTCCATCTTTGAGAGAGCGAAAACTATAGGAGGAAGTTGTGCATCCAACGGCTGGAAAAGTTGGAATTGAATTTTCATTTTTTTGAACAAAAAGTTGAAGATGTCTTTAGGACTACAGTGAAGAAATTGGGATTCAAATGATCTCAAAGTTGTGCAGATGTTCATTTCTTAATGAGTTAATCTGAATTCTACTTTGATGATTTGGTGACCCATGAATTACTTTTTCAAATCAAACAGTAACCCAAAGCCTGCAGATGAGGGAAAGAGCCACTCAATGGGTCGTAAGGCAGTTTCTTTCATGTTGATCACAGTCACGGGTGGTGTTGCTTTGAGTGCAGTTGATGACCTTGCTATATATCATGGCTGCAGCAGGTTTGTTTCATTTTGTGGTATTTTTGAGAAACTCTAGTTTGCGTTATATAAGCTGGCATAGGGTTACTCATGTTGGCCTGTTTGCGCCACAGGCTCTGCTTGTTCCCTTTGTACTAAATACGGTATATAATGTGAAGTCAGAGTATACTTTTTTCTCCATCATATATAGTGTAAAAGATTTATTATGAGGGATGGATTTTGGTCATGTCGGAAATGATATAAGTCGATATGGAAATGATATAAATGCATCATTTAATGGTTGATCAAGCAAAAAGACCAATGAAATTTATAATAAAGATTCTCCCGACAATCATGTTGCATGTTGCATGTTGCAAACTATGAGATTGTAATTTTCATTTAAGATTTGCATAAATGAAAACGTGTAATGTTTCATAAATAGATTTTTCTTGCCATGTTGGTATGATCTATGTATATTTTCTTATGTTGAAAATAAATATTCCTTCAGATGTTTCCTTTGATATATTAGGATCACTTTTGTGTTATTGATGGCTTAGTCGGTGATATACATGAGGTCCTCATATGGTAGCTCAATGTTTGTGTTTACAACCTCTTTAAGCAAAATTGGCAAGGGTTTGTAGTACATATCAAAGACAAAGTAGTTACTAGACGGAGACATACAGTGAATAATTGCCATCCTTCCAGACGTCCGCCTATATCTGAGGATTGTTTTAGTTAGATGTGATTACTATAGTGGTGTGTTTTAGGATTGCCTATTATCCTCCATCTAACCAGTCCTTGTGTACTTTGTTCATCAACCTCCATATCCTTCTAGCTAAATGCCTCAAGTGAATCTTCATTCCTCGACTGGAATGCTTATAAAGAATGGAGGGGCTGCTAGTGCTCATATAAATTGGTTTGATTAAGTTGAAGGGGCCAGCAAAGTGAGGGTGATCTATCTTTGTATTTCTTTGCCTTCCCCACTTTGCTTTGGAGGGTGGGAATGTGATATCGGTGTCCAGCAACTTAATACTTTCCGTAAATTCAGTTGTAGCCGTTAAAGGTTATCTGTTAATTGATGTCTTACGTTATGCGACATATTGTAGTATGGTCTTTTTTATTCCTGATTGTCACATTAATTTTTCAGCAAGGCCATGGAGAAAGCCAGTAACAATCAGGAAATCAAAGATGCTATTGGGGAACCAATTGTAAAAGGGCCATGGTACAATGCATCTCTAGCAGTGGCTCACAAGAGGCACTCTCTATCTTGCTCAGTTCCTGTGTCAGGGCCACGTGGCAATGGAGTCCTCCGATTTAAGGCAGTTCGTAATGGAGGTTGGTGCTGTCTTTTCTCGTATGCTTGATTTCTTCTCTAGGTCTGCATAAAACCACTTTGATGCCAAAATCATTATTGTACACAAGAACCTTATGCTACTACGTAGATTTTTTTTTGTCTAAACTGATCATGCATTTCCCTTATCTTCTGTTTAGAAACTTGTTCTGCCTTATTCCTACCCAGGCCCCCTTCTACCATCTGCACGGTAACTGTTTTCCTGTAAACTTGTGCCCCTTCCCCCCACCTCCCCTCCCCCAAAAAGACGTTGCCTGTTACATCTTCCTGTATTTCAACGTGAAATTTAGTTTGGAGTGGCCTCAGTAGGCCATCTGCCTTTAACCTCTTTTTTTTTTCGTTTTTATTATTCTTTAATACAATCGGGAGTCAGATAATATTATTTCTTTGTAGGGGTTGGTAGGCTACTATGCATATGAAGGGGTCTTTGATGTCATTTTTCTTTCTGCTCTTATTCTAATAAGTAAATGACTCCTGCGTCCAACAGATGACAACTGGTTGTCCTTTTTTCTTTCTCGGGAATGGGACATTCTGGTACTGGAAGCCCTCCTCCATATTCCTGCTAATGAAGGGAACGATCAAACGTTGCGGATTAGTGTCCTACCGCCTATAGCTTGCAAGGCAGGCACCCAGTGCTGGCTACAGGAACCTGTGAAGCCAGAGAAGAAATGACAGGAAGCTGCATGCACTTAGTACATTGGAAATTTCTGTCAATTCCCTTTTCAGTTTTTATAAGTTTTCTCGACAGACAGAGATGGGTCTGTCAGGCTCATCTAATAAGTTATCCATACCATATTATATTTTTTCCCAAATCCCATTCTTTTGGATGATAGTTGGTGGGTGATATGAAGGATTCCAGTTCGAAGACTGGGTTCATGTTCTCGTTCTTGTTAGAACTTGTCTGTATAAATACTGGATTTTTTGGACCCTCCAGTGATTAAAAATTTACATTTCTATTTTTGAACTTTCAAGTTCTAATAAAAAAGTGTGAAATTTATGTGAATATAGAGAGTTATTTTCATTGTATATTTTACAGTCCATTTGGGTCATGGACTAAAAAACAAAAAGTTTGTCTCAATGACACGGACAGACCTCTAGTCAATGTCTCGTCTTCAGCCAACCCTGGATGGGTTCAGTGGGCTGGATAATTCGACTTGAGCTGGGCCGGATCTTAGGTTTTGTCGGGCCTCATATCGTACGAACATAATTTAAACGTTTTTTTTTTTTTTTTGGGGTTGATAAAAATCAAAATATTCAATGTTCAGAAAATTGAAAGAATAACGTTAGCGTACGGTGGGCATGGGATCTGGGCCGATCGACGGCTTAGGATATTAGCGCGATGGCACGATTTACGAGGCGTATTGAATTGGAAAACACCAGTTGTCGATCATCAACTACGACGTGTCAACTAATCCGCGGCAGTAGTGCGGAAGCCCATAATGATTTGGCTGTATTAGATCATTGCAGTGCTCTTTCTCCCTTCCTTTGGGTTGGTCCGATTTAAATAAAAAGTACAAATTTAAATAACGAAAAAATAAATTTAAATAAACGCAAAAAAAATTATATTATATATATATAATATTTATATTTACTTAAATTTATTATTATTATATTTATATAATTAAATTTAAAATAATAATAATAATAATAAAAGCCAGAAGGAAAAAGGAAAGGTGGAGGCGTGCGTGGACTATGTCGGCCCGTCGCACGACAGCAGTGGTCCGCCCGCTGGTATCGAATTGCATTCCAAAATGGACAGCGGAGCATGAAAATTCCCATGCACGCGGCTGCACGCAATATCTGCAAAAACCGCGGTTTTGGTTGTTTTTGCTTTTTTTTTTTTTCTTCTTCTTTCCTTGAATTCAACCGCTTTTTAATAACAAATAAATTTTTTAAATAAAGTTTTAAATTATTAACAAGACATCTCATTATTTTCATACATTTTTTTTATTTATTCGCAAATCTAGATGTGGTCCGTTCATAACATCTACTTTTTTTTTATATAAAAAAATTTGTTTCTACTTAAAAAAAAAAAAAACAACGTAGTATTTGTTTTTAAGTTATTTATATTTTAATTATTTATAAAATTAATAACTATAGCCGACCTAGCGTCGAAGCCCTCCCGCAATCGGTACCTCAAATCAGTACGTGCCGAGTTGAACACTCTATCGTGACGTTGGGTCCCATTCTTGTCGACTTGTCGTTGGGAGCCTATTGCAACTGGGGACTCACGCTTTGATCACTCCACAGGAAAGTCAAGTCTAAAACAAGCATATGAACGTGGGACCCCGTTCTAGAACACCCCCCCCCCCAAAAAAAAAAACAAAATGCTTCGATTCTAATTTCCTTTGCCCCACCCTTTTAAATGTTTTCTTATTTCTTTGTTCCTCCGAATATAGAAAAAAATAAATAAATAAAGGGAGACGTAACAACGGAATTTATAGGCCAGTATAATGTCACAAAGACATTATTTGATCGTACCCATTAAATTATTATTATTATTTAAAAAAACAAAATTCAAGTCAGATTAAATCTCTATGAATTGAATTAGTGATATGTCTTTCTTTTTCTTTTTTTTTTTTTCAAATTTCAAAATGGGTAACAATTCAACCAAATAGATATATTTTGTTCGATCATAAAATGTAGATTTTTAATTTAACGTATGAATAAAAGGTAAAGTGGGACTCCGAACACCAACTCGTTTCCAATTCCCTCGCCGAGTGGGTTTGGAGCCTGTGAGTTTCCAACACCTCACACAATGATGGTGGTGAGATGAAAGGCCAACCACCCCCTGGATAAATAAACTAAAAGTAGAGAGAAATTTTCTCTAGACAGAATTTTTAGCACGTGAGCGGAACAGATTTATAAAAGTACATTAATGATCCAAACGTGACATATTTATAATCTTATATTTTATACAATTAATAATTTTTAATTGTTCTTTTCTTTTAAAAAAAAAATAAAAAAAAAAATATATATATATATATATATATATATAATAATGAACTCGTAGTATTTTCGTGTCAAAAACTGACAACAACTATGTAGACAATGTATGAGAGCCCTAAATGGAATCCAATTTATCTTCGTTCTTGCAGAAAAGGAGTTCGCCGTTTTTTCTGGTTTGTTTATTACCAAAGTAGTCCACTGATTGACGCCTGTCTACTGTTTTTGTTGTGTCGGGACAAGAATTGACTTGGTATCACTCGACGGACGACAGTTGTTTTGCGTCTCAAAATACCACCAACCCGAAACGATTGTGGTAATAAATTAATAATCACACCTGGAAAACAATGAAATAAAAATGACCGAAAATAGAAAGGTTCGGATAAAAAAATAAAAATAAAAATAAAAATAAACAGGCGAACTGGGGGTAGGGAACAGGGAGATGAGGGGTGACGCTTGAAGTAGCGAAAAATGGAAGAAAACGAGGTCAGATAGTCACAGACACACCCCAGACAGGTGGGGTCCGTGCATCATCTCTCTCTCTCGCTCTCTTTACGCTCTCCTCCACCGGAACTTTCCCATTTACTACAACACCCAATTTGCTCTCCAGCCGAGCCACCGAACCCAAGAACCAGAAGGACAAGCTCGATTGTCAAATTCCCAATCTTTCTTCTCTCTTCTCTTCAATCTCCATGCCTAAAGACTTTTAAAGCTAGCGTCTTTGTTCGTGTCTTTGCCTTCATTATCATAAATAAGATTGATCCATTTCGACGGACGGTTTTCTTGGTGGGTGTTGGCGGCGGAAGTTGAGAGGGTGCAACTGCGAGTCGATGTCGACGGTTTGGAGGGAGGACAACGGAGTGATGTCGTCGGAGGACTCTTCCAGTCCGGAGGAGGCTGAACTGGAGCTGGGCCTTGGCCTCAGTCTCTCGGGTGGTTTTGGTTTCCAGGGCCAACGAGAAGCTTTAAAGGGTCATCCATATGCAAGAATCTTGACGGCTCGAGATTTGCCTTATGTGATTTCTTCTGCCTCATCATCATCATCATCATCATCATCATCTTCTTCTTCTTCTTCTTCTTCTTCTTCTTCTTCAGCGATGTCGTCTTCCTCGTCTTCCACGTTGAGCAGAACTAACGTTACCGGCACTGCGGGAACCAAGAGGAGTGCCGATTCTGTGACTGCCCCTAATGCTTATCCAGGGTATATCATTTGTAGCTCTTATCAATCTCTATATATGAGGCTGATTATTGTGATTAATTTTGCCATGTTTGATGCGATTATTTTCCCCATAATATAAATTTTGAAGTTTGGTGAGTCTGACGCGTAATATGAATGAATCGAGGGCTCTCCTAAATGAAAACAGAACAGAAATGCTAATTTTATCGTCAAGTTCGTATCTTTAAAATAAGCAGTGCACAAAATGGCTAGGATGCGAGGAGTGGTGGGAAAATATGAAGAAAATGGTATGTTCCTAGATGTTATTGAAGCATACGAGAAGCCCACTTATTGGATATAGTGATACCCTACTCCGTTAGGCGTGGTCTCGCGATTCAATTCTGAGATCTTTACGCATATGGCTTTGATAATAGCTTATACAATATGTGTGTTGTTTGCTAATGTGACATTACGGGCTGGTAAGGATTGCTAGTTGGGGAAGCCATTTAGTTTGATCTACAATTGCTTGAAAGGATTCCTAGAACGATACAAAGCTTTCTTGTTGTAATTGAAAAAAATACTATAATATCCTGAATAGGAAGACCTTTTGCTCTCATTGTTTTTTCTGGTATTTAGATTGTTGCCTGATGTTCATTGGTTATGTCTGTTGGTAAGGTGGACTTGGATCACATTTCAATACTTCCCTTAATTTCCCTGAATTCACAGTGTTGATGTTTTTATCTTTTCATTTGTATCTTAAAACAGTCATGTTGTGGGATGGCCTCCATTAAGATCTTATAGAATAAACAGCATGGTTAACCAGGGGAAGTCACTGGCCTCTGAGGAGCTTAACTCAGTGACCCAAAGGAACAACAACCGGAGCACTGTGGCAGGTGAGACTCAAAATGGAAGCAACACAAAAGAAGCCAATGCCAAGGTTAGGACTTCCCTTTTTGTCAAGGTCAATATGGATGGAATTGCAATTGGAAGAAAAGTTGATCTGAATGCTCATGGCTGCTATGAGAGCTTAGCCCACACTTTAGAAGATATGTTTCTTAGGCCCTCGACATCCACTATGGCAACACGTGAGCCTTCTTGTCCCTTTTGTTCCAATTCGTCAAATAACCTGTTAACTTACCATTTAATTACTTTTTCTTCACTGAGAAAAAAGATACAAATTTATGGACTTATGGAGTTTTGGGTTGTCATGTTGGAACTTGCTAGTTTTATTGGTCTTTCATTAAGTTTGGCTTGTACTCAAGCTGATCTGGATTGTTGATGGCTTACTTTATGTTTATGCTTTACATAGCAGTGACAATAAAGGTTGGATGATTTATTTCTTGTCATAAGTGACCCATGTCCTAGCTTCCTGGTCAGGGGCTCAAAATTTTTTGGGTGAAACTTCTTGGTAATCAAAATTTCATATTGCTTCCAGAAGTTTGGGATTAGTCAGGATTGATGCAATATTTGGTAATTCTTTAAATTTGTAGAATTAGTACAAGTTTTACGATGTTAGAATCACTGTGATTTAGAAATTTTGTAATCCCAGGGATACTTTTGTTATTAATGAGTTTGGCAGCAACCCATTGAGGTTGATTAATTGCTTGTTGCTCTCGTCTTTGTACTTAGGATCACAAGCACCGGAGCCCAACAGAATGGTGGATGCATCAAGATGCTCAAAATTGCTGGATGGATCATCTGAATTTGTACTCACTTATGAGGACAGAGAAGGGGACTGGATGCTTGTGGGAGATGTTCCTTGGAGGTATTACCTTGACGTGCAGATTATCATAACAAAATTACTTCACACTACAATTTTCATTTTAGATCATGCTCATGTGATTGCAAAATTCTTTTTTCCATTTCAAGCCCCAATGCTGAAGAAAAAGGAGCCTGATGATGTATTAGTGTGATAGGATGGCTCTAATAATTTGATTTGTACAGTGTGATAATAATTCCACTACAGGAGTCTGGAATGAAAATTAGAAGAAATTCTGTTTTTTTTGGGGGGTGGTGGGGGAGAGAGGAAGAGATGAAGTGGATACCGACTGGTAGAATGGGTTCCGCTACACCTTGTGCTCTATACTTTTGAGATCTAGATATTACGAGAGCAAGATTTAAAAGAAAAGTTGCGAGAGGCTGAGAAGAGAAGGACAAGGAAAGAAAATAAAAGCAAACAGCATCTGATCCAACAGAAATCCACTGAATAGCATAAAGGTGATATGGAGCAGGAAGGAAATGGAAATTATATGTTGCATAATTGACCTTTTACTTAATTCATTTTCTAATGATTTAAGGCTCTTGTGTTTTATAGCTTCCGTTGAGTTGCTTTTTTCTCTTTTGGCTCTAGGGCCAGATTAACTTTTCTTACTTTTCATTCGTGTTTGTCATTCAGGATGTTCCTTAGCTGTGTGAAGAGGCTCAGAATCACGGGGACTCTTGAAGCAACTGGACTTGGCAAACAAATATGAAACTGATTGCGTTTTCCATTCATACTGTTTTCATGACTGATCATAAGTATGCAAAGCAGAGAATCAAACCTATCTATACTGTTTTCCTTCGAACTACTGTAAGGAAAAGACAACACATGCCTTGAAGAATTGTATAGAAAGGAGAAGTGTGAAGGCATCTTTTTAAGTAAAGAACAGTTTCCTCTGGCTTTGTGTTGGTTTTGGTTTCTGTTTTATTCTTACTAGTTTTCTCTTCTGGTTATACCTTCTGAATATACTGGCCAACATTTTGAAAGCAAGAAGTGGCTTCCTCGACAATGTAATATAAACCAGCATACTTAAGTGGATGCTGTTTCTTGGATCTTATAAATTTGGTTGGATTGCTTTCTCATGCACATGAAGCCAAAAAGAAGCTTGGCTTATGAAGCTTATGACTTCTATTTGCCAGTTGGCTCTTATAATTCTATGTTTTTTGCCAATTAATGGCATGTGCGTGCAATGCGGTCCTAACGTATGCCTATGTCGCACCACCAAAGGAATTGGACTATGGTTTTGTATTTTATTTACCGTGAGAATCCAATTTCATGTACTCGTTAATGTTCTGGAAGACAGTTTGCACCATTGACTACAGGCATTAGCAAATGCTACTTACGAAAGAAATAAAAGAGAGCAATGGCGGAGGGACTCGTATTGGCTTTATATAAGTCCATTTACAGGGGATGTGCTAAAGAATGGCTTTTCCGCGTCGCTGTGATGTCCACTGTTGTTGCAATTGCTTTTTCTCCTTGGCTTTGCCTCTCCAAGCATTGTTATGACATCCCTTATTGAAGGTCTATCCCTGGGGAGCTTAGCCGTGCAGAGAAGTGCTATCCTAAGGACCAATAGCATCTCTTCTTGAACAAGTTTGCAACTTCCTACGTTGGGGTCTAGTGCTTCTTCTAAAGATCTGTTGTCTCTAATCTTTCTCCAGATCCATTCAACAATGTCGATAGGTTCTCCGAACTCGGGATCTAAGGGTCGCTTCCCAATTAAGAGCTCTAGTAGGACCACTCCGTAGCTATAGATGTCAATCTTTTCGTCAACCTTCATGGCGTACCCATATTCTGCCAAATGATGGTCAACAAAATGAAACGTTACTGGTGATCAACAATCCAGTCCCTAGTTTCTGCAATTAAAAGACAGTCACTTGAAATGAATCTAACCTGCAAATTGGCAACTTACCTGGGGCGATGTATCCGTAAGATCCAGCCACGATCGAAACGGTCTCATTCTTCCGGTTCATCATCTTTGCCAAACCAAAATCAGCAATTCTTGCCTCGAGATTTGCATCAAGCAGTATGTTATTCGACTTGATGTCACGGTGAATAATTGGCGGGTGGCAATCATGGTGCAGATAGGCAAGCCCTTGTGCAACTCCAAGTGCTACATTGTACCTTGAGACCCAATCTACTAGTAACCTCCCTTCTCGTTTGCCATGCAAGGCTTCTCCAAGGCTGCCATTGTGCATATACTCATATACTATCATTATTTCACTGTCATTATGAAGAAAGCCTAACAAACGAACAATATTGCGATGCCGGAGCCTTCCTAATAGGTTTACCTCCCCAACAAAATCGCCGCTGCTTCCAGTTTCAATGCCTGTTCCCGATCTCCATAACTTCTTGACCGCCACAACTGTGTTTAACCTTGGTATCTCCGCCTTGTAAACGGTCCCAGTTGCTCCCATTCCAATTACATTTGGCTCCTTGATGCCAGCTAGAATGTCAGCACTAGTGAAACCGAGCCTCTGGAATGCCATCAATCTCCAGGGCCATTTTCCCTTGCCCATTTCAATATTCTCTTCTTTGCTACCCCCGTTTGAATACCATTTTTTATAGAGATATCGAGCACCAATAAGCATGACTCCGATTGCTAAAACTGCTGCAATTCCGGCCAGCCATCCTGTAATAATGTGCTTTGCGCGCAAAATTCTTTGCTGTGATGAAGTCAAAGAATTTTGACCGCATGGAGGTAGGACGCCACCACAGAGACCTACATTGCCGATGAGATCATCCGGATTGATTGTTCTCAGCACACCATTTGCAGGAACATGGCCTTGTAGCTTGTTGTATGAAACATTTAGCACTTCCAATGCAGGAGAAGAGCCAAAATTCTGTGGTATTCCGCCAGTTAAAGAGTTATTTGACAGATCAAGAAGGGCCAATGTAGGCATCATTGCAATTGCTCTTGGTATTTCTCCTGTCAATTGGTTGTTCTGGATATTCAACTTTACCAATCTCTGACATGAAGCAATGCTAGCCGGAATGCTTCCAGAAAAATGGTTTGATGAGAGGTCCAGCACGGAAAGTTGAGGGCAGTCCTGGAATTGGTCTGGGATTTCACCTTCCAAGTTATTGTCAGAGGCCATAAAATTTTGTAGATTTGGAGCAGAAAGAATTGTCGAAGGAAGTGATGATCGGAGGTGGTTTCTAGAGAGATCAATGAATGAAAGTGACGAAGAAAAAGCAAAATCACTGGGGATCTGACCAGTAAGGCTATTGCTGGCTAACTCTAACCTTTGAAGTTTACTAAGTTTGCCAAGCCCATCTGGAATTGTACCAGAAAGAAAGTTATTCTGTATGCGAACGCGAACAAGTGAGGGACATGCTGACAAGCTGGCGGGGATTGGACCTGAGATAGCGTTGTTGAAGAGAATGAGCTTGGTGAGATTGCCACCATTGCACAAGCTTGCAGGAATCTCACCAGATAAGCAATTGGACGATGCATCCAACCACAGCAATGGTGAATTCTTGCCTAGGTCACTGGGCAATGGATCTGATAATGAATTGTTCCACAGCTCAAGCACCTCTAATTGAGTCAACCCTCCAAGCCCAGCAGGAACAGGACCTGAGAGCTGGTTGCACATTAGATTCAAGAGCTGCAGATCTTTTAGCTCACCAATCTCAGTCGTTATTTCTCCTGATAACCTATTGAAAGAAAGATCCAGTAGCTGTAAAGAAGTCAAGTTGCCAATTGTGGCAGGAATGTTTCCCTCAAAATTGTTCTGATACAAGTACAGGGTCTCAAGTGCATCTATCCTTCCCAATTCAGGTGGAATATGACCGCCAAGATTACCAACTGCCAAATCGAGATACTTTAGATTGGTGAGATTGCCAAACTCTGCTGGAATTCCACCTTCAAATTCATTATATCCAAGAATTACACTCTCCACTGATGAAAGTTGCCCCAGCTCCACTGGTATTTGACCAGTGAGATTATTCCCTGAAAGGCCAAGAAACTTCAATTTTCGCAAGTTCTCAAAAGATCTTGGAATGGGGCCTTCAAAGAAATTCCCTCTTAGATCAAGAGTTTCTAGTGAAGTCACATTGCCAAGATCTTCAGGAATAGAACCAGCGAAACTGTTGCTCGAAGCATTCAGCAAAGTTAGACCAGATGCTCTTCCAATACCGACTGGAAAGCTGCCGACAAAGAAGTTCTCGCTCACATCAATAGTTTTTAGTGAAGTGAGATTGAGTATTGCTTTTGGCAACGATGAAGAGAAACCATTGCAACACAAGTTGAGAGAAGTGAGGCTTTGCAGTCTTTGAATCTCGCCCGACACGCGACCGCTGAGATTCAAGTGGGAGAGATGAAGCTTTTCAACAGCTCCATTAGAGTTGCACAAAATTCCAGTCCAGTTACAATGAGGTGTATTATTGGATAATCTCCAATCTTGAAGGCTGTTTGATGGATCCAACAGAACCCCTTTAATCGATAGTAAAGCCGATACTTCATCATCCAAGGCAAATCCCCGAGTAGCATTAGCAGAACCAAAAGAATAGAGATCAATGCAACAGTAAATGAACAAAAGCAGGATTTTCAACTGCACATTGTTCTCCTTCATTGGTTATTTCTCTTTTCAGTTGGCTAAGCTCTCACCTTCTCCACCATTTTGCACTCTTTTAATGGGAATTGACAGAACATTGAGGAAGTGGAGAGAAAAGTGTGTGTGAGTATGAGAGGTTTGTGAGTGTGAAGGAAGAGGGGATTGGTTATCATATGAGAGTAGCTGCATATATATGTACAGATAATGTTCAAATTCTGATTATCTAAGGACAGAGAGCTCGTGAGATCTTGGGGCCTGCAACAGCTGTTAATCAGCAAGCAATGACAGGGAAGCTCTTGGACTTTATTGGAAGTTTCTCCGACATTAAGCATGGCTAGAGAATGTGCTTCTTATTTTTTACTACTGCTGCACTCTTCTACTTCTGTTAACAGTAATAGTCAACTCGAACCGGGCCATAATGTTTTTTTTTTTTTTTCCATTTTTTTATTCTTATTTGATGGAGTAAATTATATACCAACAATGAAAGTGAGGTTAACACGCTAAGATTAAGACATCTTGTTGCTGGGGTAATGAAGTCGAGGTAGATTAATATGAACATAGAGCTTGATGATGGCATTTGATGCTATTATGTCCTGTTCTAAAGGGGTGTTTTTCCGTGCTTGAAGTCGAAGGCTTCAAAAATCTTTTATTAGTGAGTTCCTTTTCCGGCATTGATTGGTTTGTCAACATTGAAAAGCTATTCGTAGAATTATAAGTGCCGAAAGCTGCCCTTTTCGAGTAATTTATATGTTGTTGGAACCAAAGGGCTGCATGACCAAAATGATGCACGATCACAGCATTGATTTGGCTATGGAAGTACTGAAGGGTAACTCCTAAGTATGACAAGAATTTAGGAATCATGACATTGATCCACATGCCACCCCATGAAATTAATGTTAAATCCGCATTTGGTTACCACCTGAATTGAGTACCCTTTCCTAATAATTTGAATTAGCCTTCTCATTTTCGAGCCATCCACCACGTTGTTTGTTCCTGGAGGCCACCGAGATCAGCACTATCACCCACTCATAAATTAGGTTAGTTACTCGTCATATGATTGAGTCACAGGGAATCTTGCCATGTTCCCCGGTAAACTAAGCACACGAAGGGGGCCAACATAGGCCCAAATAACTAGTTGCTCGCACGTTCTTTGAGCATTATTCATGGAAGAAAAACAAATATCACTGCACTTATATAGCGGAGCGAACAAGAGGAGAAATGGAAGGAAATATAGCACCGGACATAATCAATCAGGGTCTGAGCCCACCAACCATCACTTTCTTGGAAGAACATGTCAGATATCACATGCACACATGTGGAACGGTTCAATTTTATAAGTGGGAAATGGAGCATCAAGGAAATGAACAGTAAGACAGCCGATTTGTGCGCAAACTGGGCATTAAATTAAATGGGGGCCACGCTGAAACAGCTGCTTCCCAGGGGAGTGCTTGCCCCTCGCTTCCCCCATTATTAGTGGGAGAAATTGTGTGATGTACTGCTACAACGTCAAATATGGCATGTGAGATTCAATTAAAATAATTAAAAAAAACACATAATTAAAAATAATAAAGTTATTATATTTATAAAATAAATAAATAAATATAACGAATATTAAATATACGCGGGAGATTTCTAATTTCATGTTGGTGGTCCATTTGGTATGCATGGCGTCGTGAGAAGAATTGGGTATTGAAAAGGCCATGCCGTGTCCCACACGGATCCATGACCTTATTATGCTTATGCCAAGTTAAATTAAGCCAACCTCTCATGAATCGTTAAAAACATTTTAAGAGAGAGAGACGATGGTGATGATACAATTGGGGTGATCGAACATGTGGCACATGCATGAGTTTTTCCTCCTTTTCTTTTATTTATCTGTCTTTTTATTGTTCCTCGCTGCCTGTCCAGAGCATAAGACCTCTTTATTATTATTATTATTGTTATTAATTGATTCTACTAAAACTTGAGACTTTTAATTTTAAACACGATCTATCGATGAATTATAATTTATTTGTATTGCTCGAAAGCACAACGGTATTGGGCCTCGCTGTTGGCAAGACCCCTTGGAGCTACCTGGGCTAATAATATTCCTATATAGTTTCATTTAGGTCGAACTAAAGTCACCCCATAAATCTCCAAATATTAATGAAGCTCAACCCATGAATGTTCCTGTGCTCGATTCCACCCTCCCCAAACCCAGGACCCAGGCACGAGCCCCAGGCCCCTTTAGGAACAGGTAGGACATTTATGGAAAATGATTTCTGTGCGTGTTTTGTCTGATCGATGCCTACGCCAGATGGCATCCACCAAGGAAAATCCGTGAAGGAACCCATAGAAAAAGACTGCAGCTGTATCATAGTTGCTACTTCTACCTGCCATCCCTTGCCTCGTGAGAACATTTTTTTTTGCTTTGTTGCGACTTTTGGAAGTGGAGAAAAACTAGGAGAGAGCAGCATGCATGTGGATGGAGTTACGTCAGGTACATATCAAGTTCAAAAACTTGTTGGCCATGGTGATCCACAATCTTGTCATAGAATAGATAACATCATAAACTTAACTGGGGTGAATTTAATTGGGATGGTTTCATTTTCACGCAAGCACATTTCATCGATCCTTGTGTCAAACTTACTTTTAACTGCCAGCATTGAGGTGCCGTGGCAGTGAGCGCAGAGATAATTTATGTGCCGAGGGGAGGAGAAAGGAGTTAAGAAATGAGTGAGGATGGGGGAAAGCCAATGCACAGACAACAATGTATAGATAAAATAAAGTAAAAACTAGAGAGAGCTTACAGAGGAATCTTACCTCATATTATTGGTTCATCCGGAATGAAATATAGAGTTTGCAAGCCAACAATTGCGAGCCCAAAATCAGAAAAATTTGAACGGTAAACTTGTACTTTTAAATATTAATTTTATGAGTTTTTTTTATTTATATATTATTTATTTTGACTTCTTGCTTCTAATGTAAAAATTCTAATATATATTTACATACTTAGACTTGAAATTCTAATAAGAGTGAGCTTCCTGTAAACAAATTGCATGTATATCTAACCAAACTATGCCTACGTTTCTGTCTGGCGGTCCCTAAAATGAAAAGGAATAGGGGAGAGCATGTGGCTCTAAGTTAAAAAAGTTCAGCCACCATCTGTAAAATCTAAGTGTCCTATTTTATATGCATCTCCTGCGTGTTTGACCATGAAAGACGAGAGGAGAGGTCCTGACCTATAACCCCATAATGAATGCCTGTATCTCAGCCCAACTGGAGACTGTGTAGAGAATTCCCTGTAGACCTTTCCAATTATGTGAGCCTGCACCCATAAGTTCTTTCTGCTTCTCGATCACACCGGAGAATAATGGAACAAAAGAGATACCAAAGTGGCCTCCCAGTTTCCTTAGGCTTGGACTTGAACCAAAAACAATACCTATATCTGCTTTGAGCAGGCAAAGTAAGTCACCCACCGAACCACCAATATAGACTGTCAATTGCAGGCCATTCGTCCCGCGATCCTTTAAGATGTTACCGAACACTTGAAGCTTTTCTGTTGGAGACTCCACCATCCTGACAATTTCACCTGTGGAAACGGATCCTTCATAAGCCAATTCATTTGAATGTACTTTAAGAACATCAAGAACTTTTGTATCCCCTGCTCAAAGGAAAGAAACTAAAGTTTATTATCCAAAGAATATTTCTGACTGAAAGAAGTAAAAAGGGTTAAAAAAGAAATTGAAGCACGAGGACCTAATCACGGATAACCATGATATCAATATCCCCAGATGGTCTCAAACGTGCTTTAAAAGATAAACAAAATTTTCACGTATAGAAAAGAAAATACATAGCAGACTAGGTTCGAGAATTTGAAGGTCCTTTACAGCAAGGATATCTAGGATGAGCAGAGAGGTAAAGCAGCGAAGCAGAGAGACATTAGCCATGATTAATCAAAGGCCTTAGCTAAAGAGAGAATTGCTAGGGAAGTCTTTGAGATCCTCTTGCCTATGAATTGTAACTAGTGATTAAGGTGATAAAACAACCATAATATGCGAAGACAGTAACTTGATGAGTGTCCCAATTGTGGGAGACACAAGCAGATTCAACTTATGGAAAATTAAACACAGTAGTACAACATGACCCAACAAATTTTTCAGAAAATAGAACATCGGTAGAATTATACCTGATGAAAAGGCCGACCTAATGAGATCGCCACACCAACAGTATGAAATGGCATGAATATTGGATTTCGGCTTTTCATTGTTTATAATCTTCTGAAAGAACTCTTTACAGCCATCTTGAAAAGCAAGATGTTTCCCAGCCTGATGGATATCCTCTAGACTTAAACCCTTCAATGCTTCTGACTCAGAGAGCTTTGAATTTGCTCTTTTCTCAAAATCTGCAATTTTTTCCAGCGCTTTACACACACCTTCATAATTGAACATTTCTGCTGCAAAAATAGGGTGCTGTAAGCATTTTATCCAGGTGGATTTATGAGTTTTTGTACAGCATATGAAGAATCTAAAAAGCAGATGGTTCTACCAAATATATCATACCTGTTTTGCTTGGAATGATGCCATCTATGCATCGATCATATTCTCCCACATACTGGACAGCAAGAGAGCTCCAAGTGCTCCTCAAATCAGCCAATGACTTCCGAGTCAGCTGGGAATCAGGTCGATGTGTATCGACCTTTCGTGCTGATGTTATTGCAATCTCTGCTAGAATGTCCGAGGTATCAACAGCAGAGCATGTCATATCAAAATCACAAAATATGGAGAGGAGGCTATCCGCAGAGTCTTGCAGCAGAGAAAATGGCAGTACTGATTGCTGGCCAACTGGTTGAGTAAGGAAAAATTCTACTTCAAGTTTGATAGCTTGAAGATACAACCTTTCTACAACTTCAAGCTCTTGACCAGTCAAAGAGATGCTTAGCTTGTCCAGCATGTCTTCAAATCCTAGAGCGTGTGCCTAGATTGAGAAAGAAAATAGGTAAGCAGCATTGACATTTCGCCTGTCAAATATAACAATTTGATCAACAATGTGGTAGAAAAAGAGAATGGAGAACGCTAAATGCCAAAGGTTCAACAAACCTCAAAATCTTGGGAGCAACAGTAATCAACCCATTTCTTGTAAATATGGCTGTTTCCATCAGTATCTAGAAGACCATGTATCTCTTTGCTTAGAGAGGCATAAAGTCTCATGCAAGGTGCCATAGCAGCAAGGGTATAAGCAGCAACTTTTGTCCTCTCAAAAGGGGTTGCAATATTAACAGGAACTTTTTCTCCTTCAATTTTCCCTGAGGCCGTTGCCAACAGAAACTCTGCATATCTGACAGTGGCGCTGCTAGAAGCCCTCTCTTCTGGGGGTTCAAAGCCCCATTCCTGCACGGTAATGCTGTTTAGCAGTACAACCTCACACATTAAAGTTTCATTATTTGCTGAACATGTAGACTTTAACACTGATCCAAACACATCCAGGTCAAATGCTACAAAAATGGCAACCTTCGGATGAGTGGCATCAAAAACCACTCACCCCCATAAATTTAACTGAAGACAAACAATGAGAAAAATATTTGTATATTAACAGTAAAAGGACCACGATAATTGTGTTTTTGGATCACCCCAAACCTTCTATCAAGGAATCTGCCACATACCGTCACCAGAACTCTGCTAATGGTGTTTAAGAATAAGCATATTTTAAGCCTGACCAGAAAATTTGTCAATTTTCAAAAATCCCGATTGATGGAAAATCCGAAAGATGCGGCTTCCCCATCTTAGCCTGGTTTTGCTGATTCCTGAATTAACGAATCTTTTTGGCAGTTAATTGACTGAAATCCGACTTCTAATGGACCTGGGCTTCAGTTATACGTAATTAAATGGGCTCTTTCTTTTTTTATAAATTTAAGAAAAAAAAAAAAACAAACCAAAAACAAAAAACAGTGAGCCAGAAAAAAAGATTGTAACACATAAAGTCGAACATTAAAATAATAATAAGAAGGCATACACGGACTCGGGCATCGTAGAACTTAAGCATCCGCTTGACGCGTTTCATCAACGCGCGTATCCCTCTTCTATCTTCCTCGTCGTCAGCACAATCTTCCGCCAATTCCAACCTAAAAGCAATTGATTGATAACGAACGCAGCCAAACAAACCTTTACCAAAGAGCGCAAACGAAGAGAGAGAGAGAGAGGAAAAGAAAAGAAAAAGAAAAGAAGGAAAGTACAAGAAAACCAGAAAAGAGAACTTACGCGGCGATAAATGCATGGAGGAAGAGGAGGTCTTGGGAGATACAATGCAAGAAAGCGTGGGAGTCCAATGTACCGGAGGCCAAGCAAACTAAAAAGTTACTGTAGTTTGCAAACACCGACACGTTCTTGCACTTGTTCCATAGCCATCTCGCTATTCCCTCGTCTACGCCTACCATTTTCTCCGTTCACAGCAATTCATCAATCTTCGCTCTTTTGTCTTTCACACAGAAAGAAACAAGAGAAACAGGAAAACCCAAAAAAAAAAAAAAAAAAAACAAGAAAAAAGAAAAAAAAAAGAAGAAAGAAGGGGCATCAAGAATGGAGTGGGACGAAGACGGCCGATATAGCTTTTTGTGTCGTTCTTTTGTTTCTTGTGAGAGACCATCTCTCGATCGGTCGCTTTTTTGCACTGACTTTGGCAACTACGTATACATACAAATAATACATAAAGGAGGAGAGAACGAGAACGAGAGAGAGAGAGAGAGAGATGGTGGGCCCGCGTTGCTGCTGGCTTTTCACTTTTCATTTACGACAAAGGTGCAATCGTGCGGCCTCTGATTGGATGGCCACCATCCTCCTTCTAACGAGACGCCGCCGTGTAGGATAACCACAGCTCTTCATTCATTCACAACAACAATCGGTGTGGATGTGATCGATAGATACAGTGCACGTACGGCGGAATTAAATATGCTTTGTTCTACCCATTATTAACTTAACCATCATCCTCATTAGTTGCATAAATGCATGAGGATTAAAAAAGAACGTTTCATCTCTGCTAACGTGCGACCTTTTTTTTCTTCTTCTTCTTCTTCTTTTTTTTTTTTTTTAACTTCGATAAACTTTCATTGACCAAATTAATCCGATAAATAAAATAAAAAAAAAAACTAATGTCGTCTCACTTATTTAGATAATTCGACAAAGAGAGGAGAGGCAGTCCCATTATGGATCCCAAGATTTTAATTTACTAGCATTCAAATTTGGGCCATTAATCATTAGGACCATCACATTGCACCTATAGAAAGTCCCTCGAATTAATTGGGTAAAATAATTATTAAAAAAAAAAAAACAGTGGCATCTCTTGTCCTTAGGACCATTGCTATGTTAATTCTGTGCATACCGCATGCTGTTCTTTGCTGATTTAATGCGCATTAATTTACGTAACAATGAAAATGGTTTCTTTTCAGCTAAGAAAGATGTCAGGTTAAAAGCAACCGTTGTGCCCTGAAATCGTTGCCTAATCAAGGATTTCGCATTGATCTGGATCAGAAAAACACTTAGAAGGTCAATCTATGGTGTAGTATTTTTACATGCATTTTTTTTTTTCTTTTTTGGTTCTGTTTACCTAGTTAAGGTTATGATCTTATAGTGTAATAACTTGGGTTACGGCCGCTTGTGCCCCCTTCCTCCTGGAAATGGGAGGATCATGTGTGGAATTCTTTCTGTCCTTACGCACGTCTACGTCTAGCTAATTGTTTTCTGACTTGGGATGTGGCACTCTCTTTGCCTTGGTTGTTATAAAGCGTTGGAAAATCGGGGCAAAGATGTTCCGAGAAAATCTGGTTCCACGATTTGGGGCTGGAATGTCTGATGGCTTGAACTAAATTTCCTTTTTATTTTGTATACCACCGCCCAAATGAATGAAAGTTTGACTGTGGCACCTAACGAGGACCACAGGATACACTTGGATTGAGGTTGAAACTAACTCGAAACCCTTTAAGGTCCTCCTTGTAGCGGAACAGAACTCGGTGGCTACATGGGTCAAAGAGGACAAATGTGTTGGACTCCATTTGAATAGTTAAAGATAAAATTTTAAATTTTTAACTACTTAAATATTCGGCTGATTTATATATATATATATATATATATATATATATATTTATTAGGAGCACAGTTTGTGAATCGTAACTAGATGATGCCGGTTCATCCAACCAAGACTAGGTGCAACGGCAAGAGCCGCGTAGCTTTAACTACAGAGAATGGCCCATGGACCCTTTTGGGCCAAATTGTACTTGTTCAGCGCCTCACCCGTTGTGTGGAGCAGGCCCATTTATTATTCGGCCCAAAGAATTCATCTTCCGCGTCCCCGTCCAGGCGTTGTCCGTGCGATGAATGACGATCCGCAGCCTCAGCCAGCCAGCCAGCCAACCTGCCAGCGCCGTCGATCTCTCTGCCGCCAATCCTTAACTGCAAAGGGAAACTCTGCAGCCTGTAGCTTTAGCGTCTCAATATCGCCATTGCATGCAACAGCCTCGCTCTTTCCCCGGGTATTTCTCTTCAAAATGTTGGGATGCTGTGAGCACGGTTCTCCTTTGATTTGGTTAACGTTGTTGTTGTTACATTAGTCTGTGATTTTCTCCTGTTATTGCCATTTTTACGTGAAGGGTGATATTGGGTGTGAGATGGGCACTTTGTTTTTGCTTGGAATTCATGTGGGAATCGGATTGTTTATGCAGTTCAAGGGTCGGGCACAGAATATAAATTCCCTTGGCCTTGGCAGGGAATTGTCTGACCAATGACTCTTTGTTCTAAGTTGCTAGTTGTGCAATAGAAGAATTTCCCGAGAGATTAGAGAACTTTGGTTTCCAAGATGATACTGGGACTTGGAATTTGGTCCTTGTTCTATGGGGTGGATGCTTACATTCTGCTTACCAAGTCACGTCCATCCTGTTTTGCTGGCTCAGTGTCATTGGCCGTTCATTGGGGTGTACAATCCCCATTCAATGGCCGATCTTTTCACTTTTATCATCCGCGTTGGGCCTCAACGAGGCAAGACTTTCAGGCATCTGGACTCATTACAGTGATGATCAAGCCGACAATTCAGTTCATTCCAGGATTGATGAACAGACAATTCCAGATGTAAAGCTTATCAACTCAAGGGATAGTGCCAATTGTATGGCTATATTCAACTTCGAGCAGCCATCTGTTTTGATTCTTCTGAGAACTTGGCAATAGCACTGGATTTTACTTGATTGATGAGAAAGGACCAAAGGAGTTCTTCAGTCAATTGAAGTTTGTGCTAAATTTGCCAATGAAAAGCCTGCAAAATTGAAGCAAAATATGTTGTGCAGTCTCCTTGAGAGTGGGACAGAATTATGAGATTCATTTAACGATATCGTGCTGCAAATGGATTAAATTCATCAAAAAATGTGGCAATGTATAATCCTTTTCTTCCATCTTTCACCTGTCACCTTCTTGGTTTTTGGGCCAAGATAGCCATGGATGACTTGAAGGCATTGGTTTATGCCCAGGTAGGTCTGCTGCAGATGCCATATTCTTCCTGTCTCTAATGAATTTTGCAATCCTTAACTGTATTGAATTATGCTTTGCTTCCTTAGTTAAGTGTACTGTTGAGACAGTTCATGTTCTAGAACATGCTTCCTTTATGAATTAAATCTGTTATTTGCATGTTTCTAAGAGTCATTCAAAAAGATGTGTATAGAGGTTATCAAGTGGTAGTTTATTAACTCAACTGCATATTTGACTTCATCTGGACATTCATGGATGCTCTCTCCACAGCATTTATGTGAAAATTCTGCGCTTTGAATGCAGAAATATTTGGGCAGTTCAGGTATATTTATGTGTTTATTGACTTTGAATGGAAACTCATACTGACAGAGAAGCTATATTTAAGTTCGACTTTTTCTCACTTAGTTGCTAGTTCATGGGCAAACTTCAATTCATATAAGAGAGCATTATGAAGATATTTTATTATGCTTCTAACAGATGTACTGAGTTGCTAATGTCAGACTACACATTAGCTAGAATTTAATGTGAAAAGTTCACTACTTCCCTGGTCAATCTTCAATGAAATCTTCAAGGCAATACCATACCCTGTGTAGCTTTAAGCCCAAACTATGACTAGTTTACAAGCATGAAAGCTACTGCCCAAAGCTACTTCCAAATCACTGAAATGGGCGTTCTAACCCTGTTTGAAGTATTCTGTTTGTGCACCCATGTCAAATGTCCTTGTGCAAAGTTCATCTTCCCTCTTAATATTCTCTTCCTTGACATCAACCATACCCTGTAACTCAAACTTTGGTTTGTCCGTGTGAAAATTAGCCTGTGAGGTCTGACTCTCACTTTAACTCCTTTTGGTGCCATTACTTTCACCGAGTAGATGGAGTTATCACTCCCCACGTTTGTCATTCTCTTTTCGATCATTTTACTCATCATGCCATGCTTGAAACTTACGGAAATTGAAGGGTAATTGAGGCTGAAACCCCTATGTGTCTGCAACAAATCACTGCAGCTTACGTTCCTGTGAGTGATTGTGAAAATCTCCGATCTTGTGTATCCAAGTGTGCATAGGTGAGTAACATACTCATCTGGCCTGATATCATATATTAATCCTGGATTGATGGCCCTTTCTGGGTTTACATGTCCGGCTCCAATTGCAAAAAGCCCGGCTGATTTATTGCCATCCATGATTGGATTTCCAAAATGGTCAGTTACATCTGCCGTGGTCATTATTGCAGATTTAACTGCGGCAGGGGTCCATTTAGGGTGAGCTGAGCGGATCAGGGCAACAATTCCACTGACATGGGGACAAGACATGGACGTACCGGACATGACTGAGAAATTTACTCTTCTAGAATCTTCTGGAAGGCCTGTGGGCCCCAAGTTTTGAGGCCAAGCTGCAATAATGTTGACTCCCGGTGCAATTACATCTGGTTTCAGGATTGACGGGTTGGTTAAACTTGGTCCTCTACCTGAAAACTGAGCTACAGTTGGTGCTCTGGATTTCCCAATAACAGTTCCTCCAAATATGATTCGGGCTGTAGGTTTGTTAGTGGAGTTTACGTAGGCTTTCAAACGACCCGATTCTATGAAACCGATTAGTGTTGCTGGCAAGACATGGACATCAACAGAATTCTCTTCCTGATTGATCTCTGTATTGGCCAAGATCATTGCAGCCCCGCCAGACTCCCTTACGACTTGTCCTTTTTCTGCCCTTCCATTAACACCTCGGTCACAAACAACCATCTTTCCAAGTACTTCAGCCCTTGGGAGAGAGCCTCCGAGGCAAAATTCACTCCCCTCTTCCCCACCAGTTACATAAATCAGTTCAAGCGCTTTCCTATCATATGATAACTGGTTTCCAGGGTACATGGACTCTCCGTAAAGGAATTCTCCATTGCCCAATTGAACTATAGCCGGAAATCTTCGGTCAAGTGTGCTTGCCCCAATGGTAACTATCCATGGGGCTTCGTTGGCCACAGAACGCTGGACAGGACCATTGTTTCCTGCCGCACATACAACAGAAATTCCATGCTCCATTGCCCGAAAGCTGCCAATTGCAATGCTATCTGAGAAAAGTGGCAAGGGAAAGCCGCCTAAAGAGAGGGAGAGGACGTCAACCCCGTCCCGAATCGCAACGTCCATGGCAGCTAGGATGTCAGAGCTGTAACATCCAGTAACCCAGCAAACTTTGTAAATTGCAATGTGGGCACCTGGGGCCATTCCTCGAGCTACACCAGCCCCATTACCAAGCACACTCGCCATTGGAACGGAAGCTCCTCCTGCAGTCGACGATGTGTGGGTTCCATGCCCATGGGAATCTCTAGGCGATATGTACTCCTGAATATTATTCGAAGGAGTAGATGCGACACTATGTCCTTTAGAAAAGAATCTAGCACCAATGAGTTTCCTGTTACAATTTGACATGCCAAATTCTTGTCCTTCTTGGCAAATCCCTCTCCACTTCTTGGGAGCTGGAGGCATTCCTTCATCATAAAAGCTTGGACTCTCAGGCCAAACTCCTGTGTCAAGAACACCTATTATTGTTCCACGACCAAATCTAGAGGACTTGTACCAAGCATCCTCTTTAGTGGGGCTGAGTCCCAAGAACTTGTAAGAATAGGTGGTCTGAACTTTGAGTCTCCTTTCTGGCCTGATTGCAATAACATCAGGCAGTTTCTGTACTAATTCTAGCTCTGATTCGGAGAGCTGAGCTGCGAAACCTTCCATTGTGGAATGGTACGAATAAAGTAGCCTGGATGAAGCGTCCTCTTCAGACGAAAGGCTTTGCTCAAGGAATGAGAGATGCCAGCGAAGCTTGGAGACAAACGAAGATCTCGTTGCACCATCTGGGTGGAGTTGAACAATGTAGGTTTGTCGAGTGTCTGCAGGGACAAAGACAAAGTGGGAAAAAAGAGTGAAGGTGAAAATGTATATCTTGGTTTCCATGGAGATGTCAAGTTCAATGTGATACCTGGAATTTGATGCATGGCTTCGTGAGGAGATTGCAGAATATTTAAAGTAGCTGCTGGGGTGAATGTAAAACTAGGGCTTTGTTAAGCATTCTGAGTTCTGAGTGAGAATATGAAACTCGTGAAATTTAAGAGCTCGCCTTCACGAGTATCCTTTGCCGTGAGACATAAGAGAGGCTCTGGTTTTCTTCAGGAGCTGAGGCCTTAGCCCCCTTTGTTTCACGGGATGTTTAGGCTAACTTTAATACATTCTTGTAGCCGTTAACGAATAATTGTTTGGCCTGAGATATTTCAAAAAATAAACTTTGGAAAATTCTAAGGGCGGGCTCGCTCAATTAATGCTAGCTCAAGCATTTATGCACACGCTCTACATCTGCCTTCCACGGCTCCCCTTTCCCCGTGCAGCCTGTGTCCTTCTTGTGCATAATATTCATTTTTCGCCATTCTTTGTATATTCATGAAATATTGAAACATAAAGTCCTATAGAAATAAAGAAGGCGGTATCGTCATATCTTTGTCTGCAGATTATTAATGCTCTGACGAGATTTTTGAGACTGGCGTGAGACTTGTACTCGGTCACTTTCTTTGCTTTCAAGTTTCAATTCACTCCATAAGAAATCGCAGGAAATGGCAAACGAGCTAAGGCTTCACGTTTTCTTTGGTTTCCACTGGCGTGAGACTTGTGGGCCTCTTTGGTTTCTTTGTTTTTCCCCACTCTCCTTACCGGGTAGCATGGGCAATGGCAAACGAGCTAGGCTTCACGTTTTAACAAAATCAAAGAACTTTGCCAAAATTATTGGTCTTTCAGGTTTGGGCCACCCGGCTGTCGTGTCGGGACTACGAGTTTAATTGGGTTAAGATGTGGTCTTGGGCCAGAGGAAAAGCTAGCTTTTGCATTTTTTTTCCAACTGGGGTTGCGTTCATCACTTTGTCAGGATGAGTTGGATGACGCAATGCGAGTGTAGCTAAAGATCGTCTGAAAGTGTGCATCATCAGTGGGCTGGGGTTCTATCGCATAACTTAAGCTTCTCCAGATTCGGGAATTAACACCAACACATGATGTAAGAAGGGTCTGGCCTCGTGTAGTTCCTGATTAACTGATGGTACTTTCTTTTTGGGCTCAGGCCCTCACTAGACCCAGAAAAAGGAAAAAAGCGACGGAGACACTCTTAGTAGTTGTCTTCTGAGCCACATCTTCTTCATTAATTTTAAAAGGCTTGTTTTGCAATGCATCTTCTGGGGTTTAGACTGTTCTACCCATTAAACCTTAAAGCCTATGTGGAACTGTCTTTGAAACACGAATCAGGGTATCTGTTATAAAGGTCCGATTTTGCGTGAAACAGAATTACAAAGTAAACCGAACGTCTGGATTTGAATCTTTTAAGCCTATCGGGCAGGTGGCCTTTCTAACTAAACCCTGAAACCAAATAGCTTGATGATTTTGCCAATCAACATTACCCCTTTTAGCGAGTCGCTGGAAAGCCAAAGTCAGCGTCCGTGCTACCTATACTCAATTTCACCACCAAGTAAGACAATTTCGATGGAGACGACTCTGGGACTAAAGAAAAGAGTAGGCGATCAACATTCAACATCATAGTCAAAAGAACACAGACGTCATCGGGGTATGAAACCCTGTGCTAAGACAGCAAGGATGAAACACAAATAGCGGTGGTTTCCATCGTTTTCTTTCTCTTCTCTTTTTTCCTCCGAATTATTCAAAATTAAGGAAAATAACAAAAAGACATGCCTCAGAACATAAACTAACAGAAACTCCGGTGGCAAACAACACCTGTTCTCTAATCCTTCTTCACTGGGCTGTCCTCTCAAAGGATAAAAAACAGATGATACTAATGATAACTTTTGATCAGAATTACCATAACACAATCAAGTCTGACTATGCCAAAACCCAAGAATTTTCTTAAGCATAAACCTTGGTAAATGACAATTATTTCTTTTATGCCATTACTGTAGAATGAATAAAAAGAGAACTCAGCTAAAATACAATACAAAGAACTGCTAAGCAAAATAATGCATATCGCAAAATGTGGAGAGGAAAATTTCTACAATAAGGTGTGCTATAACTTACAGCAACATTTTACTTACCAAGAAACAAAATTTATAAGTAACCTTCTTTTCATCCATGGTTTGGTTTACCATATGGATCCAGACCTGACAGACTTGTTGGTATTGCTTAAAATTCTTTCAGGACAAGGTGTTGACAAGGGTTCATAACTGATCTACCCAAGCCAAGGTGAGCAGTCAAAAACATGCTAGGAGCCATTCTAGCTTGCTATTGCTTTATCATCACCTTACCATCATGCCTGATCTCTCTGCTCATTCTTCCAAGAATTTTTCGCAGCTTCTGCCGATGAACCACCAGATTCGCCCTCCCCATCCTTTGGTTTTGAGAAGAAAGGATCCCATTCATGAGCTCCCACCTCACGCTGTCCTTCCTCCAACAATGCATATTTCCAACTGTTCTCCTCCACAAAATTATCATATTCTGTACGTCCTTGAATAATGTTTCTCCTCAATCTTGTTACTTTGTCAATGACTGCCTGTGCAGCAACATCAAAAGCATCTTTGAGAGTCTCCAATTTATTGTGAGGATCTGCATATATAAGCCCTGGAATGAGACTTATAACCTTTTCTCTCATTATCTTCACTTGCCCAGGAGAAATCTGACTAAGCCGTTCCTCTATGCTGACATTTCTTTTACGGATATCGTTCTCTGGAATGAATACTGAATAAGTAGTATAATCCTTTGGAAGATGCCAAGTATACTGTGTGTATGCTGATCCAGGATGGAAGAAGACAGGAATGCAGCCTGCTAACATTGAGTCAAAAGCTGACCTCCTGGTGTACGAATCACCCTGAGGCTGCAAGCAGAAAAGTGAGCTTTGAAACATCCGCATTATGCTGCTTGGAGAATGACACTTGCTCTCTCCAAAATCACATTCCAAAAGCTTGCAAACCTTCGAATTCTTGCACTGATGGATGATTTGCCCTCGAATTGACTTGGGATTACCAGGTCGTGGTGCCCCAGCAAAAGAAAAGAGCCATTTCCTCTCTAGTTTCCTCATACGGTCTTGCCAGGTGAACACATCAGCATCCTTTGCAGGGTGGAAGTAGGTTGGGTAAGGGATGCCAAAATCATTTGCATTCCACGGACTTGATTCAACCACAAGCATTGACATATTTTTTGCAGCAGGCAAAAACAGAAGTTTATTACCCCAATCCGAGTCTTCATCTGTTAGTCTCCTGAAATCCCACGTTATCCTCCCTGCCACCAGAAAATGATCCCTGCCATTCATAATCTCCCATTCTGGCCTCTTCATTAGCCAGTCAACCAAATCAAGGGAAGCAGCATCCCTCCTAGAAATGTCATACCCCCAAAGATACCTTGAAATATCGAATCCTGCATAAAATGGCACAAAAATTGCTGCAGCAATAGAGGAATCATTTGTCAAGCATTCATACTGCTTCATCCTGTTACTGAATATAACATCCACCGCAAACTGATTTGTAGCATACCACCCTGTATTTGAGAAGACCCCTTCAACATTCTCCAGTGGGGGTCCCATCCCAGCATTACTGGTGAACTTGCACATATTGGTCCAAAGACTCAAGCTTTTGCACTCCTTCAACATATCCTCATTAAACCTAGAAGGCAAATCATGGACATAGATATACCTCCCTCCACATGGATCGCTCTTATTCTCTACAGTTCTCAAGGCTCTCATAAACGGAAAACCATCCGTCTTTTTTCCACCAGTACTGCTGCTACCGGGTTTACCCTTTGGTGGGTTGTTCGCCAAATGGGCATCGGTAACGAGGGAAGGGATTTTAGATTCAACGACTAGTGGCTCTAGTCCTAGTTTTGGAGATTCATCAACAGTTCTGCTCCCTAGCACAACAAAATGAAAATATAACAACAAAATCCAGAAGAAGGCAGAGAGAGAGGCCAACAAACAGAGGCGGTTATGCTGATTTTTGCCAGAATTCCTCTCCATTTGCTCTAGAGGGGTACCTGCCGCACAGCGGCGTCTCATCACAGAACCAAACCCCAAATCAATCACCGACCCACTTCCATTCTCTACAAAACCCAGTTCCCAAAACGACGTCTTTTGATCATACAACAGAAGAAATTAACTAAAAACCCCTTATATCCACCACCCCGGAGCTTCCAATGTACAAAAAAGATCCTAACAGTCTTTTAACGCTCGAGCTGCGATTGCATGAACACAAATATCGCAACAAAAACTGAGCGAATACAGGAACGAAACCGCAGCAATCTTAAGAGTTGGAAAAACTTACGGAATGGAAAGGCACAAATCACGATAAATCGCACCAATCTGTTACCGATCTTTGCCAGAAAGAACAATGAGAGAAATGGAAACGTGTTTTTTTTTTTTTTGATGAATTGAAACGAAACAAGCGATTTGAAAGATCTCAAACAAAATTTTCTTGTCAACGAAAGAGAGAGAGAGAGAGAGAGAGAGAGAGAGAGAGAGAGGGTGGGGGGGACTTGGAGTTACAGAGAGCAGATTTGCAGAGAAAAATAGAAGCTATTGAGGTAGCTTTCGCGATGGAAAACTGGACGAGTTAGAAGTATACCACTAAGGTGACCCAAAAAAAAAAAAAAAAAATTGGCGCACGTTAGCTTTGGTGCGCCGGAAATTGTCTGTTGTCGGTAGCCGGTGGGGATTGTGCCGCGTCAAACCTTTTCCTATTAATTATTTTAATTTGCCAGCCGACACAGATTGTTTATATAAATATTGTATTATTGAAGTTTGAGGAGAAAAAAAAAACAATAAAAAAAAAACATTAAATACAACCGCAGTGAAATTTTTTTATCCTGACGAGCCGGTTTACAATTTAAAATTACAGTCGCTTCTCCTCGGAGTGACGTCACACTTCCCGAGATTGCGTTGCATGGTACGTGGATTGAAGAAAGAGACGACAAAAACGCTTGTCGAGTTGTCTTCCAATTAACTTGGAAGGACGGCGACAGCGGCATCTGGGATCGGTGACGTTCAAGTTTCACGTCGTGGCGATTTGAATCTACGAAAGATTAGAATAGTTAATCGTGCTTACAAGAGGTCTAAAATTACAATACTGTTTTTTATTTTTTATAATAAAAGTAATAATAATTGGACTCATTTATGAGATTGTTCGAAATAGATTGGGGCCAATGGCCCGAATAGGACCCCAATCTTTATTTTTATTTAAGAAAAATAAAAAAACAAAAACAAAAAGAAGAGGTTCCCATAATCATTTTAGATGCATGATAAAGATTGTTCAAAAAGGGTTGCTGTTGCGATAAAAACAACTAAAATAATAATATCGTTATTGTTATTATTATTGGTATCCATTCTCGCATATCCTAGCATGCATTATTATATTGGTTTCCAACTTCTAATCACATGGGATCAATGGAATTAAGCTCGACCGACGGCATACCTCGATAGGCTTGTGATCCAAACGCGTGGAAATCGTCATGCCACGAGTAAACGGAAAGGACGAGGTTTGCGTAGTCTTTGAAGATCCAATGTCTTCTTAATGGTAAAAAGCAAACGACGGGTACGAACAAAGCTGGGCCGACGTGGGAAACTGTTTTCGTATTTGAGCTAAAACCTATAGAAAAGTTTTCTTTCTTGTTTTTTTTGGTGGGGGGGGTGGTGGTGTAAATATCAATCTTCTTTTATTTTTCTTTTTCCGTATCATCTTCTTCAAACTTGACGCCGAATGGAGGTTTGCAGACAAATATCATACCTAGTTCCGTACACAAGTCAACGTTTGAACCAGGTTTAATGAGTGGCCATGATGTAAATTATACTAATTTGTGGGTCCGAACAGGTCAGGACTATCATTTTTAACCATCGGTGCGATTATTAATATCGAATGCTACCGAATGGTCGAGGAAGTTGGCATCGTCTAACCATTCGAGCCGCATCTAGCTTTTTGCTTTTATCGAATTCTCAAATGCAGTTTTGTAATGTAACCTAGTATCATTGGGTTTGACAGACGATGTTCTTTTGTCCGCAATCAAAAGCGCAATTTCCGCTAATAAGACACTGGCACCGTTACTTGTCGTCTTTAATCAACTGTGCCGTTATTTACTATTCTCACATTAAACTATGCTCCATACTGTCCTGAGAGATATATTTTGTTTTAATCACTCAGAGTGCCACTTTGAGCTGTGCTTCCGATAATTGGAATGCGACAGGCTGGTCCGGAACTAGGCAGAGTCTTTTATTTAATAAGCCAATTTCTGGTTTATGCCCAGAACCAATAATTTCTAGCTCACCAGAATTTACCACAATCAAGTGAATAATGGATATGCTAAAAACCGGCCTTTGGGGATACACCCAAGCTATTCAGGAGTCTTGGACCTTGAATGGTTCACAGTGATATCTTACCTGCCAGCCGGGTTGTAGCTCAATGCAAACGAAGTACTTGGACAAAGAGAATGGTCCCATCTCGGGCTTTCCAGGCCAGGACATGCATGTGGTAACCCCTTAATAAAAACTTGCTGTTCCTCATGTCGGCTGTTGTTGGGGAAAGGTCACGGCAGGAGACAGAGGACATGCTGTTGACGCTGAAGCCAAGAGTGGGCAACCACTACGCCTAGTGGAAAACAATTTTGTGGATCTGATGCATATTTTGTGGTTTACAACACACAGAGATGTGTGGCATCCTCTTAATTGACTTGTGACACACCCGAGGGAATGTGCAAATGTGGAGGGTACATTTTATTTTAATACCACCGAGCTGTACACAATATGAAGAGCCACGTACTGTAATTATATTACATTTATGTGCTAAACAGCAGAGTACAGAGATGTTTCTTTGAAGAAGAAAAACAGCTACGGCTTGGCCTGTTAAAAAAATCCCATATATCCAAGCGGCAAGGTTCGTCAATGGTGGAGACTATTTTAATGAAAGCAACAAGAGGATCACGACAAATGCCACCGCCAACATCCCAATAAACCCAGGCTTACAACCTGATGCAACAGCTTTCTTTGCTTTCTTGTTCTTTGGTCCCACACGTTTTCTACCCAATTTCATGCCTTCCAAACATATGCTTACGCCGGGATCTATCATCTTTACTTCACTTCCAAGGAGAATGGAATTGCTCACCCCTTGAACGTTGCTGTTTATGTAAATGTTGACTGAGCAGCTGACCTCTCGCTCGCTTGTAACGTCACGGCGTACAGACATTGCAGCCCCAACATTGCTGCCTTTCAAATTGACAGAACAGAAAGAGTCGTGGCTGCCTTCACGGACCATGACCATGGGATGCTCTGAATTGACTTTTCCTTGATCGGCAATTGCAATGCAGGCTCATAATCGTTTGGAACAAGGAGGGCTCATCATGGGTTCATATGCCTCGTTTTATTTTACCTTATTATTCCTTGCTTGGCGACAAAAGATTTATGAGATAGCTTTTTTGGTTGTTATTATTGCTATTCTTTGCTTGCACCATTGGATTTATTAGAGAGAGAGAGAGAGAGAGAGATAGAGAAGGGAACTTGGATTTGGACTTTGTTATGTCCAACAGATGGAGGCCCATTCACGCATAATCTGATCCAGGCCAATAATAACTGTGTTTAATGTTTGTTTTTTTCAAAGGAGAAAATGTGACGTGACTCGTTCTAGTACTTCTACTTCTAGGGCAATCTCTGGTGAGAAGCGCCCTGACGGCCTGAGCTTAAAGGCCCATTTCATGGGGGGAAAATTAACTAGCTATTTGGTGCATTTATAGCTTTCATGGAAAATGACTTGATTTACCGACAACAGTATTTCATAAGTAATGAAAAGGGAGAAAGAAAGCCTTCTTGAATTCATCCACACCATCTAAAAATGGAGGTCATGTGACCACGAGCAATAATAAAATATGCTATTGATTCCCCAGCAAAGCAGAGGCCTCGTCTTGCAATATCTTCCATGCACCAGTTACATGCCTTTCTTCAGTCAATGGTGCTCCTACGGCAAACCGCAATATATATTTGCCTGATAGAATCTGCATATAAATGGGATATGCAAGTAATTCAACTCATGTTCCAACAGGATTTCAGGAAAAGATAAGAGAAGGCATGCTATCAGCATTTCACTTTTCATGGGAGAAATGTACAAAATCAGGAATGATGCTACCGTATGAGATAAGAAAGCTCTCCCAGTTGAGTTTACAGCATCTAATAGGTCACGATTAAGTATGTTGGCAACATCCTCATTGTTGTCAGGAGGCAGAAGGCGAAAACAGACCAGTGAAAATATCCGAGGGGTAACGACCTAACAACACGAATAATGTGCCCAAGTTTAAGCATTAGTTGCACAAAATATGAAAGAGGAAACCTTGGCTGTCCCTAAAAGCACAGTAAGATACAGAAAGCATGTCAAAAACAGCACCAGAATTCTAGCCCTCCTACACCGTACGTCACCCAATTTAATTAAAATGAAGTTTGTGATTGTTGTGCAAGACTGATTTGTAATGAGTGCCATATGAGCAATTGCAGATTTGCAATAAGGAGATCATGGTTATATAGGTGCATTCAAGGATCCCAAAGGAAAATCAAAGTACTAGCCATTTTGAGAGAGAATCTGGGAAATCACTGCAAGCTATCATGACCAACCCAAATCCATTATCATGCGAGCCCTATGATTTATGTTTTGAATATAAAGAGGCCCATGCTTGAGTGGATTGAGCTAAGGTTATGGATTATGGGGATGGCATGTGCTTCATTCCACATTGGTACTGAACAGAAATAATCAGCAAAAGCAACTGCATAAAATTGCTGTCACCTCAAATCTTGTATCTCCAGCAACAAGTTCTTCAAAATGTCTAGCCAAGTTGATATGATTTCTGATATAGCCTTGCAGATTATCCAGGCCATAGAGTCGTAATACCATCCACAGTTTCAACGATCTGATAGACAGAATTCATTTATAAAGTAGTGTCACACTCTCGGTACATCAAGTGATTGTGAACAAGAAATACGTGCAAAAGCACATCTGCCAATATCATTAGGTCTTCATGGAAAGCAGCTTCGCCATATCAAAGATTTTCAAAGCAAAGGCCACACCTAAAACGACGCCCGAGAGGAATTTGCCAATCTTTGTAATCCACAACCATGTTTGCTTGAGAGGCCTGAGATTTCAATTTTAGATGAAATGTTAGGGCACATGCTCGCGTATCATTGAAAAATTTATCGCATAGAATTAAATTTTACTCATTCCAGCAGGCCAATTATCAGATATTAGCAACCTGGCATAAATATTACTCATTCTTGGAACGCCTTAAAATTATTTCAGCAATCCATAGTGCTGCAGAAAAGAAAATCTGGACAGAAGCTTACTTTGTTTTTAAGGAACTCTGGGTTTGTGGATAGGGACTGGATTAAAGCATTTCTGTCCTGTTTATCATACGAAATAAAACAAGTGCTTATCACCACCCTTCCATATAACAAGAATTGAACTATTCTGAAAAGAAAAAATAATTATCTAAGAAGCCAATTTGAACTGCTAAGGGAAGTTGAAAACCACTTTTGTGGTAACAATTTTCATGAAACCTGCAAACTATTTGGTATGATTGCAAAACAGTAATGATCTATATTGTATAATAAAATAATGGACAGGAGCTCCCACAAACACACCACAGATGATAATCAAAGTATCAGTGTTGTGGATTAAACAAATAAATGTACAGGGATATGATGTCAGAAACATGCAGGGCAATCTGTGATGGAAATATACATACTGCTACACGGCATACCTTTACCCAAAGTGTTGAACAATCAAAATTTGTTAGCAACCATTTATGGGTGTTCATGTTAAAAGAGTCAGCTTGCTCAACACCATCAAGATAGTTGCGGTATTCTGGACAAATACAAGCACTTCCAGCATATGCAGCATCCACGTGAAACCACATTCCATTGCTCTGTTAAGAGGCCACAAATAAAATCATTTTTGTCATTAGATACAGCAGATTTTCTTAGGCCGTCTTTTGAAGGTCATTTTATGGCACGCTTCTATCATCACATAAGTTAGATCACAGTCCACCACAAGAATCAGGAAAAGGTGCCCTTTCTCTTTTACATGAAGTTTACAGGAGATATAACATGTTAGCTTCTCTCTCATTAGAAGAATTCTCAAACACACAGATTAACATAGACTGTCATGTTTTCTGCAAGGCAGAAGGGGGAGGGAGGGGGCGTGGGGGTGGGTCTGTTGTACAGGATGATTTACATCTTGTGAGCGATGATCATGGCAGTTTGATGACCACTTTATCTTAAAGGCAGGTAACCTTCTAGCTGCACTTAACTTGGCTAGAAATTTGGCCCCTCCTTCCTTTTCTTCCTTTTCCTTTTCAAAGAAAATTTAGCTTGTTAATGTTAAGTCAGACACAGATCAAGCTTAGCATCATAATCTACCCTGAATCACTACCTATGTTGGCTTACGACAAATTTCATTCTTATATCTGTGGACAAAGTAATTTAAAAGTCACCTTAGCTATCTTTCCCAGAGCAGGCAATGGATCAATGGCTGTTGATGAAGTACTTCCAACCTGCACATATATGATGGTGAGACATTGGAAACTGTAAAAGAAAATTGAACATCCTATGAAAGTACCATCAGACAGTATTTTACTTTAAAAAAGTGAAAAAAAAAAAAAAAAAACCCTAATCATTATTTTGAGTAAGCATAACAAGCCAACATTTGAGTCAGGTGAAAAGGGATCATAGCAAAGCAGCAACAAAGGGTTTTCTTCTATATGGTTCTTACAGTGCCACATAAAAAGAAGGGAATTAATCCACTTGCAATGTCATTTGAAATCGCTTCACTAAGTAGATCTGGATTAAGGGCATAATTTGAAGAAGAGACTGTTTTCAGCACCCTGCAATTTTGTGGATGAATCCCACTGATCTGGCATCAGACACACGAGAGTAAAAGTAAATTAAGGCACAAAAAACTTCAGAAAGTAACTATGAAGTTTAACAGATCAATCAACACAGAGATCTTTGCAGCAGTTACTGTTTTCTCAAATTGTGACAAATCAAGGTAAGATTTGTAAGAGTGCATGATTGGAATGATGGTAAATCTATATAGAAAAGGTGAATAAAGAACTTTGTTCTGGGCACCACAACATCATAAAACTTAGATGCAGCACATCCAAGCTATTATTTTGGGGTGTGACAACATTGACATTCCTGGGCCATCAGAGACAGCTGCTTTGAGAATGCATCAAGCGAGAAATGAACTTCTGAAGAAAGATCCCTGGCAGGTCAAGATGAAACAATAAAAGTGCAAAATGCAAAAGCAATGTGGCAACAGGCTAAGTGCTGATCGCAATACCATATGATGCAGCTTTTTTAATCTCCTCAGAGAGTCCACCTGGAATTTATTTAACTCCCAATTTTATGACAAATTTGGTCCGATGGCTGTTCTCCACTAACCACAAAGATATAGGGACTGTATTTATTTTTGGCGCCATTTTTGTGGATACTTTCATTGAACATCACGTAAAAGAAACATATTGGTAAAATCCTGAGCATTGGCGATATTACATACAAAAATACTGTCATGTGGATTTTGTGAAGTATAATTATATTTGATAATCTCTACTTGGCATTTTATGAAGATACCTGGCAGGCTTTTTGTAAAGCTGAATGTGTTTGATCAGATGAATAAACCACAAGATTTTCAAGGGCATTTTTTCCCACCCTCTTCAATGCTTTATCACGAGCAGCCAGTAGCACAACAAGCATGGCTTCACTTGCAGTGCCCTGTATCACCCCACCACCTTGTCCTACAACATGACTCCAAAATCTTCAGGAATTTTAGACCAAGAAAAAGGAAAAAAACTCTTCAGTAATTGCACCATCCATGATAATTTTATATGGCCATGGGTTATGGCTTGAATTTTTTGATAACCACCAATGATTTAAAATGTCAACTAGAATTTCTCACATCAAAATAATCCAAAACTTTGTGAACTCTACAATTGCAAAAGGTAGCTAATTGAAATATCAACGCCAATACAAATCCTGTATTTAAGATGATTATCTTAATTCACGTCACAATAGATGCTAAAGCAGCCTGTAAAAAGGATATCATTGCGTTTGAATTACAAATTCTGCAACATAAACCTCTCAGAATTTTGCTAGTTGTTCATTCTCATTGAAAAACTGTTATCCACTGGAAGCACTGGATTCTAGAACATTGTTTTTTGATTGATATTCTAGTACATTGTTGATTCAATATCAAGTCAGCAATTTTCATGTCTTTAAGACTCAAGTGGTGCCAGATGAGCACAACCAGCCTATGGCTGGCATAAAGCTGAAGTGAATGCCTGCAAATAAATGGCCGACCTACTTCCCAAAGGATTTAATAGCTCACTTATCAGAGTTTTTACCCGTGGAGAGGAAGTCTTCAGGCAACTTTATCATTTTACCAAGCCAATCTAGGACAATCATTTCAAGCTCTGTGGCAGCAGGAGAAGTAATCCAGCTGAAACCCACTATATTAACGCCAGCACTAAGCATTTCTCCCAAAAATCCGGCAATACTGCTGTTAGAAGGATAATACGCAAAATGATTTGGGCTCTGCCAGTGGGTTACCCCCGGTAATATCTTCGCCTGAACATCTGCAATCACACCCGTGTGGTAATAGAAAAAAGGGCGTCATAATGTACAGAACTCTTACGCTGTGGGGTCTGGGCTTAGGAGTAGTAATGAGAACCAAAAATATATCAAAGAGATAGATACTAGAAAAAGGGAACGGGAATCGGATTGTTCACCATCAAGGACATTTCGCAACGAGTCGGGTTGGTTTGGTGCAGAGTCCGGCAGAAGTTTGTGAAGATACCCAGGCTGCATTCGTTAAGGACACGCTACCATAAATGAGACAATCACAAAAAAGGGAGTATAAAAAAGCAAACAGTTGGTAACTGATTATCTTATGCGAATTGTCGGAGACAAAGACAGAACAAAAACCTCAACTCGGCTGAGAACAGGGAAGTTCTCAATAGTGTTGTAGTAGTCGGCAATAAAATCAACCATCTTATGCCCACACTCTCTGAGCTGCTCTGCGTCCATCGGTTTCAACCCGCCCTCCCTACAAGATATTATCACAACGTCTGTCAACAAAAACCCAAAAAAGTTCCAATCTTTACCATAAGTAAACCCGAGTAGTCAGCAACAGTGGTGGAATTAGCAAGTAGTCAACGCAAAAATATGTGGCCATCGACAACTGCCGATATAAAGAGAGACTGAAACTCAACATTCTGGCGGTGAACAGAAGAGCGGGGAATCGAAGGATGCTGGGAAAGCAGGTAGAGTGGAGACTCTTATGGCGAAGCGAAAGCTGGCCGAGGTTACCGGTGGTGGCGCTGGCGATGCAGCGGAGACGGATAGAACAGCGTTCGCTTTTAAAACCAAAGAGAGATTGGCCTATTGGCCCACAGGCAATTGAATGGCGGAGGGAGAGATGGCTAAAAACCCTGCGAGGTCGAAATAGACCTTCTAATATAAATGCTCAAATTCTGGATCGCTCGGGCGTCGGTCAGGACAGAGGCAACAAGAGACAGAATGTGAAGCCGCACGCACGTCCAATGTTTCGCTCAAAAATGCTTCGAACGTTGAGGAAAGAAGGACAGGACCAACACGTGGCATTGTCTTGTCGTCTGTGCCGCAAGCATCCAACATTGGTGCAGCCACGGAGCACGGCCCATTTGGTGTGATTAATTAAACGAAATATTATATAATAATTTTACATCTTGCATTAATCATCCTATCCAATCTTTCAATACTACACGTACATAAGGCCAAGAGACAAGTTTATAACCACACGTCTCGTCTTATGGGGGCCTTGTTTATGATCTATATACACATACATCCAACTGAATAATTGTATATAGCATTGCAATTAAATCTAAAATAAAATTATATTATTTAATAATAATAATAATAATAATAATAGTTGGAATTATTTGCCCGCTTTGCCGGGTCGATCCGCCCATCAACCAACCATTCATAATCCTACCGGCCACAGCCCAAGGCAAACTCAGAGCCGGTTAACCGGCGTTGCCCTGATCTAAAAAAATAAAAGGCTAACTGAGAATTTCCGTTCACCGGAGTCGTCCGGAGTCGTCTTCGCTCTCTCTCTCTCTCTCTCTCTCTCTCGTTACAGAACAGGATGGAAGAGGAAGCAGATATATTCGATGGGCTAAGAGCTCAGTTTCCTCTGACGTTCGGGAAAAAAACCAAAGCCCAAACGCCGCTCGAGCAAATCCACAACGCCACTCGCCGTGCTAGCGCCGCCTCCTCTGCCGACAAATCCGATGCTCCGCCTCCTCCCTCCTCCCCATACGGTTCCAGAGCCCTTAACCCTAATCCGCCGCCGGATTCCAACTCCGGCGAAATTGGTGACGCCAATGGAGATGTCATGGTCGGACCTCCTCAGCCTCCGCCGCCTGCAAATAGATTGGCCGGTGATGAGGCTCGGGATGATGACGAAGGTGAAGTTATGGTGGGACCACCGCGCCCTCCGCCTGGTGAGGATGTGGACGACGACAACGATGGTATGATGATTGGACCGCCTCGACCGCCAGCTTCGCTGTCAGATTCGGAGGAGGAAGATGAGGATATGGGAGAGGAACATAATCGCTACCGTATTCCTATGAGTAATGAGATTGTTCTCAAGGGCCATGGTAAGGTAAAATTGCCTTTTCAATTCGTTGAGAAAAACTCATGTTTGTGACAAACTTAAATCAAGAGTATGAATTCAACCCTTAATGATTTTGCAAACGGGTGGAGAAGTAATGCTTTTCTGCTTTGCTTATTGTTTTGTGGCTTAATCTTAGCTTGTAAGAGTCATATTGAGAATCATTTCCATGTTGATGCTCCAGATCGTTTCGGCTCTCGCTATTGATCACTCTGGGTCTAGAGTTCTTTCCGGTAGTTATGACTACACAGTGCGCATGTATGACTTTCAAGGGATGAATTCTCGTTTGCAATCGTTTCGGCAGCTCGAACCATTTGAAGGTCATCAAGTTCGGACTTTAAGCTGGAGTCCCACTGCAGACCGCTTTTTGTGTGTTACTGGTTCTGCTCAAGCCAAGGTATCTCTGCAAATTGTTGTCTGTTTCATCATTGATTTAAGGCCAGAATATGTTAAACTCATCATGTTTTTCTTTGTTTGCATTGTAGATATATGACCGTGATGGACTTACTCTAGGTGAGTTTGTAAAGGGGGACATGTACATTCGCGATTTGAAGAATACCAAGGGCCACATATCTGGGTTGACTTGTGGAGAGTGGCATCCTAAAGCTAAGGAGACAATTTTAACATCCTCAGAGGATGGATCATTGCGTACGTGGGATGTTAATGAATTCAAAAGTCAAAAACAGGTTTGTATGTTTTTCGTAACTCACCTCTGTTCAATGGTATGACATATAGATGGACTTGACATAATTTTATACTTTTGATTCATATACTTAGATAATATACATAGCTTCTTGCTATGCTCCCCTAACGAGCAGAAAAACAAAAAACCACCCTGGGAGAGTGACTGATAGAGGCTTTTTGACGACAACGTAATAATATCTGAAAGCAAATAATGGATTTTTCCTTGTATATCAATAATTTTTAGTGTTTCATATGACAGCAAAAATGAATCTTATGCATGGTTAATGGTGCTGTTCCAATCTCAAGTGTGCGTATGGGTTTCATTGACTTCTAAAACTCAGGCTGTTATATAAATAGGTGATTAAACCAAAGCTTGCTCGGCCTGGAAGGATTCCAGTTACCACATGTGCTTGGGATCATGAAGGAAAATGCATCACTGGTGGCATTGGAGATGGTTCTATACAGGTTTGTGCCCGTGCTGTTTTATAATTTCCTTTGTGATGAATGCCAAATTTTGGGATTGCTTTATGCATCACATCAGCTCTGTAGTTGTTGTTATGCTCCTCAAATTCTTTGCTGGACATGCTCCCCCATTGCCTGGCCTCAGTTTTCTCACTTGTTGCTTAATTTACTCTTTTAGTTGTGGAACCTTAAGCCTGGATGGGGAAGCAGGCCAGATATGTATATTGAGAAAGCTCATTCAGATGATATCACCAGTCTGAAATTTTCTAGTGATGGGAAAATTCTACTCTCAAGAAGTTTTGATGGTTCGCTGAAGGTAGTAAATAAAATTCTTAGAGCCCTTTGCTGTATAATTTGTTCCTTCTAAATATGTTCGTGCATGGTAAATTTTGAAATGTATATCAGGTTTGGGATCTGCGGAAAATTAAAAGCCCTCTTCAGGTGTTTGATGATCTTCCAAATCACTATGGTCAAACAAATATTGCATTTAGTCCCGATGAGCAGCTTTTCTTAACTGGAACATCTGTTGAAAGGGAAAGCACGACTGGAGGCTTGCTAAGCTTTTATGATCGCACGAAACTTGAACTTGTTTCAAGAGTTGGTATTTCCCCAACTTTCAGTGTTGTGCAATGCGCTTGGCATCCAAAGCTAAATCAGGTAAATTATATGGCATTCTTGTCTAATTGATCATCTCTCTACATGGTCTTGGAAGTGCTAGAATAATGCAGTACGAGACTGTTTAGGTGTGAGCACATATGCAAGCCCAATCTACTAGATTCTGTTATTCTTGTTGTCCACCTAACGGGGGGCATTTGCAACTATGTACATTCACTTTGTACATCAATTCTTGATCGCTTGCGCACCCAAAAGTGAGAAAGTATACTAAATTTCTACCTGCTTTATTTGATTAAAGATCTTTGCAACAACTGGAGACAAACACCAAGGAGGGACTCATATATTATATGATCCAACCATCAGCGAGAGAGGAGCTCTTGCATGCGTTGCACGTGCACCCAGGAAAAATTCCTTGGATGATTTCGAGGCACAGCCTGTTATTCATAACCCTCATGCACTGCCCTTGTTTAGAGATCAGCCAAGCCGTAAGCGTCAGAGAGAGAAGACACTGAAGGATCCTCTTAAATCGCATAAGCCTGAGCTTCCAATAACGGGACCAGGTCATGGTGGGAGACTTGGCACTAGTAATGGAAGCTTATTGACGCAGTATCTTCTCAAGGTAATGTCCCCATTGTTTCTATGTTTATCCTCGCTGTCCCTTTTGTTCTCTTTCTCCGCGCTGAAATTTGAAAGACGAAGCCAGTGGAAGGAAGAAACTAACGCGTGTTTGAAACCATCACAGCAAGGGGGAATGATGAAGGAGACATGGATGGAGGAAGATCCAAGAGAAGCTATATTGAAGTATGCAGATGCGGCAGCAAAAGATCCAAAGTTCATTGCTCCAGCGTATGCACAAACACAGCCAGCACCCGTCTTTGCAAAGTCAGATTCTGAGAATGAAGACGAATAATCCGATGAGGGCAATGCAATATCATTTGCTACTTACTTACCAGGAAATGAACACGATTGACATGTCCTTTTACAGACTCTCTTCTTCTGTATTCTTGTTGGCTGGTTGCTTTCATCGTCGACCACAAAGAAATTGCCCTCTCTTCTTTTAAGAACCCCCCCTCCTCCCCAGAAAAAAAAAAACCAAAATAATAATAATAAATTGCAATGGTTAGAAGTGGCAACGTAATATCAAAAATGTTTTTTTCAGTACGCTGATTTGATTCAGTCGAAACACTTCTTACTGACCGTTGAATTTTCCTCACTTATTACTGTTTTGTCTAAGTCGGTTGGGGGGCATGAGTTTTTAACTAAAAGTGAAGTGTCACAACCATGATTCGGCGACCCAACAGGCTCCGATCGATGTCTAGGCGAACGACGTCGTCGACTCTAGGTTTTTCGGGCACGAACTCGACTGCTTTTTCTCTACTGTTGCGTGTTCAGACCCTCGAGTCTGATGTCGTCCGAGGGCAAAATCGTAAATTCGCTCGCACGGGTGGTGGGGGGGTGGGGTGTGGTGTGGTGGGGCACAGAGAGCGGCTAACGACGGGGATGCAGAGGCGCGTCGTGCTATTTCGGCTTCTTCGAGTTGCCTGTGCCTGCTTTTCTAACACCGAAGCGAGTAAAGGCATTATAGTTGCCCTAATTGTCTCTGCAGCGGGCCTATTGCAAATTCTGAAAAACGTAGAAAGAGACAATAAGATTGAAGAAAAAGAAGAAGAGGAGGAAGAAAATAAAATAAAATAATGGCGCTATGGATGGAAACGGGTTCTGAACCCAAAACCCAACGCGAGATTGAGGACTTTGAAGCCATCGCCGCCCTCAAAGAGTCTGCTGCTCTTGAGCTTAAGGTCTCTCTCTCTCTCTCTCTCGTTTTCTTTACAACTAGTGATGGGTTTATAGATTGAAGTTTTCGTGGTTTTAAAGCAGATTGGCTCGCGGCACATGTATTCACATGATAGCGTGTGGATGCTTGGCAGATACTGTAATTTTTATTTATGGAGCCCCAGACCCAAATTCTTGTTAATTTCTGCATTTGCCTATCAAGTTCTTTTGTGATGTTAGTTTCGAGACTGGAAATAAGCTTCTTTGTTTTTTTTTTTAATTTTTATTTTTTGGCTCTGCCTATCACCAAATAAGTTCTTGGATGAATCGCTTGAGCTAATTCGTTACGATGTGTACCCACTCTGTATGATTTGACTGCGGACAATGCTTAAGGTTGCCGCCTGCCTGTCTGCATGTAGTTGATACTGTTTTTCAGCCTTCGCTGCTAATGTGGATATCCTCAACGGTTATAGCCTTGAGATTGTTAAATAATATCTGTTGCAAAACATTGTAAAGTCGTGGCTTTGGATCAAATGTTGGGAGGAGAGTCGGAATTTCACTTTTTTATTTTTCGGTGAAACTATGGTCGCCCTTTGAATTCTGATTGCTGCGCGTGCAGGAGAAAGGTAACCAGTATGTGAAGATGGGCAAAAAGCATTACTCCAGTGCCATTGATTGTTATACAAGAGCAATAGACCAGAAAGTTTTAAGTGATTCCGAGAACTCGATACTTTATTCAAATAGAGCCCATGCTAATCTGCTTCTAGGAAACAACAGACGTGCACTTATGGATTCTGAGGAGGCAATTAAGTTGTGCCCAACTAATGTCAAGGTTTTTTTTTTTTTTCTTTTTTGTGTCTTTTCACTTTCTTGGCCATGCTTTCTATCTAAATTTTATGTTATCTTTTACTTAATCTGTTGACTTGAGCAGGCACTATATAGAGCTGCCAAATCATCTCTGTCATTAAATTTGTTGAGTGAGGCAAAATCTTATAGTGAAAGTGGACTTGAGCAAGATCCGGGTAATGAAGAACTAAAAAAGCTTACCAGCAAGATAAATTCACTGAAGATAAAACAGGATAAGCGTGAGGCTGAGGTTTCCATGGCTGTGGCAGGGGCTAAGGTTTGATACTTGGAGTTCAAAACCTTGTTTGGCAGTGAATTGGAGGCTCACATCCTTTTCTTTACTTGAACCATCCAGGCCATCCTTTCTGCAATTGAAGATAGAGGCTTGAAAGTTGGGAAGGCAACGTTTCGAGAACTTGTTGGATTAAGGAAACCTGAATTAGATAAAAACAAAGTTCTTCACTGGCCAGTTCTTCTTCTGTATGCAGAGGTCATGTCCAGCGACTTTATTGAAGACTTCTGTGAGATGGACCTGTTTTCAGCTCATCTGGACTTGATATCCGATTTTATAGCTTACCTGCTTTTATTTAAATTCTATGTGATATTTGTGGACATGAATTCTATGCTTGTTTCTATGTAATTCTGTGTAATTTATGCTTGCCTTCATGCATGTATTCTTTGTGTAAGATAGGTATGCTCTTGATGTGCAATATGCTTATGTCTGCCAGATAGTGTGATGTCCTTAGCTTTCAAACATGTTTTCAGAAGGTTGTCCACCTCTGCCTTGGGATACAGAGAACAATTATACTCGTGGAGCTGTTGAATTATACTATGAGGTAACTTTTTTAAAATGTGTTTCTTGTTAGGCTTCCAATTATTCTTTGCATGTGTGTTTGTTGAACATCAAGCCTCAACTCAAGTGAGTTCCTTGCTTCACATCCATGTAAAACATTGGAGAGTATTGCCATTGTCCAGTAGTGCTTCATCTCTATATCTTTTCGGTAGCTTCTCTTTAATATTTAGCAGTTTCTGATCTCTTGTCCTTGTCCTATCAGTCTGGTTCTGTAGGTCATTTATCAAAGACAAAGTTGCTTCATTATCTGCTAGAAGGAACTGCAGGTGCAAATATAGAAAGCATCAACAAAGAGAAGGATGTGAATGAGAGTTCTAGTCACGTTTTTTCTGCAAATGGTATGCATTTGAATGACATAGCAGTAACTTATCTCCAGCACGTATCACTTTTATGCATTGATGATGTAATTTGTTTATAGCCGTTGGTTCCATCTCTTTACAAAAAGCTGTCGTGCTGCTACAATTATTATTCCCGTCACTCCAATATCCTCTTCTCCTTCCATTATCATTGTTGTAATGTGTAAACTAATCACTTCTGATATATCAAACTGTGACTTGGAAGATGTTTCTTTTGGCTGCTCATCCTGCTCTATATATCCTCTCCTTTGATGCCTTAAGTATGTCCTGCAAGGCGTATTGGTACCCTACATTTACAACATGCCTTTAAATTCTTTGTTTGGCATTCTCAGGCAAAGGCTCATCCAAATGGGTAAAAGTAAATGAAAAGAAAAAACTGCTTGATGTTTTGAAAGAACCTGATTTCATTATCTCCGGAATTCCAGGTTGTTGCTCTCTCTCTCTCTCTCCATTGGCAAAAATAAATGGACCTGGCTAGTTGGTTGGGTGTGATTTTATTTGCTCTCCAATGGGTTCTTACACAAGCAGGACCCACCATCCTGCTTTACAATGCATCTCATTGGGCAACATCTCCTTGCTTGGTTTCTCTGACTCGAGTTTAACTTCTGTATTTGCAGTTTTTTATGTTGTTTCAAAGTGCTCCCCATTCTATAAAGAGTTCAGAGCTGGTAAATGGGCTGTTCCAAGTCCAGATGGAAGTTGTTAACACTGCAATTTCACATGCAAAGCAACCATAATTGATCAAGATCACCCCGAGAAGCCTTGAGGTCGTCAAGGCCTTGTGAGTTTAGCAGGGAAGAAAAAGGGAGACAGAAACGGTCTCCAAGTGCCAGGGTTTCATGCGATCCAAATTCTTTTGGTGTCTTATTCATGGAACTGAACCTAAATGAAGAGATGCTGCTTTGCCTTGGCTCCCTATCTCGTATTCAATGTATTCGATGTCTGTGTCTGCAGTTGAATAAAACATGTGTCTGCTGAAGTTTGTTTTGTGGGAACACTTCGGGAAATCTACGCAATATTGCTTTCTTTGAGGGGTAATATATTTTCAGGAAAATATTATCGTGGACACACAATCTAGTGGATGCTCTCTGGTGAATGTAACTAAATATAATATAGTTATATTTATAGATAATATTTAATATAATATAATGAAATTGTATAAAAATAAAATAAAATTTTAAGTGAAATTTATATGATACTAAATATTATTTACATAGTATAAATTATGCTAAATTCACAAGATTATGTTTACCTAGTGGAATTCATATATTATTATTATTATTATTATTATTATTAATTAGTTCTCGGAGAATTGGTGCAAAGTTCTAGCCGTCAGAGGCCTCAGGGCTCAAAAAATTTATTTCAAAGTACGCATCTCCTTTTCGTTTACGAATGACAAAAATGTATATTTCTACAGACAAATTTGATAAATAAATCATATAATATCTCACAGAATGAACTAACGGCTAATGAAAAAGGCTACATTGAGTGAATTTTTGAGACTTATACCACATTAACTACAACTATAAATGTATTAATAATTTCAACTTAAAAAAAAAAAAGAAAGAAAAAAAAAATAAGAAAAAGCCATGCCTTGTATAAATGGAAATGTATCGAGTTATCAACTAATTGAAGTTTTAGATACATTGGATACCAAAAAGTTTTAAATGCTTTGCAACTTTGCAAGCGTACTCGTCGAAGTTTCCATGTTAAAGTTGGGTACAATTTTATGGGCAGAGCCTGATATCCAAGTCTTACATATTAAAAAATAACTAGTTTTGCATTTTAAATCTCTTTTGCTGTCAGGAAAAAAAGAAAAAAACACATAATTTTTTTTTTTTATAAAAAAGATAAATTTTTTATTTTGTAAAACTCACGTTTAAATTTACTCGGACTCTCCATCGCTTCTTCCTCTCTGCACCAAACCTTTTCCCATCAAAATTTATCAAAGACTGAATTTCTGTCCTTTCCGGGAAAATAGCATTAAATGCGCCTTAGTAACTTCCGATAAGTAGGCCATCGGAGTTTCGGATTCACACGTTTTTCTTCTATGGTCACGTAAGTGACTCAACTTGATAGGCATTGAGAATCCCCATCACAAAGGACAGATCAGTTGAAGATTATACGCTTTGTTTGTTGGACATGCATCAGAATAAGGAGTAGAAGTGTAGGAAAGACATCAAAAGCTTCGGTTCTGAAATGGCGGATCTCAGCTGCTCCTCCGCTGACCTTAACAGACTACTGGGGGGTGCTGCCAATGCCACGGCTGCTGCTGAATACATTTGCAGCCGTTTTGTTGCTGTTTCAAACAAGTTTGATGACACAACCCACGCCGTGGACAGCACTTACCTTCTGTTTTCAGCGTACCTTGTTTTTGCCATGCAGCTCGGTTTTGCGATGTTGTGTGCTGGCTCTGTCCGTGCCAAAAACGCCATGAATATCATGCTCACCAATGTCCTCGACGCAGCCGCTGGTGGCCTTTTCTATTACCTTTTCGGCTTTGCTTTTGCGTTCGGGACCCCTTCTAATGGCTTCATTGGCAGGCAGTTCTTCGGGCTTGAGGCCTTTCCTTCGCCTTCTTTTGATTATGGTTTCTTCCTCTATCAGTGGGCTTTTGCCATTGCCGCTGCTGGGATCACTAGCGGTTCCATTGCGGAAAGAACAAGATTCGTGGCTTATTTGATTTACTCTTCCTTCTTGACTGCTCTGGTTTACCCAGTGGTCTCGCATTGGTTCTGGTCAGCCGACGGTTGGGCCAGTCCTCTTAGGGCCAATAACCTTCTGTTTGGATCTGGGGTTATCGATTTTGCGGGCTCGGGCGTTGTCCACATGGTTGGAGGCATTGCTGGATTATGGGGTGCGCTCATTGAAGGCCCCCGTGTTGGAAGATTCGACCATCAGGGCAAACCCAAGGCTTTGCGCGGACATAGTGGAACCTTGGTTGTTTTAGGGACGTTCCTGTTGTGGTTCGGCTGGTTTGGTTTCAATCCTGGTTCATTTTTGAACATTCTGAAGGCTTATGGAGACGATTCTTATTATGGTCAATGGAGTGCTGTTGGCAGAACTGCGGTGACCACAACTCTTGCGGGCTGTTCTGCTGCACTTACCACTCTTTTTGGCAAGCGCCTGCTATCTGGCCACTGGAACGTCACCGATGTCTGCAATGGATTGCTCGGTGGTTTTGCGGCAATTACCTCTGGCTGCTCGGTTGTTGACCCGTGGGCAGCCATCATTTGCGGGTTTGTTGCTGCTTGGGTCCTGATTGGGGCTAATAGGCTCGCGGAGAAACTGACATATGACGATCCCTTGGAGGCAGCACAGCTTCATGGAGGGTGTGGTGCGTGGGGCATTATCTTCACTGCATTGTTTGCCAAGGACTCTTATGTTAACGAGGTTTATCCAGGGAGGCCTGGAAATCCGCACGGACTGTTCCTGGGAGGTGGTGGACGGCTCTTGGCCGCTCATGTAGTCCAGATTTTGGTTATTACAGTGTGGGTAAGCATGACCATGGGGACATTGTTTTGGATTCTGCACAAATTGAAGCTTCTGAGGATCTCAGCGGACGAGGAGATGGCAGGATTGGACGCGACAAGCCACGGTGGACTGGCGTATGCGTATTATGATGAATCTGAGAAAAATACACTTGTGGGTGCTGCTTAGGTTGATCATTTGATGCTGATACATGCAAAATCCTAAATTTCCATTCAGCTAGCGCAGTTTAACTTAGTGTGGCTTTTATGCCCAACGATTGTTGGGTTTGTTAAGAGCTGATTCGTCGCATTATCACTTCCAATTGGAAATGAACGAATGCTGATCACGGAGGGTTTTTGCTTCCTTTTCTTTTTCGCATTTCTCATTTTAGTACAAAAGCCATCTAGTATGTCGGTAACCTCAGAAACTGGTGGCCTTTTCCACTTCCAGTGTTTGTTATAATTGGTTCAAGTTATCGATCTTAATGCTGATTTCAGTGAATAGCAAACCCAGGCTCTTGCTTCAACAAAAGAAGCCAAAAGCGAAGGGCTATCATTCATCATTTTCTTATTGCAATCAGTGTTCCCGCTTCTTCTTTTTCTGTGTTCCAAAGTACTCCAAGAGATAGAATTTAACAGGGATGCAGCTACAGATAGCAGGGTAGACACATCAAAAATTACCGTCCGAAATTGCCTTCAGTGAAAACGCCAGACTCAATTAATGGGGCCAAGTCAGATGGAAGTATGGGTGCAAATCACAGACCAAACAGTCCACAAGCATTAAAAACCACACATAAGCATCCATTGGACGAGTATTCTCATAAACCTCAACCAGATATTGCAACAAATTGTACTCTTGGCAAACCCCAAATGGAACAAACGTATATTTTTGAAACAGGATTTAAAGAAATTAGTACTGTTAATCAAAAAGCAGGCAGTGCTATGTAAAATATATATATATAAAAGCACCAATAATTGACAATCAGAAGATATTAAGAACTTTAAGGGACAACTTTTCTAAGTTTTTTTTTTTAAATTTTATTTGTTTATTTATTCAAACAAAATATATTTTTTATTTTATTTATTCGTCAAAAATTGGAATTTAAAATTTTCGGCAGCTAACTCCGCTGCTACCGAGGAATTATAATTCGTTAATTTTTATTTTAATTTTTTATTCATAAAACAAAATTAGATGACTACTCTTCATATATATATATATATATATATAACTAAAATAGGAAAGCAGAGTACTATCATTTTAGCTCCATCAAATATTTTGGTAAAAATTCAAATACACAATCTCTATAACGCAAATAAATTGTTTAGTTAATAGATTATAACGAACAGGGCTTGTAGGTATTTTTCAACATGCCAAGCTAGCAATTTGCAGCTATGTATTTTTCTGTCCGGTAGACACAAAAATATTCTACTACCCCACTTTAAGTTTAAAAATTCAGGTAATTAAAGCACCCAAATGGCAAAGGTTGAAACATGCCCTTTGTCCTTTTTAGCACTAGAAAGTCTACCGTAACATAGATTAATATGCACTTATGAAATGGTAAGTTGGATTTTTTATTTTTTTTTATTAATTTTCTATTTTTGCCTTGTCTAGCTCGGATCAATTGATGGGCCGAACATTTATATCCTTATTAATAAGAACCGGAAGGAGTTGGACGGTACTGTGGTTGTGGAGCCGGCAAGTAACTGATATAAATAATTATCAGTTTGAATAATGTGACCGTCGCCGTCCAATAATTGTTTAGCTTTTAACTGACGCGACACCATCTGTAAGTTGCGAGTTCCATTCTTATATTCATTCGGTTGCATGCATTCAATGCACCGGAAAATTCATACAATCTATGTCCGTATATATATTAGTTTAACAAGAGAAATGGAAGACACACACACACACACACACACACACACGCACGCACGCACGCACGCACGCGCACACACACTCTATTAGTTTGTAGCGATGCAGAATTCTTTATATTCTGATTTAAATTGGGTTTGAGGTGATTTGCTTTCCATGGTCAATTCATTTTTTAAAGTCCTAGCAATTTATACAACTTTATTTAAGTGATCCCAAATATTCGGAATTGGGATATAAACTTTACTTTTTCTGGGCCGAGCCATTTTAAAAGACTCGGATCATTTTCCTTTTTTTTTTTCTCAAAAAAAAGAAAATTTTATTTATTTTCTTTTTTTTTTTGGGTAATTTTCTTTTTTCATTCCATTACAACAAAGGAAAAAAAAAAAATTTGGTTCTGCCTAATCTTTTAACGCGAATCTGCACGTGCGAGTTAGGATCGAATACGACCAAGCCCATCGTAATTATAGAGGGATCTATGAGCCTGGCACGCGGTGCGAGTATCTTAAAGATCGTGATAAGTGGTCAGAGCTCTGTAGCCAATGTTCTGTCGCCACCTGTCAGGTGTCAGCCAAATAACCTGGTCAACGCGCTCACCAGGTCACGACTGACATTGCTTGTGCCTCTGATTGGAAGGACTTCAATTCCTTCTTCTCGCCTCCACCATAGATGTCGCGTGCGTTTTACTATTATTATTATTATTATTATTATTATTATTATTATCATCAAAACTATAAAGTGCGCTGTTACGAATTTATGACAATAATAATTGAGTTATTGCATCTTGCCGCGAAAAAATTGTGTTGGTGAATTTTTGACAGTAACTTATTATGTTGCTGCTAAATATAAATTTTATCAATATCAATAATAATTTTTACTGTCATACGTCATATATATTTAAAAAAAAAAAAAAACAAGTCTCGCTACATCTTAATTAAGCAATTTTTGAATTTGTTGCTATAACATTAACTTTTTGAGAAACAATATTATTTTCAACTCGCCGCATCATTCTTGTTGCTGTAATTCTAGTCTTTCTTGTAGTGTTTATTACGATTTAAGACACTGAGTTGGGGTGGCCAAAGATGAAGGGATGTGAAAACAATAAAAAAAACCAATTCAGTCAATCATTCTCACAAAACTCTCGAAGCAGCTTTCAATTTAGAGTACATAGCAATACGCAGAGAATAATGTCGAAAAAGAAAAAAGAAAAAAAGATGGGTAATATATATTTTTTTGGTTACGTTTATTATTATTTTTCTACCATATTACTCTTTTAAGAGTGCTTACATTGATCAAGTTTTTTCTCTTTAAGTCTAATTCCTTCAATTTCCATTGTCCCGTATGTACCCTCTTGTTTCTATCGGTGTCACCCCATAGAAAACTACAGCGGAATCTGTCAACTCGAGAACAAAAGTGGCTGGTCGCATAACATGGGTAGGTACGGTCTAGAAGAAGCAAAACTCTCGAAGGAGCTTGAAATTTAATTTCCTCAAATTCACATAAAGCATGAACTTTAATTCTAATGAACAGAAATATATATATATTTATCAATAATAATGACTAATGCGCAATATTCTATGACTCGTTCATTCTTGTAAAGAAATTAGCAAAAGAATACAAAGAAAATTGAACTCCCTGCCCCCTCCCCCTACCTTCTTGTTATAAGTAGGTTCCTAGGGAATTTGTGCTGTTAATAATTGGATAAACATATCATTGACGTGGATTTTAGGGCAAAGAGGTTGAGTGATGATCACATGGCATGATTTGATAGGTCGAGGTTAATAATAATGAGGAGGGAGCAGCACCGTTCCGTTCCCTTCAAGGCCCTTGCCTGTATACGTCAAGGTGTCTTACCCTTCAATTTCCTTCCACGTTGAAAAAGAGCTATTTGTTCCCTCTCTTTATTTCCTTTCTTTCCCTTAGCCCACAAATATATATATATATATATATATATATATATATATATATTTCTTCGGCAGCTTCTTCTTAAGGTACCCGGTATTCTCCCTACAGTCTTCACATGGCTGAAAACCTAAAAATCATCGTTGAAGAGAACCCAACACAGTCCAGACTCAATGAGCTAAACATCAAGTGCTGGCCCAAGTCAGTCTCTTTCTCTCTTTTCCTCCCTCGCTTTACTTGTTTATATATCTACAAACCTGTATATATATATATATATATATATATATTATAGGTTGAGTTAGCGCTGTAATCCAAATTCTTGGGGTTTTTTTCTTTTGAAAAAAGGTGGGGTTGCTCGCCAGGGAAATACAGGCTAAAGTTTGATGCAGAGGAGACATGTTATTTGTTGAAAGGGAAGGTGAAAGCATACACAAAAGAGTCGTCAGATTTTGTAGAGTTTGGTGCAGGAGACCTTGTGATCATACCAAAAGGGCTCAGTTGCACCTGGGATGTGTCTGTTGCTGTTGATAAATACTACAAATTTGAGTCAACTCCTTCTTCTTCGTCTTCTATGGCTGTTGCTACTCCTACTACTACGACTACTTCTTAGTATTGTTTCAGCATATCGACTGAGTTCTTCTTGATTTGCTTTCTTTCAGTAATTCGATCAGGTTATTCTTTGAATATGAGTATAACTATAGATGCTTCTCTCTTGGGTTCTTCTTCTGCTTCTTCTTTTTTTTTTTTTTCTTTTCTTAACATTTTGTAGGAATGGGTATGAATTAATTAATTAATGAACGCTCCCTTTAGTCATAGAAAGAAAAAAACCGCATGTTCAATGACTGCCCAATTCAAACGAATCTTCTTTTTGCGTCCTTACGCAAGCTTTTAATGTTCCTTTGACTGGTCAACGTGTTCTTGATCCTTCATCTATTTATTCTTATTCTTGCTGTTTGTCATATTTATCTCTCTTTTTTTTTTTTAATTTTAATGTAATAATACGCACCCAATTTTATTTTTTACGAAATTGTATTTTATTTAATTTTTTTATTAAGTCTTATTTGAAATTTTTTCTTTTTTTTTTTGGTCTAATATTTGGCATTGAATTAATTTAACTGTTTTTTTTTTTGTTTATGAACAGGCTAAAAAATCTCCTCGTTTTTAACTTTTTTCTCCGAGTGAGTGTGACTTTCTTTCCCAAAGAATGACTTTAGAGACGCCCGTATTTTGTTTTATCGATTGGACACATCCGAGTGCTCCCCAAGACGATACTACACCTAATTATTTCGGTGCCACTGCCACTGCTAACCTTGGAATCCCCCAAATTTGTATTTCCCCCATTTGTGTTTTGTATGCTCGCATTGGAAGAAAGAAGAAAATAGGACGCAGAGCAAGTGGAATTGAAGACACGCCTTCGCAATAATGATGTATCTAAAAATGGCAGTTGTTTAACATAAAAATGTACTTATGAGTTGGGCCATCTAATAGTCTCATGGCGATTTGAACAGGCTAAGTCTTATTTACTAAAGACGTGTCTTAACATTAAGAGGACCAAAAAAAAGAAAAAAACACAGAGACCGAATATATTTTAAGCATAGATTGGCAACATAAATTATGTGTTGTTGCTATCACAAGTCTCACCGCAACCGTTTCTCCTGTCTGCGACTAGGTTGAGCTCAGAGTGATACCACGAGCCTCGTGTCTAAACGAGAGTGACATTCACAGTATCCACAGTAGCATTAACCAACATGCCACAATGCTGGGCATTAAGAAGAAAAACTGAAAGAAAATTCAGAAGAGTTTACCCATGTTACTGTAGAAATGAGTCAATCCAAGAATTAAATTAAATCCAGGTACGCAGTAAAACACAAAATATGATGATTTGGTGTGGACTGAAAACCGGACCATTCCGGTAAAGACTACAAACGAATGCCAAGCTAAATCATTTATAGGCACCGGCTGATATCCTGCAAATTTGGAAGCAGAGCGAGTGAAGCATTGCGGCTCAAAGTCTTAAAGATCAAATGCTTTTATTCCGAGTAAATTACAACTGCTTGCTAAGCATGTTTAATACAAGTGCTCCAGCAGCTAACTAGGGTTTACTCAAGAAGAAGCAAGTGCTCCCTAACAATGAACAACATTTCCAATGCGACAAAAGGGAGTTTTTTTTTTTTTTTTTCTTTTGGTGGATGTGGGTGGTTTTACTTGAATCATGAAGGAAAACCTGAAGCAAAAATTTTTAAGAAATACGAGATCACTAGCTTTGTATCAGTAGGTTAATGTACATTTCAGTAAAAGATTAGAATACAATTTCCAGATTCTGCTGGTTGAAGTCAGTAAGTGTAGCTCCAATGGTTAGTCACATCCCCAAGTCAGTTATGCTCAAAGCCCCTGCGGAACACCAAAGAATTTTTCAATAATTAAATGCATCCATTATAGATATCAAAATAACTTCAACCTTATTATCAACTTAGGCCCTTCTGCTTTTTTTCTCAGGGCAACAGTAAAATACTGATGTACCGAATCTCAAATCCAAATGCATACTTGCTCAGTTGTTCTTGAACATAGAATAGGGTTATTACCATACACTCCAAGCAAACTTGCAAGCTTTGTCAAAAGAAGTTTCCTTATGGGGTTCCTAGCCTTCAACCTGTAATCAGCTTTAAAACATCATAAATTTCTTGTCTCAAGCCAAACAAGTTGAGCACTAGGAGGCAGATGCATAATACTTTATCAGCTACATTTGAACCAAAAAACCAGAGGCCTTTCGTAGTGTTATGGATCAAGGAAGAGTGGGTTTTAACTTTCACATTCACTTTTCAATCTTCTTCTATGACATGCGAACCTTTCAAGTTTCAACTAATAAAAAACTTACAAGAGTTGCCTTTTGTTTCACGTCCAGTCATCCACATGTATTAGGAAAAGGAGCCATACATAAAACTAGAAATTATCACTCAATTATGGATAATTCTAAAACAATAACAAACACTTGTACAAAAACACAAATAAAAAGAAATAAATACAGCAGTCCTCTTGGATTATTCTACCTCAGTCAAGTTATCCTCAGGAAGGTAATTCGGGCCAGTGCAATTTAAATCATGAGCACCATCAAAGTGTAGAACCCTAAGCTTCCCTTCCTGCATTTTCATTTAAAAAAAAACAGTTGTGCTGTGCATAGAGAGAGAGAGCATGCAAATGTTCACAAAAAATGCACACCTTAGTACCATAAACAAGACCTCCCCCAGCAAATGGATGGAAGCAAGCAACATTGACTTCATCCTCTGCACTAGGGAGCACCCTCACAAGTTCCATGTCTGAAACTCTGTACACCTACATGATAGAAACATAGCAATCTGTCATTGGATACCAACAGGAATCATAAGCTATCCAGAAGTGATGTACTACAAAGCCCTTTTAAGCCTCAGCAAGTCTGCATGCTGGGTCTCCATGTGAAAGCCACAGAACAGATGAAGGAAGAGGCATGATTACTCTAAAATAGTCACTTAGCATTGGGCTTCAAGCCCTAAAATGTACCCCCCCCCAAAAAAAAGACTTGATTACAGTTTAACTACATAAGCACCTCCAGGCTTTTATCCATATCCACAGCCCAATCACAGATCATATTTGATGGTTATCTCAATCTCAATCAACATCTTCACTGAATTGTCAAATGCATCCTCCTATTGAAGATTCCACTCTTGTAAGAATAAAAATGGTCACATCAAAGCTCAGCAATCCACAAAGTAAAGCAGAACTGATCATCCTTCTATCAAATCAATCATAAGCTATAAGGAGATGTTAGTGTATAAACTCTATCACTTATTTACAACTTATTGCAAAAACAACCATCTTACCGACTGAAAAATGATGGGAAAGGGAAAAAAGAAAGAAAAAAATAAAAGACAGCCTTGCAATTTCCTAAGCTGTAAAAATGAGTGTGGGTAAGAATATGAATGCTCACCTCCAGAACTGTGTAAATTGGTACTGTTGTTTCCCCATCAATAACAATGCTTTTAAGAAGTGATCCATGACGTCGACCATAAGCCAGTAGTATATGCTCAGAAGTAGGTGAGAACTGTGAATCCAACAAAAAGGACATGCCAAGGTAATATTAAGTCAATAAATAAAAGCTGGGAGATCAAATAGAGGTTGAATAATAATAGATATCAACAAGAGCACAGCAATGATATCTGAATAAAGCATACATTGCAACTACTTTTTGCACCACTGATGGCAGATGTAATATGACAAAGGATGGTAAATGACAGCCCAAATATATTCTTAGCTGATATAACTTGAATTACCACTCCCTATGTGTCCATCAAGAATAGCCAAAAGCATTAAAATTAAGGCCACTAATGCAACAGGACAGAACTCAGACACTAGGTTTTATCTTCTGATGAGGTACACATGGATCAAATTAATAAGAGGAAAAATTATTCTGTAAGGATGTGAAAGAAAAGTTTCCAGTGACAGCATAACAGAAGATGCCACAATGATAACATCTACGGGTCCTTCAATTTATCAAGAGACTGACCTGAATTGATGTCAAACAATGAGCAGCTCTAATTGCCTGGGATGCAAGAACTGAACCAAAGCTGACCAAATGAAACAAACTCCTTTATACATAAAGGGTTCCACAGATTTCTAAAGAGTCAAAATCTTATTGAGTTGGATTGAACTTTACGTTGCCTCCTCCAAAGAATATACGCGAAGCTCATACATAACTTGGCGTGCTGAAATTGGGTGTCGTGTGGGGGAGGTTGAGATACTGGTATCTTGATGAATCAAGTTATGTAGTCCAAGTTCAGCTTCCATATGAGGGAGAATGCATGCAACACATGCAGCTAGATATCTTCCACATGGAGAAAAATGGGCGCCCATTTCACTGCAAAAACAGTTGCAAATGAAGCTACAAAGCACAGACACAACCAAAGCCAGAAGATAGTTGCAAGACATAAAACCAAAAGGCTTCACCAAGCTGAGAATCACATCTTAAATATAAAAATTCAAAAGGAATGTGACAAGAAGATACTCATGGAACAAGATAATCCCATCAATGCCATAGCGATAAAAAAGTTATACTTTGAATATCAAGAAGCAGATAATTTCCAACATGCCACCATATTGCGCAATTAAGCATTAAATTTGAACTTCTACTTGCCTACAAAGAACAGCATGTGGTATGGTTATAAGACATTTTTCAGAGTTGAGGGGCGCACAAGGATGCTCAATATCATGAGACCACACTCTGAGCTTTACAGTGCAAGGTAACTCTGCAGCAGCTGCGGCTGCCAGTGATGTTGCAATCTCAGACTGGATTCTATTAAAAATAGGCTGTGTATTGGCACCATTATTCTGCATATTAATGGGAGGTGTGCTCTCCCCTGTTTCAGGTACAGAGAGATGTGAACATGAATTGTGAATTTGCAAACCAAATCTCCTAGAAACACGTGAAAGGCTAGTGCTACCAGGCATTGCTAAAGAAGCCACTGCAGCCTCCACATTCTGAGTAGACACGCAAGTGGAGGAAGAACCTGTATATTGAGCTGAATATTCATGACTACCACCATTGGGAGGAAGTGCAGCTGAAACACCAGCCTGGCTTTGGCCCATTAACCATCCTTGCAAAATAGGTCGTTCCCACCAAGTTGTGTCTCTCGAAGGTAAAAATGGATGAAGTTGTCCGAAATTTGTAGAATGCTGATGACCAGAAAATTGTCCGAAAACCCCACCCAAAGCACTGCTGCTGCTGCTGCCAGCAAAAATACCCAGGCTAGTAGAGTTTGCTTGCTGGTTTCGCCCAACAGGCTGCATATCATCTGTGTCCATTGCATCTTCTGTGGTGCCTGAGACACCAGTTCTCATTCCATTAGGCAAACCATTACTTGTGGTGCCTACCATGCCAGGATATGTATCTGTAGGAGGCACCAAGCTATGATAGTTCTCTGCTTCATTTGCATCTATTTGAAAGATTGCTGAAGCAGAAGGATCTACTTGCATTGCGGTAGAGCCAACATGTCTATTAACATCACCTCTATCTTTACCAGAAAATGAAGGCATGAGCAAAAAAGGAAAGGGCACAAGGGGTGGTTCAGCAGCCAAACTAACGCAATCAGTGGACTGAACATTTGTAACAAAAACAGCTGGAGGAGAATATTTCAGATAACTGGGAGATGTTGCAAAAGTCATTGACAAATCTGAGGAGTCAAGATCATTCACCTGCATATCAGTCCAATGATGTAAACCACAAGATAGCACAACTAAATAATAAAATATACTTCGCATAAATTATTCACCTCAGCAGTCAAAAGAAATGGAGCAGCATGTGGGTGAAAGTGTACAGCTCGAAGAGAACGTCTTGTCTTCAACACAATGGTTGGTTGAGAGGCCTCCCCCCTCTTATTATAATGCCATATATATAACTGACAAATCATATGAATGCTATGTTAAACAGAAAATTCTGTCTCAATCTTTAGCAGAGTAAGGGCAGAGAAAAACTAATGAAGCAAGATTTAACTATATTACAAGGCCAGATTCAACACCTTGTGACCAGATGCAACAGCAAGCAGCTCTCCTTCGGCATGGAAGGCAATGGAAGCAATAGGGCGATCTGTGAGGAAACAAATCCAATGATTAGATACATAATATGTCAAAAATTTTTGTCAACCATAATGAATAACAACAATAGCAGAAGAAGAAGAAGAAGCACTAATAGCAAGTTAAGCATGACTCAGAGCTGTAATTACAGAAATCACAAGTTCTGATACATTCTGCCGTGTTTGCATTCCATAAGCGAACCTCATAATCCAAGCTCCCACTTGCAAGAATTTTGGGATGAAGTGGATGAAACCTAACCTGTATAATTAGCACTTCAATGTACACTTAATAATGCCCAACAGAAAAATCCACTGATGAACAAAAAGATAAGATTTTGTTAAGGAATGCTGGTGTGTTTAAAAAGAGGTCTTATACACCAAAAAAGTAACTACTATTTCAAAAATGTACAACTGGCTTCTCTCTCTCTCTCTCTCTCTCTCTCTCACACACACACACACACACACACACCCACCCACCCACACTCACCATTTTTCTTGTACAAGAGGAAGCAGGGTTATTTTGGTGCTTGTGATTGGTGGTGATGACATAGCATTTCTTGGAATTTGGTGGAGATTGGGTTTTGCCAGATGTTAGTGATGGTGATGCTTCAGCAGCAGGGGCACTGCTATTTTGATGACAGTGGATGTGCATTCAGCTAGCCAAGTTCATAGAAAAGCCAGTGAAGTTTAGCATTACGGTACTCAATAATTACCATGTGATTTTGGGTCTCCATGGGTGTGGAGATTAAGACATAGTAAGAATCCTAGCCCCAAGCTTCCTCTTTATGTTAGTGCTCGGTATGAAATAAATATCTTGAGGCCTAAATGCAAGCAATGTAGATACTTCCAGTGCAACAATGCCTTGGGCAACATTAAAGTACTAAACTAGCCAATACTTTATTTCTTATTTTAAACACTATTAATCCATGATCAGGGAGGCAAGTAAATACATAATTCCTGACATCCAAGGAAAGAAACAAGCCTATGGACAGCAACTTAAGATATTATCCTTCAACAAAATCCAAAGAATGGAAGAAGGCTTATCAATCTACTTTGGCTGATGATTTCACACGAACATGTTGCACATAAAATCCAATATAAAGTCGTTGGCCAGATATGGGGAGAGCCAGCCAGGTTAGCAATTCCTTAGTGCATAACTAAAAACTTAAAACCGTAACTCACCACCCAGGGAGTCCTCCGATGGCCACTTAACACCTTTAAGCAATTTCCAGTATAACAATCAATTATCTTCACGGTGTGGTCACCACTGCAAGTATGACAATGAGAGTGACTACAATCATCTATTGACAAATAACCCCAAATATGGTAGAACGTGGCTAAACTTACTGTGTAGAAGCAAGCCTTCTCCCATCAGGACTAAATGCTGCTGCAATGGTCGACCTCGGAGGGGGTATGAGGGAACAATACTTGGCAGATAAATACCGCAACGACTCTGCCTCAACCCTAAAATAAAAACAAACAAATCCACGAAAGAGATGAACAGAGAGAAAAAAAAAAAAAAAGTGAAACAACATTAGCCCATGATTGAAAGCCATGCAGATACCATGATATAAGCCCACATTTTGCGTCTCTTGTGGCTTCACTTTTGGGCATTGATAACAAATTAGCATTCAATTGAGATACCTGTCCCCATCGTCTTTTTGGGACATGTCTTGTTTTTGGACAAGTCTCCCGCCGCACTAACAAGCACAATACATTCCCACTACTGCAATTGAGACAAAACATAGAAAGCAATGCATCAGACAACTCACATTCAAATTCAGAAACAAAAAAACAAAAAATCGAAAATCCCAAAAATCGAATCCTAACTTCAAGCTCCATAAAACGTAAAATTAATCCAAACCTCGATCCAATTCCAACTTGCGTGTTAATTAAATCCAATTGCGAAATAATCATAATTATAGCTCTATAAAAATCCGATTAAAACGCTCCACAAATCACAGTATCCCAACTCAAAAATCGGAAAACAAAGGAAAAAAGAGAGAGAGAGAGAGAGAAAAGAAAATTGCGTCTGCCGAATCAATAAAAAGGTTCTTGAAATTACTTATTAAAACCAAAAAGGTTCTTGAAATTAGACCTGTGAAGAGGATCAGTAGACGCCGAGGATTGCGGCGAAACTTGATCGAGCGGCGAGGAATGTTCCGTCATATCGTCAATTTTACAATTCAAGTTCATATGGCGAGGATCTGGTGGTGCTTCACGCACATTATATATTCCTTTTTCTTTTCTTTTTTTTTTTTCAAAAAATAAAAAAGAAAAGGTAAAGCGGAAGAATTGAAGATCAGCAAATTTCCTAGAAACCCTAATAATCCATTGCTTCAGAACGTGAGTCTCTTTTTCTGTCACGAACAGGATACAGGTGCGCGCCTTTCTGCGTAAATTTGGGGTTTGCAGTGCCTATTATCCACTCTTCTTCTTGACGAAAATGCCCTTCCAAGGTTTTATTCGACAAAAATTTATTTGATTGCATTTTTTTTTTAATTGGTTCGAACTTAAATATTTCTATAATCTTTTATTTTTAATAAATGGGGGACTCGGGCGCGTAATCGGCGATCTCAATCTCGCAGCAGTGCACGTGTATCATTTATTGGTTCTGGTTGTGGTAGCCTCTCTGCAAAGCACCTTCTTTTTCTTTTCTTTTTTTTTTTCTTTTTTTTTTGTTTTTTTATTGGTGCAACAAATAAATGACCCATGTGTAAATGCTACAGGATTTGCCTCGTTGTGTTATTATACGATGCATTGAGATGCCGGAATGCGATATGGTTGGTTTTTTCTTTCTTTTTTTTTTTGTTGGCAATAAATACTGAGTTACATTCATCTGTATTTACTTTAAATTCGTATCATTAGTGAGTCTTAATCGGAACTCGAGGAATCAAAGACAATATAAACTATATTGCGTGCGTGGTCAACGTTTTTTTTTTTTCTCTCTTTTATGTTATTTTTGCCATTATGTGTGTAAAAACAGTTAAGTGAATTTAGTGCAAAAGATTAGTTAGCAGAATAATCAGCGGGAGTCTTTTACACAACGAATGTGCACTAATATAAATAATAATATATAATTATGAATTTTTTATATGATTTTTATTACGTTTGTTATGCTGTAAAACTTTTAAAAGGCGCGGTGACGGAGCCGCGGGGGCAAATTGTAAACGAGATAAAGAACAAAAAAAAAAAAAAAGAGGAGTCATTTTCAACGCGGGGGGGGGGGGGCGCAATCCAAAACGAGGAAAACTGAACTCCATTGACCGACAACGAAAAACGCCCCTCGGCTTTGTCGTTTAATTGAACCGTCTCTTCCACGCTCGTCAAAACAAAAGGCCATCGTCATCATTTTCCGAGACACCCAAAACCCAAAGCGCTTTTTTTTTGGGGGGGGGGTTTTAAATATGAATTATGATAATATTTTTATTTTAAAAATACTATTCACTGAAAAAACAATTAAAAATATAAAATTTTATATAAAATAATAATAATATTATTATTATGATTATTATGATGAAGAAGTGGTCAACAAAGTCTAATTTATAGTAAATATACAATAATATATATTATTTTTTAAACGGAATTATAGATATTATCTTTGTATTTCCATATATTTAAAAGCGAAGAAAAAAAGAAAGAACGCCACTGCCTCTCTCTCTCTCTCTCTTTCTCTTTCTCTCTACTTACTACCGTACTCCAGCAGTAAAGGCAACCCAACCTTCCTCTCCGCTCTCTCACGCGTACTGTTTCAACAACTTCAGCAAACTCAAATCTAAACTCTCGTTGATTTACAATTTCTTTCTCTTTATTTCCTTTTTTTTTTTTTTAATAATCTATTGGCTGGTCTTCTACGCTAGCACTCGCTTTACTTGCTCGTGAAGTGTGCGGTATGGTTACCGTTTTTGCGTAAGTATAGGTCTTCGATAGATCTTTTAGCGCATTCCTTGGATCTGCAACCCCACGCTGCCGCAGCAAACCGTCCGTCTCTCTCCTAGGGTTTTAGTCCTTTCGCTGGCCCCACACTGCTCCGCCTCGCCGGCTTGCTGCTCACTCATCAGCTATGCAATACATACTGGTGAGTCCACAATGCGATGGAGACGGACGGCCGCCGTTGACGCCGGAACCCTAGGAGGAACTCCCAAGACGATTTGGGGCTCCGAGGCATCGGGTGCTGACAATGGTCTTTGTGGATCTGGTTTGGACTGAAATATGGTGCCGTCCTTGACGCATCCGCCGACGCAGCTTCTTCTTGTTCTTCTTTGCTTGCTTTCCTTTGCTTTAAATTGTCTAGGTAATTAACTGCTTCTTTTGGTTTGTGTTTTGAATTCTCGATTAAATTCTCCGCTTTACTTTGAGAATGTGCGAAAGACAGAAGGGAGGGAAAAAAAAAAACGAACAAACGAACGAACAAAAGCAGTGAAATTTTTTTGAGGAAGTTTCCAAGACTTTACCCGCATTTTCTCCGATTGATTTATGTATGTTCTTGTGAGAGTTTAAGACGTTGGTCTGAGGACTTTAAGTTGGAGCAATTTATATGTCCTGAAACTTGTGTTGTGTTGTGGGACAAGTTACATTTGAAATTAGTTTGTTGCACTTGTTTTTTATCAAGTAACCTAACGTTAATATCTAGAATGGTGTTGAATTCCCTAACTTTGCTTCACTGGGTAACTGCTTATGGGACATCAAGAAAGCTAACATATTTGTACTCATAATTTTCAGGGCATTGGGTGCCTGATATGCAGCCCACTTCAGCATTGCAGCAAAATCAGCCATTATCAGTGAAAGAAATTTTGGTGGGACATGGTAAGGCTGCTAACCAGTTTAAATTAATTAATGTAGGGAAAAGGAAGATATTTTCTTACATTCTTGCTATTGATATTTGCTTGATTCATTTTGTTACAAGTCTGCATCTATTAATTTATCTTAGTGTCCCTCAATGCATGAGGAATTGCTTATTCCTCTCTCTACGTTGCTGTGTGAGAAGCCTTTTTTTTCCCCAAAAAAGTTAAATGTTACTGTGTCCAAAAACACATCATAATGGTACTAGGGGATTTTATTTCTTCTTCCTGGTTTCTCTGATTTGATTTAGTCATGGTGCACAATGGCCATCAATTGTTAATGTATGTATTGTGCACAGGGAGGTCTGTTTTGAATACTGTGTATTTTTTTCGATCACAACCAGCACAATGGAGTGTTGTTAAACCCTTTTTGGGCCCTTCTACCGCATCTGCACCTGCTGTACTTCATCAAGGTAGCTCTTACAACAACAATCCCAGCACCTTGCTGTCTCATTGTTGCTATGTCACACTAATTGCCTTTTTTATTCTAGGCCATACCTCTGGACCTATTGAAGCACCTGTGCCTAGAAGGCATGTCCATCATCATCATCATCGTCATCATCATCGCCACATGCGACCTGCTATGGTTGCTCCATCCCCTTCAGAAGAGCAAAGTAATGAATGAGCATAAATCTAAATTTCTGTCTGTTGTGTGGATACTTTTGGATATATTTTGTTGATGGAAGAATCCTTGACAGGTTGTGATCAAATTTGTGTTGAGCCGCTTACTGCTTCTCCCTTTGGTTCACCTTGTAGCTGTGTTTTTCCTATGAAAGTCAGGCTTCTTCTTGATGTGGCTCCGTTTGCAGTTTTTCCTGTATTGAATGAGCTTGAGATTGAGATTGCATCGGGCACATATTTGGAACAGAGTCAAGTTAAAATAATGGGTGCCAGCGCTGATAGTCAAAATCAGGGAAGGACGGTGGTTGATATTAACTTGGTTCCATTAGGAGAGAAGTTTGATACTACAACTGCAATGTTGACGTGTGAGAGACTTTGGCATAAGAACATACCTCTTAATGTGACTCTTTTTGGTAATTATGAGGTGTTATACATTACTTATCCTGGTAACAACTTTAACCTCTTTAAGTCATTTGCTGCTTTACATCTATGTTACTTTGTCATTTTTATGACCTGAAAGCAATATCAGGACTTCCTTCTTCGCCACCTCATCCAAGTTTCATGGGAAGTGGTCCAAGTGGAAGTGCTGGAGATCTCCCCATCACTGCAAATTTTGTGACCAAAAACCAGAAGATGAATGTTATGACCACTCTCATCATTTCTTTGTCAGCATTTGTTCTCTTACTGGTTTTTATTGGAGCAATCTTCCTTTTCATTAGATGGAGAAAGTTTGGAAGACCATCGAGTGCTGTTGGTCCCACATTTACATCTTCTATGAACAAAAGATCTGGTATGCACTTCTGTATCCATTGTGTTCCCAATGTGGAGATATTGTGCAGATTCTGTCTCCCAAAGCTGATGGCCCTGTCAATTTTGCATGTCAATCTTGTTAGGGTCAAAGTGGTTCCTCTGTAGTCTGTCCTGCCATTTTTAAATTATCTTATTTCTCAATTTATTCACAATTTCTTGAACAGTTTCTTTCATGACCTACTTCCTAATGAAAGTACAACTTGGAAACTGTTCAGGAATACAACTATGTTATTTCATAAGGTTCTGTTGTGGATATATACCTACTTCCTAATGAAAGTACAACTCGAAAACTGTTCAGGAATACAACTATGTTATTTCATAAGGTTCTGTTGTGGATATATATATATATATATTTTATTATTATTATTATTATTATTTATTTTTTTTCCCTAGCAATCCAGTCAGTGTGTTGAATTAAGTATATGGTACAAAAAGTTGTCATAATGCAAGTTCATGTGCATGGATCTCTACATTTATCTGTAGGCATTGGGTCTCTCTTGTCAAGCAGTATTGCAAGCTCAACGCCAATGTCCATTACATCCACAATGGCAGCGTGCATGCTCTCTGTCAAAACATTTGCATTTACTGAGCTTGAGAAGGCAACAGAGAAGTTCAGCTCAAAAAGAATCTTGGGTGAAGGAGGGTTTGGATGTGTTTACCGGGGGACTATGGAAGATGGAGCTGAAGTTGCGGTAAAACTGCTTACACGGGACAACCAGAATGGAGATCGTGAGTTTGTTGCTGAAGTTGGGATGCTAAGTCGGTTGCATCACCGGAATCTTGTGAAACTGATTGGTATATGCATTGAAGAGCGTACACGCTGTTTGGTGTATGAACTTGTTCACAATGGTAGCGTTGAATCTCACTTGCATGGTATACCTCTCTATTACCTTTAACTGTCTTTTTCTAGTACGTTCTTATTGGAATTTCATTTGGTCCATTGCTCCATATTTTGTACATTAATCTTCACCACTGACTCCTAATGATATTGCTGGGGACCCCTTTGTGGCAATCCTAATCAAATTCTGTCATTTGTGATTCTATTTGGCAATCAAATGAGCAGACTTAAAATCAAGTTTCCAAGCTACATCTTTCACTGTTGTCTCAGGTGTTGACAAGAAAAGACGATCCCTAGACTGGGATTTGAGGCTGAAGATTGCCCTTGGAGCAGCAAGAGGACTGGCCTATCTTCATGAAGATTCCAATCCTCGTGTAATTCATCGAGATTTTAAGGCTAGTAATGTTTTACTAGAAGATGACTTCACACCCAAGGTCTCTGATTTTGGATTGGCAAGGGAAGCGACAGAAGGAAGTCAACATATATCTACTAGGGTCATGGGAACTTTTGGGTAATCATCCTTATCCTAATAAAATCTTTAGAAAGCATAGTTTGGCTGATTTCGGCATCAGCTGAACCCTGTTAATGATTTTTCTAATCCCTCCACCTCCTGGAACTACTGACTCTCACTCTTTTTATTTATCCATGAAGGGTGAGACATCTTGACAATCTCTTTCCTCTAGTGACAATATTGTTTTATTATTGTGCATGTTTTACCCACTTTACCACTCATCTCACCCTGGGACCTATTTTGATCTGTAGGTATGTAGCTCCTGAATATGCAATGACGGGACATCTGCTTGTGAAGAGTGATGTTTATAGTTACGGGGTTGTGCTTCTCGAACTGCTGAGTGGAAGAAAACCTGTAGATATGTCCCAACCTCAGGGACAGGAAAATTTAGTAACATGGGCACGTCCATTGCTAACTAGTCGGGAAGGATTGGAGCAGTTGGTTGATCCTTCGTTGGTTGGAAGCTATGATTTTGATGACATGGCTAAGGTGGCAGCCATTGCTTCCATGTGTGTTCATCCAGAGGTGACTAACAGGCCATTTATGGGTGAAGTTGTGCAGGCCCTAAAGCTGATATACAACGACACAGATGAGACTTGTGGAGACAATTGCAGCCAAAAGGATTCTTCTGTTCCCGATTCTGATTTTAAAGGTGATATTGCACCTTCCGATAGTAGTTGGTGGAATGCTGGTGGATTATCCCCTCGACTAACTTATGGGCAAGCCTCTTCTTTCATCACAATGGAATACAGTTCAGGCCCACTTGACGAGATGGAAAACAGGCGGTTTTCAGCTGCAAGTCTAGTTGGGGATCAGTTGTCCCTACCAGTTAGGCATGGGAACAGATCAGGTCCCCTGAGGACCATACGGAGTAAGCCAAACTTCTACAGATTCAGAGGGAGCATGAGTGAGCATGGTAGGCTACTTCCAAGGAGTGGTTGGAATGATGTCGACTGGGTTTGAGGCTTTCTTTTGAGTGTTATCTAAGTGTACAGTTCCAAAAAGAACCAGATTTTTTAGCTAGTGATCCATTAATCTTTAGGACTTTGGGGTCTATGCGATTCTAATGTCTGAGAAGGTAGAGATAGGCAGACCTTTGCTTCTGATTTTGGAAATCCTGATTCATTACTTACCGTACAAAGTCGGAGATGTAAGTTGGATGCTCCTTGTATTGTATATCTGTTCATTTTTTTCTTATGGTCCAATCCTTCATTACATTAAAGCAACAGCGACAGCCAATCAATTCTAATTGTTGCAAACCTCTTTGCTTGCTGGGGGGCACGCAATGCTTTGATTTATGTTCAAAACATAATTTTTGTTATTTTTTATTTTTTTGTTCGTTTCGATGGTTCCAAGAGCAGTGAATGTTCCTGGCTCTTTTAATGGACTGCTTTCGGTAATTCGACCGGCTTATGGAAGCATCTAGGCTTTCTTTATGCTTCCGTGGTAACAGATTGCATTCGATATCATTGTTCATCAATTTCGTGGATTGTGAGGTAATCTTGGACGGTTGGAACGAAAGGCTCTGTTCAGGAAAAGGAAGGACCATCGAGGTATGGTACCACAAATATCGTCCTCACAATGCCGTCGAGAAAAGAGGATAATACCTTCAGGCGACCTTGCGCGGTGTGGGTTTTTAGGCAAGAAGATTCAGTCGAAAGGAATACAGTTGCCCGATATAACCAAAAAGGTTCCGACAAAAAAAAAAAAACATCAGAAACCAAGGTAAACGTCTCTCTAGCAGAACACACCAAACGGTATTAACCATAACGCCTCCCAAAATTTCGTTTTTTAGGCAAAATAATGCAGAAATAAATTGACACTCAAAATCCTAAAGACAATTCGTTCAAACCCCAAATTCAATATCCGCGCAACAGCCACAAAAAAAAAAAAAAAAAACAGTTTTCAATTTCGAGTAATTTAAACTGAGTCCTCCTGCAACGGAAACCAGAAGCAAAGTAGCCAGCCAATCCAACAAAATTCTTTTTCTCCGTCTCTGTTTGCCCAACCCCCTGGGTATGAACGGCTGCCCTACATACACTAACCGAGCGAAGCGAGGGGGAGCGGTCGAAAAAGATAGACGATGCCGCCGCTGTCCACTTTCCGCAATGCCACCATCTTCGACTCCATTTTTTATTCTTCTGCTCCTCCTCCCCTATTATTATTATTATCTTCTTATTTTTTAAGTCCAAGCTCTCCCGGTCTTCGCTGCCTCCCTTCGGCGGCAGCACCACCTAACCACCGCTCTTTCTTTGCCAGGTCCCACTAGCACTTTTATTAAGCCTTAGCATCCAACACAAAATTAATAAATAAATAAATAAAACACACGAGAAACACACACGCACACACTCACACACACACACACACACACTCTCTCTCTCTCTCTCTCTCTCTCTCTCTCTCTCTCTCTCTCTCTGTCCGTGTTTCACCGACAATAATAATAATAATAATAATAATAATGCGTAGAATTGTTGTAAAATAACTCAGTGGCCGGTGTCCGCCTCTGCAAATCACAGCTCACCATCGCAAAAAATTGCAGGGTCAGAGTGGCTTCGGATTCGCTTCCTCCTCTCCCGGAAAACCGCATCGTCGTACGTACAAGGGTTCATTTTTAACTGGGTTACTAGTACTGCTACGAACCGTACTAATGATGTTTGTTTGTTGGCAGCTAGGGTGCGGCGGAGTGTCGGTGGATTTCTTGGCGGCGGTGGCTTCTTATCCCAAGCCCGATGACAAGATTAGAAGCACTAGCTTGAAGGTCCTTTTAAAAATATAAAAAAAAAATTCTTTCATGAGGGAGTTCACTTAACTTGAGAAACAGAATTTACTCGAGAATTATCATGATTGGATATTATTATTATTTTTTTTGTTTTTTGTTTCACTAGGTTCAAGGAGGTGGAAATGCTGGAAATGCTTTAACATGTGCAGCCCGTTTGGGCTTGTCGCCCAGACTAATTTCTAAGGTACTTGGTTATTTTTATCATTCAGTTGCATTTTCAAAATGGGGTCCCCGAAATTTAACAAGATGGTAGATTTGAAATTGCTTAGATCGCAGACGACAGTCAAGGCAGGAGTATATTGGAAGAACTAGAAGCAGATGGTGTAGATACTTCTTTTCTTGTGGTATTGTTCATTCCGTGCACCGTTCTTTGACTTCGACAGTAAATTATGTTGTTTCTTCTGGCATTCCTTTTATTTGCGTCTGAAAACAGTTGCTTATCTTGACTATGACTAAGTTGTATTCAGCTTGTGATGTTAGAAATTAGGAAGACCATTGATTCTGAATTAAAATACCACGGCCATTATCCTTTGTCTCTCTCTTTTTTTTTTGTTTTTTTCCGACCACTATGATCAACTATTTTCCTTACCTATAATCTTAGTTTTTTGCCCGAATTCTTTCCCTGTTTTATTGTTCTGTCTCGATAATCTCTATTTATGTGTTGGGCTTTACAAGTTAGCACCATCTCTCATCAGTTGTTGACCGCTTTTATCCTTTCTTTTAGGTCTCCAAGGAGGGCAATTCACCGTTTACTTATGTCATTGTTGACAACCAATCGTGAGTGCCTTTGCATTGATACTCTGTGCCTCTCTCTCTCTCTCCCTCTCTCTCTCAAACACACACACACAAAGCTAAGCCAAATTTGTTATACAATGTATACAATGATGTGTTTGTGGAGGCACAAATATTTTTACATCAAATCTATCAGAGACATGGCTCCAAGGTATATGTAAATTTGATGAGACTCCAAGTTCCCACTGTTTGTTGATTTTACAACATGCTGCAGGGGTTGAAAATGTCATTCTTATTTTCCAAGAAAGGTAGAAGTTATAGTTTATATATTACTGATATAGATTATTGGGCTTTTTCAGTAACAAACTGCTCAGTACCCCCGTTCTAGTGCTAGTTATTGTGGTTGATATGAGCCCACTATCATCCAACAAATGATGTGGTTTGGCACTTTGGCTAGTGCAAGTTTCTTTCTTGTATAAAAGTTGTGGTTGACTTGAAATTCTTGGTTTTGAATAGCATATGATTATTAACACGTTACTTTCAGGAAAACTCGCACTTGTATTCACACTCTAGGATATCCTCCCATGGTACCAGATGATCTTTCCCAGTCAAGCATATCATCTGCGTTGGATGGAGCAAGAATTTTCTATTCTGATGGAAGGTTGTATGAGACTGCTTTAGTTATTGCACAAGAGGTAATTGTCATCATCTGTGGTTTTCAGTTATTTGGGCACTTTTGTGCTTCCACTTGAACTTATGTTTGGTTTTCTGTTAAGTATATGACCTCATGACTGGTCATCTTGTAGCAGGTTAGAATATACCAATGCGTGGTCAAAGTCTTAATTCTTTTCAATTTTGTCGTCTGGGCACTTCTGAACATTATTACCATTTAAGCATGTGGATGGTATAGTCCTCCTCACTTGGAATAGCAGTGTACCCATACAATCAAAATCATTTTCTAATATTCATGTTCTTTGTAGAACCTCTTATTCTAGCTGTGTTGAACTTCTCTTCATCTGCCACACTGAATGTGACAATTTCTTTTTTTTTTTTTTTTTATAATTTATGAAATCTGCATGAATGTGAAATTTATGGTTATTTACAAATGCACACTCTCTCTTGCAGTCATCTATTCTTCCTTTCTTCTGTCATGTGGCCCTTTGTTTATGGAATCAAGTCATTTGCTATCAACTACTTGGATATCAACATCATATATCTGATTTCTCTGGTACAGGCATCTCACAAGAACATACCTATTTTGATTGATGCGGAAAGGAAAAGGGAAGGGTTGGATGATCTGCTGGAATTTTCTAGTTATGTTGTATGCTCAGCTAAATTTCCACAGGTAAGTTGATTTCATTGTTGAAACAACATTGATGTGGACCTTCTTCTGCTTGAGATTATTAGAAATGTTTCAGATCTGAAAGCCATGAGCATTGTCCTAGCCATTTCCTCCTTTCTTCTTTGAGGAAATCTTATGACTTGCAAATACAAGTAGTTCTTTGAATATTTTACATGGTACTGTCTTGGAAACATGGAGGCATCTTTGATTGTGTACCAAATTTGCACCATTCCTGCATTCCTTCATCTGCCAGTTTGTTCTAGTTCACTTATATTTTTTATTTTAGTGTTTACTTTCTCCAGCAATTTTTTTGGGTTGGGTACCGGTGGTACAAATTCTTTCCATCTAGCACAATGTTCATATCAACATAGATCTGTTTTTTTTTTCTTCTGTTTCATATGCATATTCTTGCTACTGCATATACTTAACTTCTTAGGTGGCCAATTATTTACTCCTTATCTTACAGGCATGGACAGAGGCATCATCTGTTCCAAGTTCACTTGTTTCCATGCTTTTGAGATTGCCAAAATTGAAATTTGTCATTGTGACCATGGGAGAAGAGGGATGCATAATGCTAGAGCGAATCACAGGAGGTTAGTGTGCAATTATAGTAATGCTTGGGAGGAAAATAATGTGCAAAGACCGACTCAGAATTATCACTTGGACCTAGTAATATTATTGTTTGAGCTCTTTAGGTACAACTTCTGTATCTGGTAGTTTATGAGCTTATAGTCCATTTTGGTGTTCTTTTTTGAGTAGAGACTCCCCTGTTAGAAGAAGATGTAGACAGCTTATTGGAAATGCTAAAGCAGAGAAAGGATGAAAGCATAGCCATCCCAACATGCCTTCCATCGGTAATTTAAAATTGTTCTTTTTTTTTTTTAATTAAATAATGAAGTTCTAAAGTAAGGTAAAAGGACACCATCTAGTTATTACCCTGTGGAGGTCTAATTCTTGGATAAAGTGGCTGTTCTTAAGACTAGATATGCACAATGGTTGCAAGCTCACTTTAAATTAGTGCACCAATTATTGGCTTCTTGATTCAGTGTACACTAATAATTACACTCATTGTATGACGCAAACTTTATTCAAAGTCCCTAATCATAAAGAAGACATAGTCCACGTTTGGCATGCATCTGATGCCCATTTGTTGTCTGCAATACGAAGCAAGGGATTTTGCCTGTCCTCGTCAATCCAACCATACCATCAGGCTACTATTAGAAGATTTTTATATAAAGGATAACTTTGCAAATTTAGGGGGATGTTTTTATCTCTCATCTTTCAACAAGAGAAGGCCCTCTAAGGAAACATTTTATTTACTGGATAATATCCAGACAATATCCTGAGGTAGGAAAACTGGGCACAGATGAGTGTGGCACAAAAGCATACTTAGGTGGATGGCCCTTCCAAGCATAGAAGACTTCTCTACCGAGTATTGTTGAAAATAATGTGGACAATGGGCTCAATCCAATTCTCTGCTGCATGCCTTGAACAGTGGAATAAATCAATCTAGCAATGCAGTGTCATATGCCCACGTGGCAGAGTAATTGTAATTGGTGCTGCATGCCTTAGACTGAAATAGGTATTATTCATGTTGATCTCTTTCAGCCATTGACAAAGATAAGAGCAAAGGGGATAGGAACAATGAGTGGGAGGTTGTTTCTGGGGACAGCCGAGAAGATACCTCCATCAGAACTTATTGATACCACCGGTGCCGGGGATGCCTTTATCGGAGCAGTTCTTTATGGTACGTGTAATACTAAATTTTTTTCATAGATCCTAAGTTGACAAACAGGGCACCTCTACCAACCATAAAAACACCTGGTGTTTAGTGGTCCAGATTAAGAAATCAAATTGATTGGACAGCTGGATGAAATTAAGCTTTAAGTCATGACTTGGAGTAACTCCCTACAATACTACTGAGATCTTCCCACATAGTTATGTCTGTGTGTTGTCTCAGAAACTTGCGTTTTCATCTTCTATAGGTTATAATGTCCTTGTTTCAAATTTTTTTAACCTCGTTCTCAAGGTTTTATTCTTACTTTTGGTCCCTATGTTGTCAACCGATGTGGCTTTTGAAAACTGGCCTCATTCTTGTTCATTGGTCTTTTCGTAGCTCTTTGCACGAACATGCCACCAGAGAAAATGTTGCCATTTGCTGCACAAGTGGTAAGTAAATGTCTGCTGCATCAATTCCTTCCACTGAACGCCCTCCATGCTGCTCAAGAAGTTTGTAACGGCCTTTGTGATGTGGACCTGACTGCAGGCAGCTGCTGGCTGCAGAGCTTTGGGAGCGCGAACCGGCCTTCCACAGCGTTCAGACTCGCGTCTGGCACATTTTCTTAATCGAAGTCTCCAAATTGTATAGCAGTCTTCAGGTCTGAGCCGTTTGTCCAACTTCTGTTATGGACACATGCAATAGTTGACCCAGTGAACTACGACGCGATGCCCATTTCTCTATCCGGATGGTTTGCCGTGGTTATTTGTAAATTCTGAAAGTGGCAGTACTAAAACACTTCTCTTCTCTTTCTTTTGCTTACCTCGCGTTCTCTTGTTTGGTGTCAAAAGCACGGCTTAACAGTGCCGGGCATAAAGCAATTAAACGCAACTGTTGATGAAAATAATGCACAAAATCTCCGAACTTTAAAGTTGCAAAAAGAAAAATCACCGAATTTTCGTAAAGAAAGGGAAAATTAAGGGAAAGTGGAAAAAAGAGAATCGTTATTGACACTGAACTTTTCTAAGGCTACTGGCTAACATTTTATATCAAATAAAAGAGAGGGAATCTCATGAAACTCATTGAATGTTTATATAATTACAACCCTTTTTTTTTTTTTGGCGGATTATACCATAACTATAAAAATTTACTCCCAGGGAAGATTTTCTCACCAAAATGGATAAATGATGCCTCAAACTCAAAGCATTGCGTCGTATCAATAAAAATGTGCTTAGCGTAATCTGAAGTAATTAGAAAAACGACTCGAAACATTTCGGTAATTTAACCGCCGAGTATGTTACGCTATCAACAAAATCGACAAATATTTAAATATTAACGGTAACTGTCTGCACTTACCAATTTGTGCCTATGAAAAATATTTAAATATTTAATTTTTTTTCTCCTCTCCTATGAAAATAACAATGCCTTCCAAAAATAAATACATTTTTATAAAGAAAGTACGAACCCCTTCTTTCAAAAGAATACAGTAATATTATTCTAGTAAACAAATTTCGCAAATAAGTCACGCGCACACAAAAAAAAAAAAACATCTTCTGTTAGTCCTAACTTGCCATTTGGAGTATGGTTTAGAACTCACGTGACAATGATATTTATCATCCCCGCTACACTCGTTTGTATTATGTACTTGTAAAGTTTGGTTATGCATACATAAATAATTTTCTTTAAAAAGTAAAGAGTGACATTGTATGTTTCGAAATGGCATCAATCAATCGGCAGCATCAGCCAATTCAAGAAAAATACACAAATTGTTGGACTCCAAAATAATCCAAACCGAAATTGACCCACCTTGGTTACTTGTGAATTACGCGTTTAATTTAGTCAATTCACGGCGTTTACAATTACGTGGTTTTTTTCCTTTTTTTTGGCTTGTTGCAGGTCAAGATTCTTCTTATCCGGTAACCGCATGGTCCATCGTTCTCTCCTTTACAATATAGGGAAAAAAATTAATTCTTAAAATAAAAAAAAAAAAAAAACCTTTTTCTTCTTTATTACCGCGTGTCTTTGACAGTTGGCAAGATTCGGACAAGTCCCCACAAGGAGTGGACTCGAGTCCGAGCACCGCCTCGCCTCTCTGTTGTAGTAAAAAAAAGCCCTCAAAAGCAACGTAATTGAAGCCGACAAACAAGGGCATTATCGGGAACACAATCCCTCAAACGAACGTTAACGTTTCAATTTTAGTTAGGTTAATATTAAAAATTTTGCTCCAACTTTCCATGAATGCCCGCCTTTCACACATTGCCTTGGGCAATAATGAAACTCTGACAAAAAGCCCAAATCAAGTGGGAGGGAGGGAAGACAGGAACACCCGCACACGTTAATTTAAGTCAGAGAAACGTTATTGAGAACATACAAAAGAACAGCGAAAGCCTCGGTTCTTTTTTATGTTCTTCTTGCAGGGAAAGAGAGAGAGAGATTTTTTTTTTTTCTCGTAGAAAATGGTACTCTCTCTCTCTCTCTCTCTCTTTTTTTTTCTTAAGTTTTCCAATTCTTTTTTTCTAAGTGCATTTAGTTTCTGTTGAATAGATTGTTGCCAATTTAAATTCTTGTTTTATTGATTCTGTTTTTAATTTGTGTTTTCCCCCGATAGTTTGGCCAGTGGCCGTTTCTTTTTATCTTTTTAGCATACTGGTCTGTGCTTAGGTGGGAGCTGGAAGTGGAGAACTGTGATGTGTTAATTTTTGATACCCTTTTTATTTCTGTGCTTGGATGACTTGATCTCGTTGTGGTACATATGAACGCGTGCACATTTTAGTCAAAGAAGCATTAGCGAATATTACTGAAATTGTGGGTTTAATATGTTGGGCGTAGCTGTTTGTAAAGAAATTGAAATTGGAATGGTTAGCATACTTGTGTTGCCCATGGACATGTATGCATTCCGTTTATTCGGTACAAGTACTTGTACGGTTTGGCTAGTGTACTTGCAATTGAGTCCTTGGAGTTTTCATCTCTTTTGTAGTTTCCCCGAGATTGAATGGCATGAAAAGTTTTTATTTGTTGTTGCTGTTGTGGCATACAAGGGTATAATAGTATTGAATAGGTTATTTATTACGCTCTTGGCTTTGTAGGCTGCTGCTTCTAGTTTGGTGATTGGAACTCTTGTTTGGGTGGAAGATCCAAATACAGCATGGATTGATGGCAAAGTTGTGGGGATCAATGGCAAAGACATTGAGGTTCTCTGCACGTCAGGAAAAACAGTAGGGGGCTAAGGGCCACATATCTTTTGCAAATGCTCATTTTTAATGCGTAAACAAATATTATTTATTTTTGTTGTAAGTTCTTGAAATGATAATTTGCCATTTTCATCCTCATGCAATGCCTACTGAGGTTGAGCTTGTGAGCAGTGTATCGAATGTTGAGATTCTGTTTTACGTTGCACACTGCCTGAGCTTTTCAGAAGCACGTAAAGAATTAACTATGATTTTGCAAAATTCCTTGCAGGTTGTTGTCAAGGCTTCTGATGTTTATCCTAAAGATGCTGAAGCACCACCGTGTGGAGTGGATGATATGACAAAATTGGCTTACTTGCATGAACCGGGAGTTCTGCAGAATTTAAGATCCAGATATGATATGAATGAAATTTATGTGAGTAGCTCTCAATAAATTTATTGGTTTTTTTTATGCTTCACGTTTGTGGGGTTCTGTTCTATGAGGGCAGGACCTGGATGCAAGCTTTACTGGAATTACGTATAGTTATATGTTAAGGCAGCTCTTTTGTTGCCTTAACATCTTCTGTTTTCGAAGCATTGTGGCTGATACACCAAACGGTGCTACCAGACTTACACTGGCAATATATTGATCGCTGTGAATCCTTTTCAAAAGCTACCACATCTCTATGACAGCCATATGATGGCACAATATAAAGGGGTAGCCTTTGGTGAGCTGAGTCCACATCCTTTTGCTGTTGCTGATGCCGCATACAGGTAGGTTCTTTCCAGTAGTTGGCTATTTGTTTTTCCCCTGCTCCCTTTCCTTTTTGAAAATAGAAAATGCTATTCTGTGGTGGCAGACTTATGATGAACGAGGGAATAAGCCAGTCAATTTTAGTTAGTGGTGAGAGCGGAGCTGGTAAAACGGAAAGCACAAAATTGCTCATGCGTTATCTTGCTTATATGGGAGGAAGGGCTGCTAGTGAGGGAAGGACTGTTGAGCAGCAAGTCCTGGAGGTAAGATAATCTTGTGATTTGGCTAGAAAGAAAACGTGAAAAGTCAGTAAATCTCAGGCTGAATGAGTCATTAGATGATTCTGGTCACACTTTTGTTTTTCCTTCTTGTTTGCAGTCCAATCCTGTTTTAGAAGCATTTGGAAATGCAAAAACTGTTAGAAACAATAATTCAAGGTGGGAAGGTCAATCATAGAATCATGCTACTTCTGTTTGGTTTCAATTCTAGTTCCTATTTGCATGCTTTTGTGTTGCAGTCGTTTTGGTAAATTTGTGGAGATTCAATTTGATCATAAGGGAAGGATATCTGGAGCTGCTATCAGAACTTACTTGCTGGAAAGATCACGTGTTTGTCAGATTTCCAATCCTGAAAGAAATTATCACTGTTTCTATATGCTTTGTGCTGCACCATCGGAGGTAATGGTTTTGAGATTGCTTGATGTGCTTTTCCATATGGAAAGAATTAAGCAAATGCACATGGATGTCTCCTGCTCATCTCTTCTTTTGAATTTGTGTTCTGGGGATCCCTATCTTGGGTCTAGTGTTATGGATTCTTATGGAATGTCATACATAAGTCACTTCTATCTGTTTAACTTTATTATTTCTATTGTTCACTTGATTGTAGTTTTTGCTCACTTGATGTTCCAAAATTGATGTGGAAAAGGGTGTCTTGGAGATATGTTTTCATTCTTATGGTATTTTATTTAGTTGTTCCCAGTGTCTCAAAGATGATGTTTTAATTTCTATGGTCTTTTATTTAGTCGTTTCCCAGGCCATTGAAACTCAACCATGGTTAAAACCATGCTTCTGTTGCAAGTAGTGTTATATGAACAGGTGATTTACTTTGTGCACCCTTGGCAGTAATCATTGCTTCAGTGAGGCTAACCTGGTGAAAGGTGCTCATATTCTTACTCTTGGAAGTTATTGCTGAATTCAGTTCTATATCCTTTATCAGGATGTTCAAAGATACAAACTTGGAAATCCAAGAATGTTTCATTATCTAAACCAATCAAATTGCTATGAACTAGATGGTGTTGACGATTCTAAGGAATATGTTGCAACTAGGAGGGCAATGAATATTGTGGGAATAAGTTCTCATGAGCAGGTAGTTTGTCTCAAGCGTAAAGTATAGTGTCTCAAGTATATGAAATCTCATTAACGTTCATATTTTCTTTTTCTGTTACTCCTTTCAGGATTCTATATTTCGAGTTGTGGCTGCAATCCTCCATCTTGGAAATATTGAATTCACAAAAGGGAAGGAGATAGACTCCTCAGTGCCAAAAGACAATAAATCCTTTTTCCATCTAAGAACCACTGCTGAACTATTAATGTAATTAAGCAATTTGATTTGCACAAGCACTTGAAAAAGGATTTGCTTATAAAAGCATGTGCTTCACATGCTTTTAGGGGAAAAAAAAAAAAAAACGAAGGAAAATGCAGCTTTTGAACTCATAATTTTGTTTAGGTGTGATATGAAGGCTTTAGAAGACTCTCTTTGCAAACGTGTAATTGTCACACGTGATGAAACTATTACAAAGTGGCTGGATCCAGAATCTGCAGCTGTGAGTAGAGATGCATTGGCCAAAATCGTGTACTCCAGGCTGTTTGATTGGTAAGAATCAATCTTGTAGCTTAGGACCTCATTTGGGGATGTGCTTTGTTTGCTGAGTGGTTATGCTTTCCCACCAGGTATATTCATATGGCTGGTTGAGCTCGGTTGATTCCATGGGGCCCTAATATTTTTATCATCTTGTTTATGCAGGCTCGTGGAGAAGATTAATAGTTCCATTGGCCAAGACCCTGACTCCAAGTTCTTGATTGGTGTGCTGGATATCTATGGATTTGAGAGTTTCAAGACAAACAGGTGCTTAACTGGTTTGCCTTTTGCTTTTGACATTGATAATAAGTCTTTTGGAGAACTACAGGTTAGTCTCAAGTGTAACATCTTTCTTGAGGAAATAATAGTTGCATTTGCATGGGATTGGACACTTTGCATGGAGAGAAAATTTGGATTTGTTGATAGTAGTCATGGTTTCTTTGAGATTGCCATAGCTATATGTCATTGTCTTCTGGCTTTAGTGTTTCTCTACTTAAGATTACACCAGTGCAGAAAACTCCTGTGGATGGGTAAGGTTTCTCAGCCCTCATGATAGGGGAGTTATGTTTGCTTTGGCTTTAGCATCAACAGAGCATCTTGTTCTTACTTGCTGGACATCATGAAGCATATGATACCTGCCTAACATTTAAGGATGACTAGAATAAATGATATCATCCAGCTCTGATTTCTACAAGGGCAGAACAGAGGTGTCAATTTTAATCAAGTTTAAATGCTGGTTTATTAATTCTTTTGACATTGGTATTCATATGGTTCTTGCAGTTTCGAACAATTTTGCATCAATCTGACAAATGAGAAGCTTCAACAACACTTCAATCAGGTACATTTGGAAATATGTTTCCTGTTCTTTTATTTCAGTATCCCACCGTGTTTGCATATTTTGCAACTTGTGATTATGTACTTGGCAGCATGTTTTTAAAATGGAGCAAGAAGAATATACAAAGGAAGAGATTGATTGGAGCTACATTGATTTTGTTGATAATCAAGATGTTTTGGATCTCATTGAAAAGGTCTGTTTTCCACTATTGCCGCATAAAAATCTTTGGGGCTAATTGGTTTTGTTGTCTTGTCTACTATGGAACCATATTGAAATTTATCCTTTATGGATGTCTGCTGTTAATTCGATGGATTATTTGTTTTAGTTTGAAGTAATTGATAAATCATCAGGCACAATTAGTGCTGCAGGCTGCAGCCTGATTGGTGTCCATTCCTGACATTGTCTACAACCCTTTTACTGGTTTACTGCCAAACTCTCCTTCTGAATTAATTGCTTGATTTGCTTGATAGAGTTCATAATTCTGATTGCTTAGTTTCTTCCCACTTTGCTGACTTGGTTATCATTGGGGTCTCTGAGTTTGACTTGCTCCTTAACTGTTGTTATTTGCTATTCATTTCCAGAAACCTGTTGGTATAATTGCTCTTCTTGATGAAGCTTGGTAAGTGCAGTAGCAATGTTTCTGCATTGCTTTGACTTGCATTTCACATTGATATCAATGGATGTAATTTTTCTTATTCAAACATTCCTCTCCCCAAAAAAAAGTCTTGATGTTTTTCCTATATTAAGATGGATGAAATTTTGTTTTGTAGTATGTTCCCAAGGTCTACACATGAAACATTTGCTCAAAAGTTATACCAGACATTCAAAAACCACAAACGGTTCAGCAAGCCAAAGTTAGCTCAGAGTGACTTCACTATTTGCCATTATGCCGATGATGTAAGTCTACTTAATTATATTCTAGTTATTTACAGTGCTTGTAGAATCTTGTCAAAAGATGAGCCTTCAATTCTTGAAAATTTGACAGAATTTTGAGTTAATTACCAGGTTACATATCAGACTGAATTGTTCCTTGACAAGAACAAAGACTATGTTGTTGTGGAACATCAGGCACTTTTGAGTGCTTCCAAATGCTCCTTTGTGTCAGGTTTGTTCCCATCTTTGGCAGAGGAGTCAAAGCAGTCAAAATTTTCTTCCATAGGTTCTCGGTTTAAGGTATGATAACTCTTCTCCTCCTTTCTGCCTTTCTGTACTTATGGTCCTGCAAATAGGTATTGTGAAGTGTTTTCTACTTTGTGCAGCAACAACTGCAAGCATTGCTTGAAACTCTAAATGCCACTGAGCCACACTATATTCGTTGTGTGAAGCCCAATAATCTTCTCAAGCCAGCAATCTTTGAGAATAAAAATGTTCTTCAACAACTTCGATGTGGGGTGAGATTGTTAAACTAAAATATATCTGGTCCTTGGCAATTCCATTATCGATTGATCTACCAGAATATTTGTAGCTATTGCTATTCTTTTCCTGTTAGTGGATCTTAGTCTATATCCTTTGTGTCTCTCTCCAGGGGGTCATGGAGGCAATTAGGATTAGTTGTGCTGGATATCCTACTAGAAAACAATTCAATGAATTTGTAGACCGATTTGGCATCCTTGCACCTCAAGTTTTGGATGAAAGGTATATTGATGTTTCTCTTAGCTCTGACATGTTCCACCATAGCAATGAAGACTTTGACTCTTGTTCAATGTAATTTCATGTTAGTTTGGATGAAATTGCTGCTTGCAAGAGGCTTCTAGAGAAGTTGGGACTTAGAGGCTATCAGGTAAGCAACCTGTTTTTGGGTGTCAACTAGATTCTGATATGGGCCCTATGTCCATCTTCAAGGAAGATGTTTTCAAATGGACGTTGCACATCGATTGTCTTTTTACAGATTGGTAAGACAAAGGTATTTCTTAGGGCTGGTCAAATGGCTGAATTAGACGCTCGTAGAAGTGAGGTGCTGGGAAGATCTGCAATTATTATTCAGAGGAAAGTCTGCTCATTTTTGTCTCGCAGAAATTTCATCATACTTCATCAGTCTGCAATACGACTTCAAGCTGCATGCAGAGGTACTCTATTAGTTTCAGGATGTATCGACAAACGTAAGCCTTTTGGCTGCCAATAGCTATTTACTTTTTAACAATACTTGTGCATAACTGTCTTGCATTTGTTGTTTGTGCTGCTCCAGGACAACTTGCGCGGGAAGTGTACAAGGGAATGCGCAGAGAGGCTGCTTGTCTTAGGATCCAAACAGATTTGCGCATGCACCTTGCTAGAAGAGCTTATAGAGAATTGCACTATTCTACCATTTGTATTCAAACTGGTATGCGTGGAATGGCTGCCTGGAAAGAGTTACACTGCAGAAGGCTGAGTAGGGCAGCAATTATGATTCAGGTAAGACAATACTATATTCATCATTGAGGTCAATAAACACTGCAGCATTTCTTCATTGGTCTATATTTTATTTTCTGGAATTTGAATTTTATTTATTCCAGAGCCAATGCCACAAATACTTGGCCCGTTCACATTATCTGAAGTTAAAGAAAGCAGCAATTGCTGCACAGTGTGCGTGGAGAGCAAGGGTTGCACGGAGAGAACTCCGGAAGCTGAAGATGGTCAGCTTTTATCTTTTCTATCATTTTTCACAGGATCTTCATCGTTATTTGCTCGATGGTTGTTTCTTCTTCTTCTATTACTACAACTAGTATTACTGCCTCTTTTCCTTCTAAGCAGTCAGTGTATCTTCTCTTGTGTTTTGTGTGTAAACTGTGAAAGTTATTCATACTGCATTTTATTTGCAGGCGGCAAGGGAGACTGGAGCTCTTCAAGCTGCTAAAAATAAATTGGAAAAGCAAGTTGAGGAGTTGACATGGAGACTTCAGCTGGAGAAACGGATGAGGGTATGGATGATAATGGATTGCAACAACCGGCAGCTCTTGCTTGTCTGAATGTTTGAGTCAAAACCCACAATTTTCTATTAGCCATTGGCATGTTCTTTTATTGTTATTTCTAGCTGTTGGTTGTGGGTAATTTGTTGTTTATGATATTCCTGACTTTTGGGAAAGTGTTTTTACAGATCCCTATTTTCTTTTTGTCCTCTAGTCCTTGCCAGGACAGGTTTCAGGCAGAAAATTTACTGAAATATAATGAGATGCAATAGATAGTAGGCTCTGAATTTTAATAGAAAAAGATGTAGCAAAACTATGTTTCAAAGGGATGGTATTTGTTCAGCATAACGCTTGAGAAAAGCATGAAACCAACAACTCTCTTTGTATTGTTGACACCATGCAAACTATCTTCTTCTCATGGTTCATCATGAATTGTTCCAAGTCTGTGGTATACTGTCCATTCAAATTGATGCACCATTGCCTCTTTGCAGGCTGACTTGGAAGAAGCTAAAATGCAAGAAAATGCAAAACTGCTATCTGCTTTGCAAGAAGTTCAACTTCAGTTTAAAGAAACTGAGGAAATGCTTAGAAAAGAACGTGAAGCTACCAAAAAGGCTGCAGAGAAAGTCCCCATCATGCAGCAGATTCCAGTTGTTGACCATGGAATGTTGCAGAAGCTTAGTACAGAAAATGAGAAACTCAAGGTAAGAAGGTCCATAATTGCTTAAAGATACCCCAATAACGTATTAACTGTGGTCATCTTTCATGTGCCCCGATGTTGGGTTTTATGCTGGTAAAGTTCTCTTTTCTTATGGGTTCCTTGTGACAATTTTTAGGTTTTGGTGAGTTCACTGGAAAAGAAAATTGATGAAACAGAGAAAAAACTTGAAGAGACAAGCCTAATAAGTGATGAACGATTGAAGCAAGCTTTGGAGGCAGGGTCAAAAATTGTTGAACTGAAGACTGCTATGCATAGGTTGTTTTCATGATTGACTACCATATCTTTTCTCTTTTTATGTTTTACCCTGGGTGGTTTGGGCTATTTTGGGAAATGGGAAGAAGCAGGTGTAGCCATCATTAAACCCGTGCCATATGATTCACAATGAGACTCTTCACAGAATTGAATACAATGCAGAAATAGCAATGTGCTGCATGCCAGGCTGCCAATTAATGCCATGACACTCATGCATCTTGATTTTCTTTTATTCTTTCTAGGCTTCAAGAAAAAATTTCTATAATGAAAAATGAGAACCAAATTCTTGGGCAGCAATCTTTGTTGCACCATCTGCCAATTCCAGTAACTCAGGTAAACCCCTTTTCTCAAAACTCTCTCCCTCTCTCTCTCTCTCCCTCTCAAGTTGAACTTCTGTTTGTTTGCAGAGGTTGGAAAATGGACACCATGAGAATGAAGACAAAAGACCAAACGTAATATTTTTTTGTACAACAAACCTATGCTTTTATTCTTTGCTCATCTACAAACCTATATAGTAGCCAAGTTTGTGCAGCGATTGCGCTCTTTTCTTTCTTTTTGCATAAACATTTTGTAAATAAGAGACTCTTCTTCAGGAACCACAGAGTGTAACACCTGCGAAGGCCTTCAGAACTGAGTCAGACGGCAAGTTCAGGAGATCACATATTGAACGCCAACATGTGTGTGCTTATGAAAATGGAATATTGCCATATTTCTTCTTGTTTTTTTTTTTTTCATTGGAGATTGTGGGTTTTGCAATTTCATCATCTTGATTCTTGATGTCGGTGCAGGAAAATATTGACACTCTTATTAACTGTGTGATGAATAACATTGGTTTTAGTCAAGGAAAGCCTATTGCAGCTTTTACCATATACAAATGTCTGCTTCACTGGAAATCTTTTGAAGCAGAAAGGACTAGTGTGTTCGATCACCTAATCCAAATGATTGGTTCTGCAATTGAGGTAGTAATACATTGTGGTTACTTGTTAAAAAAAGTGTGTGAAGTGATAATACAAACAAGGGAGTTATCACTTCACTAGGGAAAATGAAGCTTGCATATCTGGCATCCAATGCTGGAAATCAGCTTAAAGTACATATTACATTCCTGGTTTCAGAATGAAGATAACAATGATCATATGGCTTACTGGTTATCAAATGCATCGTCTTTGTTGTTTCTGCTGCAACAAAGTCTGAAGGCAGCTGGTGCTAGTGGTGCAACACTACATAAGAAATCTTCCTCGGCAACATCTTTGTTTGGGAGGATGACCATGGTATCATAATTTCCCTATTCGTTAGTCCATTGGATCTGATTTTGTTGATTCATTTCTTGTTGCATTTTTTGTCAATTCCAGGGTTTCCTTTCATCTTCTTCCAATAGCCTTGCTGCTGCTCTGGCAGTAGTATGCCAAGTGGAGGCAAAATACCCTGCCTTACTTTTCAAGCAACAGCTTGCAGCTTATGTGGAGAAAATTTATGGAATCATTCGAGACAACTTGAAAAAGGATTTAGCATCTTTGCTTTCCTTGTGCCTTCAGGTGTGCGCATTTCACTTACCCATGAAACCTAATTGCAGTCAGTACACGTTCCTCATCATGAAGATGTAATTTTAGCTTGATGTTATATTTCATGCTGTACATTAGGCAACAAGGACATCTAAAGCAAGTGTACTAAGGTCTGGACGGTCCTTTGCTAGAGATTCTCCTTCAAGTCACTGGCAGCGCATTATTGAGAGTCTCAACGTTCTCCTCAGTACATTGAAACAAAATTGTGTATGATTTTGCTTGTTTTCTCTTGTAGTCATTGTTTAATCATGTAGATTCTTACTGTAAATGGGGTTTCAGGTGCCTCCTGTTCTTATTCAGAAGATCTATACTCAGACTTTTTCATATATCAATGTACAATTGTTTAATAGGTAATTATTGATGTTATCCTTGTGATTTCAACGTTTTATACTGAAAGGTCACCTTAATGGAAATGTATTGTTATGTGCAGCCTCCTTATACGTCGTGAGTGCTGTACTTTTAGTAATGGTGAATATGTGAAAGCTGGCTTAGCTGAGCTGGAGCTGTGGTGTTGCCAAGCAAAAGAAGAGGTGATTCGCCTTAACTTGTTGGTTCATGTCTGGTTTAAATATCTGATGCTGTAGGTATCTTGTCGTGTTGATTACTGCTTTTCTATTTGTCATGTTCTTGAGTTTCCTGATTCTTATGCCTTAGCTTCCCTTGATTGCAGTATGCTGGAACATCCTGGGATGAACTTAAGCACATACGACAAGCTGTTGGATTTTTGGTATGCCCAACAATATCTTTTTGGCAACTATTAGATTAGGAGCAATCTTACTTGTTTAATTCTTTTTTCTTGGTCCACAGGTTATACATCAGAAGTACCGGATATCCTATGATGAGATCACCAATGATTTGTGCCCTGTAAGGTCCCCCTCTCTCTGTGTGTGCATGTGCATCCCATGCATGCTATTGTGTGAGGGCATGTGTGTCTGTGTGTGCGTTCACCCACACTGTTGTCTGCAAATGCCCAAATGTAGCAGAATTTAGGAACCTGAGGCTTTTCTGGTTGTTTCTTTTGCTGGCAGTTGTGGTTTTCTAAGCAGTTAAAAAACATTTAACAGCTCTTGCCTCTGATTGTTGGGTAAAGGTGCTCCCGGTAGCATCTAGTGCCAAGAAATCAATACATCTTTTTTCATCAATGTTTGCGGATTTGCACAATTGCTCCCTGTTATTGCACTGAAATGTGATTCCTCCCTTCTCTCATCAATGCTTTGTTTGTTCAGGTCCTGAGCATTCAGCAACTGTACAGAATCTGCACATTATACTGGGATGATAACTATAACACTAGAAGTGTGTCTCCTGATGTAAGTTTGTGTATGCTAGTTTTCCATGAGTATGGATTTGGGATTTGTTTTCTTGTCAAATAGGTTGAAATGCTGAGTGATCAATTCCAATCTCTATTCCAGGTTATATCCAGCATGAGGGTGCTTATGACAGAAGACTCTGATCATGCTGTCAGCAGTTCGTTTTTGTTGGATGACAATTCCAGGTGAGAGTTTCTTTGATTTTCGTGTAACCTCTGTTTGGTTTTGTGAGAACTGAATTGACAACAAGGTTCACTGAATACCTCCATTCTTTTTGCGAGTGGTTTTGTCAACAATTTTGAGGAACTTAGTACTGATTGTACGCATTCATTTTAAATGCATTCTGATTCATTTTTTTGATGCAGCATCCCCTTCTCCATCGATGACCTTTCAAATTCGATGCAAGAGAGAGATTTTGTGGATGTTCAAGTTGCAGAGGAGCTACTTGAGAATCCGGCCTTCCAATTTTTAAAGGAATGAGGCTAAGCTTAGCTCAGGCTTGCTCTTCTCCTTTCTCCCTCACTATTTGGTCCACCGTAGGGAGTCGCCAGTGCTATGATGCTTGTAAAATTGGCCTGTTTTCTTTTACCCCAATTTTATTTGCCTGCATCCTCGGTATTTTATTTTTGTGATCCAAGTTTGGCCGTCAGGAGTAAGGATACATTTGTTATGTATAGTGGCAAAACCATCTAGGACCTTAGTCCTGCCTACCTACCTACCTATATATATATATATATATATATGTATGTATACAGCAATATTGTTTTGGTTTGACTGGCTGAGCAATTGCTCACACCCCGCCCTTTTTTTTTTTTTTTTTGTTGTTGTAAAGAAACACAACATGAGAATATGAGTACATAGTAATGAGATGCATGCGGAACTGTTTTATGTGCTTTCTTTTTCCAATGAATGCCAATTTTTCTTTTTACAACATCAAAAGTTGTACGCCTCATGGCCACTTGAGATTCAACTACGTTCTTCTCTTTCTGGAGGTTGGCGAATGATGGGTTGTATTTGAGAATACTATTTCATGCGTTGGCGACTACGGGTTGTGAAAAGTTGTTTGTCAATCGGTACCAACTCTTTTTTAACAAACATTATTAGTTTTAGGAACCATCAAAATGTATCAATTTTAGTCCCGTCCCCGAAAACACCCTAAATTTATTTTCAAGGAAAATGTACAGATGAAGAAATTATGCCAGTTGAAATATGAAAATATCATAGGCTGACATAATTTGACACGCTTTACAACAAATGAGCAATGACAAGTACCTGGAAGTCAAAATCAAATCAAATAAAAGCTTGGATTTGAAAACGAGGTCGAGAAGTCGTTTGTGTTTGTGAACCCATGAGGAATTCACATGGAATGCCCCAAAGGCCTTTATTTCTGCAGTGCACACAGGGACTTCCATTTATTCCTATTAGCACCACTTCTACTACAATGGCTCGAATCCTTCTCGACCACAAGAAAAGGAATTCCTGAGTAGAATTGGGGACCATACTATAGGAGTTAAAGAGGACCCCTACTGGACCATTTTTTTATCCCATTAACTTCTGATGAAGCCGTAAGGTTTCCAAGTTGGCTTTTAAAGGATTTGGCAGGCTTCCGTCCGCAAGTTTGCTTTGTACGGCTGGTAACCTGCTGGTGCCAAGTCAAAATGTGGATGAGAACGTATCCATTGGAAAGATTTCCATTTCAATAATACAGAGTACAAACGCGAGAAAATGGGGGCTTGCTATATGCACTTCAAGTCTCCATGTACGGAGAAAAGCACTTCACCACAAGCTCAAAATAAATTATAAAAAAAAAAAAAAATCGTGGCTGAGCTTTTGGACTGATAGTTTTTTAAAATGAAATTAGAACCTTCACGATCGATATGTTCTGAATTCAAACTAAATAAATAGAGTATCTTCACATCTAGTTATTAATTTTTATATCAGGTTGAAGGGTTTCTTTACAAAGAAATAGGCTAGTCAAAGCTTAAATGGTGAGAATTTAGGGAACTATTGGCCAAATTCAATAATCTGCCGGAAAATGGAGTGCGAGAGGAAGTCAGACGTGGGCGTGTGATGAAAGGTTAGTCTACTCTTTTGGGTTGAGGTCAGGCTCACATGGGTGCCTCCTTAGAGTTCACCTGAATGGGTTAGTGTATCATCACACCCTGGCGTTGGTCCATATTTTTATTTCTTATTTCTTTTGGTCCATGTTTTTATCCTTTTTCAGGGCCCCCCTCCACTTCTCCTCCGTTCTCTTCTTTCGTGCCACTTAGACACTGGACCAGACTCTACAAGTTTTGGTTCACACGTTGCATCATACGCCTACCTGGCTGGCAGTGTTGGGTCCATTTTTCAGGCTTTTGGGGCGAAGACCCGTTGAAGTTAAACCCTTGTGATTTTGTGAGCCCAAAGGCCCCTTGTCATCCATCACTCACTCATCTAAACTGGCAACGGTTCAACTTTGGCCTACTATTTCTTTGAAAATTTTATTCTGAGTTTTCTTTTTCTTTTCTTCTTTTTTTTTTCCCCGAGTCATTTTCGGTTTGGATCTCTCGTATCTATCGCAATCTACCCACACAGACACATAGATGGACAGCTTATGTACTATGTAATACAATCAAATATAATCTTACGATCTTTTCTAATATAATTGGGACCGTGGTACTCTTCAAATTTCTCGACGAGATAGAGGGACCATTTTCAGTAACACAATTCATTGGCCAAGTTCACGAGGAAATTGCGAGAACGAAAAGACTGAGAAATTATTGGTATGATGGCGTGGGCCTCTTTTTCATTCTCTTTCACTTGGAAAGCAAATGAGTTGTGTACATATGGTTATACGAACCAATATTACGTCTTATAAAATCGTCCAATTGGAAAGGAAGCCGTCTAACTACAAACAAATAAATCTATATTAATGAAATTATTATAAATTTTTAAGTATATATATATATATATACTGAAATTAAAAATTATGCATTAATATTTTTATTTAATATTATGTACCTATCAGAATAATAGGACTGGTATTAAGTTAATAAAACCAAAAGTGACCATATAGCCGACGCCATTTTTTGTCTCCATCATCACCATCACTGCCACCATCAAGCTAGTGGTAAATTCTCCAATTGTCTTACTCGGCGATGACGACGACTTGGATTGGACCCAAAGAGACAGAGAGAGAGAGAGAGAGAGAGAGCATCGAGCTGGTCACTTTCACAACCCTCGTGGGCATGGGCGCTCCAAATTAAATTAAATTCGCGTCATTATGACTGTTTTTTTATTAAAAATAAAAAAATAAAAATTTGATACGTACAGTCGAGCTCAAGTTAATTTGATGGAGTCTAATTGGCGACAGGGCCCCCAGCGTCTTCTACCAAACGGAGACGAGCAGAGAAGTTGGAGACACAAAAACTGTCACTCTCACGCTGAATGACAAATGACGATCGATTAGGCACTCAAAATCACGGACAACAAACAATCGACAAATACAGGAGCTTTATTGGAGACTTTGGCAGCGCTAAAGTTGACAACGCAGAAGTTCTGTTTCATCGGTTCTCTCGTACCGCCAACTAGTAGCAATGATGGTATAATTTATGAATATATGTTTGGATTACTTATAATTGATACGTAAACCAAGATTATGTTCCTATTCAATGGTAGCTCGGGAATCCGTTCATCCAGCTAGTACCAGTAACCGTATTTGTAGGTTAGTCGGGCAAGAACGCAATGATTGCACGTGTTAGTTTGGCGCAACGAAGTCTGATTTGGAACATCTCAATTTCTCAGTAACAGTCATCCTGTATTCCCCGATCGAATTGTCCCTTCGAACGGCCCGATCCATGTGGTCTCACGCGTTTCCGAATCCTTCTCTCCGACAACACTCTGTTGTCGAACTTGGTTTAACTATGAAGTGAACTGGAAGATCGATCTGATCCTGGCTCACGTTCTTGTTTAATATATGTAAATATGGGGTACGCGCGAGCTTGTTACGGCCACAAGGTTGGATAGACGCGGACATAGCATGCTTTTAGAACGATTTGAATGTGAGAATATCCGCGGAAGCTGTGCGTTGACCGTTGATTTTGCTGGCGGCTAAACATAACTCGATCGGTCTGACTTTCTGAATGCAACGAAATACCCATGAAATGTGCGTAACTAGGACTTGAGTTTTGTAGTTTAAGATGGGAATGCAATTGGGGTTATAACTTGGAATCCGTTAAAGACGGATCACGCTTACTCACACGGTTTATTTTTATTTTTTTTTTTTAAGTACTTCGAGCTTCCGAACGCTGGCCTTAAGGTTATTGTTTAATTATGGACGGTTATGATCGATAATTTTTATGTCGAGCTCGATTGTGCTTCCTTCTCCCAAACCGGCCTCAGAGAGAGAGAGAGAGAGAGAGCTGTATAGATGCCGTCACGTGCATTAAAACATACCGTGAAGGCGTTACACAGGATTAAGCATGTAATCACCTCTCAGCTCGAAGCGCCGCGTGTTCGTTTCTTTATATTTCCCTTTTTTTAATCACACCCCACTTGACCTCCCGCTTCGTTCCCAACTTCGCAGCGTAAATCAAACGTTTGGACTGGTGGGGTTCGACGCAGGGTCGTGCGGAACGAGAAGGGGGCGGCGCCTAGGTTTGAGAGAAAGTAATAATTCAAAATTCACTGACATTTTTCTTTATTTATTGTTATTTTTATTGAAAAACAAAAACAATTTCAAATGTATTGTTGCCACGTGCAAGGCTCAGGTTGTGCCAGGTGCAATGATCCTAACACGGTATCTGGATGACGATGATGAGCACCACACAAAAACGCAGCGAGGGAGAGAGAGAGAGAAGGGTTTTCACAGACCGAACTATGGGCGTTGGGACACGTTCTCTTAATTAGAAAGTATCGGGAAGGGAATGGATTCTGAATCTCAATGATTACATCGTTCAACCGCAACCTTCATTAATGGCGTTTCAGTAAATTTGGTGGGACCCATCAGGGTCTCTTTGCGAAGTAGTCCAGGTTCCGATATTCCAATTCGATATCATTGTAAAATATTGTTTAGCAATAAAGTAAGAGCTGTAAAACGCCCGCCCAAATACAATTGACCTCGAGAATTCGCGAGTATTTTCCTTTTTATTTTTCTTTTGGGAAATGAACGAGGAGAAAATACTTTATCGAGACATCTGTCGGCCATGCTGGTCCACCGTGGAAACAATGATGTGCCCACAAAATATTTTTGCACGTCTCCCCGAGAATCCTATACCTAAGAACGAACTAATCATGCCATTATTTGGTTCCAATCATACATATTGACGGGAAATTTGTGTTCTCTTTGGAAAAATCCAAATTGATGCTAATTATAAGAACTAGTCCAACTACGTACCAATTGGCTGTGGTGTTTCTATCCCATTTCTTTATTAATCGAGCGATGATATAATTAATTTCCCGGCCACACGAGATAGAGCAAAGGGGCTTTGAGACACGAAGGTCTTCTAAATCTTTTCTGAGGACCTCGTATGCAAGTCGTTCACTTCTAATCCAACCGGTGGCTACATCGTTCGCATGTATTTCTCGACATATTTCCCCTTTCTTTTACGCATTCTTCTTCGAAGTTCACTCGGTGCCGTGCGTTCAATTGTTTGCACTGCCCCACGTTATTATTACCCAAACAAGATACATGAATATAAAAATTCACACTTTTCTTTAGCATCATGCATCCCACCAATCTTCTACTACTAGCTAAGCTGCCCCATCAACGTTTGTTGTTTTCCCCCTTTCTTTTCACTGGCATTGTAGCAAGGAGAACCATCTCAACATACGTAGTGGCACCGCCGATTTGCATCTTCCAAGAAGTACGAGTTCGCTTTCTGCTTATAGTTTTCTGAAGTTGGCAACTGAGAGAGGTTACCTTACAGCATGCAATGCATAAACTCTAAACTTCCAAGAAGCGAAGATATCAATATTACACATTTATGTGTGAGTGTGTGCGTGCGTGCGTGTGTGTCTTCTAGTAATTTAGCCCTTCTCGAACTTCTATCCCAAAACTTTTGTATAATTTAGTCTGGCAAACACGCCCACCGTCATGCTATATGTATCATGCCAAGGGTATAATGATGCTTTCTTCCCAGCAAGTGCCGCCGACCACCAAAAGACATCGAAGAGAAACCTCTCTCGTGATCTTTCTAAATAGAAAAGAGAAATATAAAAGAACTCCAAACGAAAAGATTTGGATTAAGAATTTGACTTAATATACATAAAATTATTAGTTTTCATTCTAAAGGTACCTAAAAAGCTTGACGATCAATAGCTACCAACTGGCTTTGGAGCATTGCAAGGCTGGTGGTTGCGGCTAGGGATCGCAAAAATCTTAGCTAGTTTTCATATTCCTAGCGGATCATGTATGGATCATATGACTATACGTCTTATCTTTCTCACTTCACTTTGTTTTGTTGCATTTTGGAGGCTTCCTATGTTACTCGCTAGAACAAAAGTGGAATGATGATGATAGTGCTCATTCCAAAGCAGATTTTAATATGCAAAAACCTTAGAAACGCCAAACTCATAGCTCTAAATCTTTTCATGAAAAGGAGAGACTACTTATGGAATTCAAGGTTTCATGCACATGCTTCCCTCCCTTTTCCCACGAAAATTTTAGCTTGCAAGCAGCAAGTGGGCAGTGGTGCGGTGGGGTGGGGCACACTGCGATTTTCTAACTCAAAACTCTCAATGTAGTCACAAAAGTTTCGTACTTGACAGGCCAATAAGAACACAAAACCACAAACCCTAAAAAGGCTAACCTAAAAAACCCAAGTCGGATTTCTAAAAAGGCTTACAACCCACTTTACTCAGTTAATCATCACACGGACACGTGTTGAAAAGGGGGATTAACTGATTTCTGAATTGATTATCGAAAGCAGCATTGATTTGATTCTTAACCTCCCACGCGTGTAATGAAGATTGCATTTCATAAGCTTTTCATCTATATGACCACAATGTTGCTGTAGCATTGGAGAAAAGTATGTTTTACCGTTGTTCTCAATGTAATGCTTAGCCTTTTGCCCATAGAGATGGTTCTGAATTTAAATAATATAGTCCCTTGGCGAAAACATATAATTGCGAGAATATGCATGATGAGCAAAATGAATAATGACAGAGATGCTAACGGTTTTAGTCAATTAGTAAATTTAATTTATTAAATAATATAATTTATGTATTCCATGTTATATTAAAATTGAACACACAGTTGTAACATTATTTGTCTGAAAAATAAATATCTAAATGCTATTTTTTTTCTTACTTATCAAAAGGTTTTTAGATCATGAGATTACATAATATGAATAACTTATCATTCTCTCATAAATTTCATACACCTTAAAATTTAAATTTAAAACATTTAAGATAGATGCCAGCTACTAGAATATTTTCTTAAATGTCAAATGCTCCTATGCTAGTTGATCAAAATTAGCATGCTAATTATCAGCCTAAGGAAAAAAAAAAAAAAAGTAGCAAAGCCCCCAAGGCGTTGGTAAACCCAACTTTTTTTTTTTGATAAACTTTTAGTTGTTAAAATTAGAATGTAAATAATTAGAGTTGAGTGTGAGAACCCCCCAGAGTAGTCCTATTTTTGGCTGGAAGGCAGCAGAGAAGTGGGCCGAATGGAAGTGGGGAAAACAAACTATATTTTGGCGAATGTGGAGTCGACACATGGCAATGGCATCGTGTGAGAGACTAGCTTGCCAGCAAGGGCTTTGTGGGCCCACACAGCCTTATGCGTCGCAATCCCGATGAGCCTTCTGACGTGACTTCCCCCCACCCGCCATCTCTTCAACTCTGCGGTTCCGCTCCACGTGGGCACATCACGGTTGTCCTAGTCAGCAACCCCGCTCTGCCACGTGCACCCCTATTTCTGAGGATTTTCATTTTCATAATTGTAGAGTAGAATAAAATCTTGTGGACTCCCAATAAAGGGTTGCATTCATTTCATTGTTCCCCAATTCTCCTCCCAATTTTCGGCTTTGACCCGGTTTCCTAAAAATTTCCCAATCTGAATTCATAAATTTCAGCAAAGCTCGCTGCTTAAGACAACTTCAAAAAACTTTGATTAAGATATATAAATTAATTTACGTATAATATAAAAATTAATTATATTTATTTAAATTTATCTTTTTTTTTCTTTTTTGAAAAATACCAATACTCTGATGGAGCACATGATTGGCAAAGAATAATTTGGAATCTCTAGCTTGCAGTACTGAAAGTCTGAATTGATGGAGCACATGCTAGTTTCTTGCTTTCTCTTTTATGTCCAAAAATATCAAAATTATATGCCTCGGAGGGCATTGGAAGAGCATGTTTGCTTTAATGCTAACGATTAGCGCATTGCTCTCCTTTGCCTTGCGTCATTTGTCCAACATACAGAAACAATGGAGGAAAAAACAAACAGAAACCAATTTAAGAATAAAGTAGTCCACCAATGATGCAGAACACGTTGCTATAAATTGCATTATTATTATGAATTAGAGGGATCGTTGAAGAATAAAAAAAAATTAAGAAATTTGATTTTTAAGTATAATTTTATTGTTTAGATATTATGTAAATTATTTAAGTATTATGTAAATTACTTAAGAATCTTTTTTTTTATTGATTGTTTAACTATTTAATTAAAAATTTTTTAAGTTAGTAGTTAAAATATTTTCATAATTAACTAAATGAGTTTTAACTAGAAATATGTTTGCAAATAGTAGATTATTGCAGTAAATAAATCCTTGCAAACTATCTTTTTCTTTTAAAAATTTTGTTTTCTTAAGCATAATATTAAGCTTCGGTCTCGCATGATGTCATAATTTGAGAGCATGCAAGCCTCTATTTAAGCAACCCCACCCCACGCCTCTCCCTCCAAGAAAATTCAGTTATGCTCTACTACTTCAAAGTCCATGCTCTCTTTGACCTGCAAAATTAATCCACTTTCCAAAAATTGTTTTCTCTAGCAAACCTTTGCGCTCAATCACCTCACATATACTTCAATTCTTCTCTTTCAAGAACGGCAAAGAGCACATCTTATTGCAGCATCATGGAGAATTTGTTCGGCTTAGCTGATCATGAAGACTTCTTCTCTCATCGGTGCATCTGGGTCAACGGTCCGGTCATAGTTGGTGCCGGACCATCAGGGCTAGCCACTGCAGCTTGCCTTAGAGACCGGGGTGTGCCTTTTGTTGTTCTTGAAAGAGAAGAATGCATAGCATCTCTATGGCAAAAACGCACCTACGATAGGCTAAAGCTTCACCTCCCCAAACAATTCTGCCAGCTCCCAAAACTTCCGTTCCCAGAGGATTTCCCTGAGTACCCGACAAAAGGACAGTTCATTCAGTACCTGGATTCCTACGCTGAACGTTTTGAAATCAACCCAAGATTCAATGAGTGTGTACAAGCAGCTAGGTACGATGAGACCATTGGCTTGTGGAGGGTCAAGACCGTGTCCGCAAGTGGCTCTGCTACTCGCACTGAGGTCAAGTACATTTGCCGATGGCTAGTGGTGGCTACCGGCGAGAATGCAGAGTGTGTAATGCCTGAAATTGAAGGATTGGCGGAGTTTGGCGGCGATGTTATACATGCTTGTTCTTACAAGTCCGGCGAGAAATTCCGCGGAAAGGAAGTACTAGTTGTGGGTTGTGGCAATTCTGGCATGGAGATTTCTCTTGATCTTTGCAACCACAATGCGTCTCCATCAATGGTTGTTCGTAGCTCGGTAAGTTATTGAAGTAGTTGTACATTTTTCAGTCAAATACTTCAAGAATACTGTGGAGTGGATTCTAATTGTATATCTGCTATACATGCTTTTGGTTTACAGGTTCATGTTCTTCCGAGGGAAATATTTGGCAAAACAACCTTTGAGTTGGCTGTTTTGTTGATGAAATGGCTACCCCTCTGTCTTGTCGATAAGCTCTTGTTGATATCAGCATGGCTTGTTCTTGGGAACGTAGAAAAATTTGGGTTGAAGAGGCCATCCATGGGTCCACTGGAGCTGAAGAACACAGAGGGTAAGACCCCTGTATTGGACATTGGTGCCTTGGAAAAAATCAGATCAGGAGACATTAAGGTTGTTCCTGGAATCAAGAAGTTTTCACGTGGACAAGTTGAGCTTGTTAATGGTCAAATCCTCGATATTGATTCAGTAGTTTTGGCTACCGGATATCGCAGCAATGTCCCTTCTTGGCTTCAGGTGAGAATGTGTTCCAATTCTTCTGTTTACCCTTCACTTGCTCAAAAAGATTTTTAACTTTTGACTCCATTTTAAAGACAAGTTAAGTTAGAAAGGATGCAGTGTTTAATATTGGGCAAGTGAGCCAATCATAACTTGGTTATATGGTGTACAGGAAGGTGAATTCTTCTCCAAGAATGGGTTCCCAAGGGCACCATTCCCCAGTGGTTGGAAAGGAAAGTCTGGGCTTTATGCAGTTGGGTTCACAAGGAGAGGGCTCTCTGGTGCATCCTCCGATGCCATTAAAGTTGCACAAGACATTGGCAGTGTCTGGAAGGAAGAAACCAAGCAGAAAAACAGAACAACAGCTTGCCATAGACGCTGCATTTCACAGTTCTAAAGTCAAGTTTATAACTTTCTTTCTTGTGCGGTTCTAAGGTTGTAAAGAAAATAACCAAAAATCAAAAATAGAAAAGAAAAGAAAAGAGAACAGTTAACACTGAGACAGAGCCCTCTCCGAAGGCCCAAACTTTTTGCTTCCTATTTTTGGGCATGTTGCACACTGAGGATGACGAGACTTTTTTTTTTTTTTCCTCTTTTTCCCTTCTTTTATTTTTGCAGTTTGGTACAGTTTTTGTAGCATACTTCAGTGATTAAGTGAAAATAAAGGTGGGGTTTTCCCAATCTTTTTGTGTCGTTTGGTTATTGAGTGCATTTCCAGCATGGCTCTCTGTCTGCCCAAAAATATTGCTACTCTAGTTATTGAGAGAGCCTTTTTTTTTTTTTTTTTGTTCCTTCCTAACATTTTTCATTCTTCTTCCATTTTTCCCCTGAAGTTTTGGATAAAACGTAACGATGATTCGTAGGCCTTTCATATTTACTATGATTAATTGTCCATTTTTTTTTAATTGTTTGAGATACAGAAGGTGCATGGACTTACCATAACCATCAGGAAATTTTCGAGTAAAGAAGGCCCACCGATTGAGTCGTTCAGATTGGCAACTTGCCGTAAGCAGGTGGGTAGGGTCCATCAAAGTCATTAAGACCTAGCTCCACCATGTCCATGCCTCCGACCTTGTTTTCTCTCTCTTCCAAGATGGGCGAGACATCACTGTTACGATTTTCTTGTGGTTTGACCAACTTACCAAATAATACGGGCTTAAAAGTCTCTCCAGTGGCCGGCACGTGGAAATGGGATAATGTACTTCCAAGAAAAGTCATAGTTGAAGCTTTTTTTTTTGTAGAGCATAATGTGCTTTGCAAAGGCCTTGGAGATAGAGTTCAGTAGACCTGAAAGAACTAACGGGCATGTTATGCGAGACCGAGCTGTTTAATTGGGTAGAATAACGGATGCATAACTAACTTCATTATCTGTAAAAACCTATGGTGGCATGACTGTTGCAGGAAGGAGAAAATGGCTGGAAAAGAATCAATCAAAACATTCGAAACTGAAACAGAAAAATTTTGGCGTCGCCCGGACTTGAACCGGAGACCTTCAGTGTGTTAGACTGACGTGATAACCAACTACACCACGACACCAGCTGTGACGAAATAATTAACTAACCTTAAAACCCTAATATAGTTCGTTCAATTTTCTGTTTAATTGCCCTCCATCAAACATATTTTAAGAACACGTGGGTTGGGTTCTCCTGACAAATTAATGATTTAAAGGCCCATGTATCGATTCTCCTTATCATGGCATCCTCAGATCAACCAACTCAGTTTTCTTTCCCAAAAAAAAAAAAAAAGAAAAACACTGAGCTGCTGCAGTCCAGCAGCTCCAAATCCTGTCTGTTTCTCCACGGCATCGTATTGCATGATTTCACCTGTTGTCATTCTGAAATAATATCACTGCCACGGGGAGTAAAGCTAACGCATGGTGATGGCCATTATCCATTTGCAAACTGCCGCAATCCCATGATCACAAGCTATAGGCCCCATCTTATAAGTCCATCAGTTTCTGCGAACCTTACTCCCGATATTGCCTTATACCCTGATGGGTCGTATTGCATTGCATTATATCCTGACGGATGGTACCCCCGGGTCCACTTGCTCTCTGTACCGTGTGCTGGACACAAACATGTGATGGCACGATTTTTTGTGATTTCAGGAATTTTTACAAGTTCGTTCACTTCATTGATTACTTGGAAATGCCCAACGGAAATCAGGATGTTCTTGTTTCATTGGTTTCAGGAATGATTAGTGGTTATCTTGTCAGTTGTTAACACCAAAAAAATAAAAATAAAAAAGAGTAAAGGTAGGTCTAAAGATAAAGCCCTAAATTCCCATAAAATGCGGGTGTTTGGAACCTCCAACTTTCCCTAGCAATTAAAGTGCCGATGCCATGCAGGCAAGTCCAGATAAAAAGAAATCAAGGTGCTGATTGATCCAAATTGTCCATTTTTAATTGTACTGCCCTTTTGTTTGTAGGCCATAATTCGACAGGCTCGCCGAATTGTACCCTGGCCCATACTGATCCCGCCCTCCACGCCCCTATGTAGCGGATTGAATGTTCTATTATTATTGCCTATTTTTCTTATCACATGTTGGCATAAAACGAATCTAATTCATTCAATTATTTAGATTTTCGGATAAATCAATTGTGTTGTCGTTGTATATTAGGGCAGAGGAATTAATAGTCGCCCCCCCCCCCCATTGTTAAATTGGTAAGAAGATTTCTACGAATCATTTCTTCTGTACGAAGATTTCTAGAAAACGAGGCAAGAGTTCAATTCGACATTGAATGACCGATCTAATCCGTTTTGGGCTTAAGATCTAGACCAAACCCAGTTCTGGCAATCCCAAAAACGCATCGGCAATCTAATCCGAAGCTCCGATTCGATTTTTGAATGAACGGCCCACCGACACAAAAAGGTTGACACCAGGCGGCACATTTTCCTGGCGACGAGGTGGCGGGATTGGAGGCCATAGAAATACCAAAAATAAACGAGAAGAAAAAGGCTCAAGAAAGCTCGCAACGATGGCCGCCTTAACTTCCCATCTCGCCGTTTACACGCCGGTGCCCATTAAATCTTTTTCTCTGACCCTTGCTCCTCTACGCAACCCTTCATTCTGCTCAATTTTGGGGAACGGCAATAGACTCGGAGCCGACAAAATCTCCACCTTCGTCATTAGTGGCTCGACGGCGTACCGACCCATCTCTGTTCGGGCCACGTCTCCTCCTCCTCCTTCTTCTTCTTCGTCGTCGTCGTCGTCGTTTGGGTCTAGGCTCGAAGAGGCTGTCAGGAAGACTGTTGCGGAGAACCCAGTTGTCATTTACTCTAAAAGTTGGTGCTCGTGAGTTCGATATCTCTCTTGATTTATCATTTTTCCTTTATCCTTTTCGTTTTGGTTTTTTTTTTGGTTACTTTCTCGATTTTGATTGCAAAGTTTTTTCTTTTTGTAATTGGAATTTGGTTCGATTGAAACGAAATTTACATGGGCTTTGTTCGAATTTGTGGTGAAGGTATTCCTATGAGGTGATATCGCTGTTCAAGAGGTTGGGTGTGCAGCCATTGGTTATTGAATTGGATGAATTGGGTATGTGAGCCTCCATTTCAGGCTTATATCAATATATATATATATAATTACATATCAATTTGATAAGAAAAACATTGATGATACAGTTTGCTTCTTGGCTCTTCAAATAGTTTGAATTATTAGGATTGTTAGAACATAAGCATGATACTTGTCTACTGAGAGGATCAAATGCTCCTTCAGGTGCACAAGGACTCCAGATACAAAAGGTACTGCAAAGGCTTACTGGACAACAAACTGTTCCCAATGTTTTTGTTGGTTAAGTATTGCTTTCCCTCCCTTTTTCATGACTATGTTTTGCACGGAAGATGGAGAATAGGTCTCTTTCCTTTATATAGTTATTGGCAATTAATGTGTTTTTCAGGAAAACAGAATGGGAGAATGGCTATATCTTTTATTTTTATTAACTGGGTAAATTTGATTTTATATTAAGGCATACTTATGTGTTCCAGATGTCTGGGTTCCCTTTTCACAATTCTTATGAAGCAGGACAATAGGCTAGATGTACACATGCATGCACATAACTAATCATAAGGTGATTTGTTTTTCGGGTCTGCACACAATTTATTGCAACATTTTGTTGTCCATTCGCCGATGATGACTATATGGTGCTGGACAACAAATTTCTGCTACCAGTTCTGTATTTTGGCAATGGTACAGACTGCAGTGTGAACAGATGCCCATGCGGACTTCACCATCACCCATCAAGTGGATCTAGATTAGGCAAATGATTAACCCAGCTGAAAATTGAACTGGTCTAGGGTATTATTTATTTCTTTTCATAAACTGGTCTTGTTTTCTGCATTCTACAATTGGCTTAAAAAAAATTGGACATAAAATTTAGATATGTGTCACCAATTCAATGATAGTCACAAAGTCAAAGAGCTTTCATTTACATGCTTTCTATGAATTTGTATAATTGCATATTCCATAGCTTTGTTCTGATTTCATGATGTGGTGGCCCCAATACATCATGTGCAAATCGCCATCACTTTGTTGTTCATTACAAGCTAAAGTATTTTTTGGAAGGTCATCCTTTATATTTGACTACCCACTGAATTTCAGGGCCGTATACAGGTTGTCATTGCCATGTCAGATAGATCATAAGATTGTACAGAAACGAGATAGAAAAGAACATGATTTGTGTCATTCATCTAATGAACTTCTATATATTTATCCAAAGAAACAACTTAAATTATTAAGATATTTTTTTCTTCATTTCTCTTCTTTGTTACTTGGATGTTAATTGCTGGCAAATACCTAAGCATTTTATTCCCTTCCATGATCAGGAGGCAGACACATTGGTGGTTGCACAGGTACATTCACCATTCAGTCTTTTGGGAATCATGCTTTGATTGCATATCTCAATGGTGCCTGGGTGACAAAGCTGGCTCCTTTCTGCCCCTTTTCTTGTTTTTTCCTCAAATTCTTTCAATGTCGCCACTAGCCGTTTCCCTTCAACTTTGGATTAAGTTGTAAATATTTATATTGAACTGGAAGCCTCTAGATATGTCAAAAAATCAACAAAAAAAAAAAAGAATAATCATTTTGACAGCTTTATCCCGTCGGGTTTGCATTGGCACTTTCTATGTGGTTTGCTCAAAAGAAGGGTAGACCCAGAAGGTTTTGATTCCTAATATGGCTTCATGTTCTTGTGCAGATACTGTGAAGCTATATAGGAAAGGAGAACTTGAGACCCTGTTGTCAGAAGTTAACGCTAATGCTGGAACTACACAAGGCTAGCCTCATTATTTTGTGGTTGAAGAGTCTTGATTCCCTCTTCGAGCATGGACTTACTGGACAGAACACCCAAATTTCTACTGGCTGCCATTCATCGTTGTATATTTGTGTTCATGTCCTCCGTATGATCTGTTTGGTGGAATTGTACAGTGTGCTCATCAAAAGATTGTTCGATAAATACATTTTGAATTCTGTTTATTGTACTGCATTGGGGACGCTGTTGCTTAAGTTAAGATCTAAGAATGGAAGTACCGAAGAAAACAAGAATCAATGTTATGTAAAGAAAAAGCGAAGGCGATGATAAATGATATGAAACAATCACAAAATCCCTGAGAATTATCCAAAGTTCCAAGCGTATTTTACCGTTGGACATTGCCAAGATGGTTCACAAATTTACCGACAATGACCCAAACTCTGAGAGGAGTCTCAATCCATCATGTTTCCATCTTCCTCCTAAAATTAACGGGCTAGTTCCAATCTCTCCATAGTCCGAGAAGGTGTGGCCCATGTTCTTGGCCCAATAAATCGGCCAGGTGGGCGACCGTAAAGCGTGGCTCTACGATCATCATCCAACAGGGCAACGAACTGCCTCCTCTTCATATTTCGGAACTGAAATTCTGGTACTAACTGACGGCTTAGTTCTAACCTCGCGATGGTTGTACCTGTGACTTCTTTCATGGCAGCGGCATATGCGTCCTACAACATTTTTGGAACCCCGAGCTTCTGTAGTCGCAACAACGAAAACTGTAATTACTCGAGCTACTTTCGCAGCCAATTCACGAGTCACAGAAAGACACTGCTCCCTTGCATTATTAACTGTAAAACGCAAGCTATGGTGCCCTGCAAGAAGAAGCGAAACTTTTCCAGCATCACCTGTTCTGCTGCCAACAAGCCCTCTCCTACTGAGATCAGGTCGGTCCCTCTCCTTCTTCTCTTGTTCGTCCTTGTTCTTTGTCTTTCCATTTCCTTATGGGTGTCTCTGTCTGAACTTGGAAACATGAGACAATGAAACGAAAATTCTACAAAAGTCAGTCCGTATGCGCAGATTGTCGGTTCTTCTTACTTGGGGCCGAGAAATATAGAAATCTGTTATTATGGAGAAGATAGGCAGATGGATGAGCCGGAAGCTAGAGATGCTTTTAGTGTATTGAATTGTGTTCCGACAGCTTTCCCAAATTGAATTGTCAGTTTTCTTTCATTTCTGTGATTGGTACGGAAACTGTTGTTAGCAGGTGAATGCCAAAATTTAGGAGGAAAATGGGATTTTTTCTTCTTTTTTAAAGGTCTGATAATGCCAAAATTTACAATACCCCATCTGGAGGTGATCCTGTTAATTTGGGTTATGCAAGGTGCCAGACAAGTGAGTTTGGAAGACTTCTTGATTCGCCAGAACCTAAGCTGTGAACTGAGTAGAGTGGTCACACAGATGTGTTCTAATTGTTGGGTTAATTTCCTTTATATTGCACCTTACATGGAGGTCAGGAAATTGGTCAGGTTGCAACTTGTAAATATCGTCAAATGGTTTGTAAATGCTAGAAATTCAACACGTGAGCCTTCCTTTGAATTACTACTTTATTTTTTCTTCTAGTTCCGCAGCCAAGATAAGGAGTGAAGTTATCTCTCCATTTCGGTCTGTCCGGATGTTCTTTTATCTGGCTTTCATGGCAAGTGGTGCTCTTGGAGGACTAATAGCAGCCACACAGCTTATTGCTGCTCTGGCAAATCAATCAGAAGCAGCTGAGGTCCTGGACATAGCCAAAGATCTTGGCATTGACATTGGAGCAGTCTCTATATTTGCATTTCTATATTCTAGGGAGAATAATGCGAAAAATGCACAGCTGGCTAAGCTTTCAAGAGAGGAAAACCTCTCGAATCTTAAGCTTCGTGTGAATGAAAATAGAATTATCTCAATTGGCTCTTTGAGAGGTGCTGCTCGTCTGGTGATATGTGCTGGCCCTGGTAATTTCATTTTGGAGTCATTTAGGTTTAGTGAGCCTTTTACTCAAAGACTGTTAGAGAGAGGGGTGCTTGTGGTGCCATTTGCTACTGATGGGAATTTGCCTAGTTTTGAGTTTGATGGCAGTGACGTGATGAAGGACGTTACAGCCAAGAGGAAGAGACTCTGGCAGCTTGCTCCTGTATACATTTCTGAGTGGTCTAAGTAAGAACCTTGTTAGAAATTGAATTTTAGTGTGTTTCAGATTGGCTTTCTTTCTCTCTCCCTCTCTCTTTTCTATTGCTAAGTTTGCACTTCAAATGATAGGTGGTTGGATGAGCAAAAGAAACTGGCAGGCATTTCCCTTGAATCTCCTGTGTATGAACTTCTGCTTCCTCCAATTATGTATATGTGGTTTGGTAGAGCTCAGTCTTTGTGTCTTAAAAATCCTTCTATTTTCTATTTCTTGCTCGTACAATGAATTCGCTGTATGAGATTCTTAGGACAATGTGGAGCAGAGCATACTTGTTCCCTTTTCTTAAGATTCAGAATAAGGCTTGCTTATGCATGCTCATTCTGCAGGTATTTATCTCTACGTATGGATGGTCGTGTCCGTGGGAGTGGTGTTGGTTACCCTCCTTGGAATGCTTTTGTTGCACAATTGCCACCATTAAAAGGAATGTGGTCAGGTCTGCTTGACGGAATGGATGGAAGAGTTCTTTAGGGGAAGTTTCACTTACATTTTCTTGTTTTTTGAGGGTTCGTTTCTTCTTACTTGATTTTGGATATCCGTCATTTTTGTAATGATTACAGTTACTTTGTGTCTCTTGGATTTGGGGTTAAGCCAAGTTGCAAATAGATGTCGAGAATCTGTTATTCTCATTGCCATTGGATTGAAAACTGTATAGGACATGAAAAACTGCAACAATAGGCCAAACAAGCAGAGGACTAAACATCTGGCCTTGGTAATGTTCCTGATGGAACCATGGGGACAGGTGCACTGCAAGTTATATTCAAATGCCTCATCTTCTTCTTATTTTTTAAATTGCTTGAATATTACAATTTGCAGTAGAGCTCGTCTCCGTGCTATTATGTTATTGGCAATCAAGGCAGCATAAACGTAAAAGGAAGCCCCGGGCTTCCACTTTCCCTTTGCCTTCCTCTAGGCATAAGAGAATTACACCGGAATACTGTTGTTTAGTTGATGCAAACGAAGCCTCTATCCTTTGTTCTCATTCCAAGGAAACAAAGCCCCATCAAATATGGTAACTGCTTATACCATACGGACTTGTCTGAAGCAATGTCTGGAGAGTCGTTCATTTTTACTGCCAACATGTTTGTAGAATTGTAGTTTTCTGGTTATCTGAATTGTCACATAAATCAAACATAAAACACGGGCTTCCGTCAGCTCGAAAAACACGAGAAATGAGAGAGATACTTCATTGGCATATGGCTCCTTTTTATTCAAGGAAATCAGAGCAAGTAGTTAGAACCGGAAGTATCAAATAAAAGCGTAAGAACTGCACTTTTCGCCGTGACGACATTGACACCAATTGCAGACAAAAAGTCGTGATTCTGAAGCACCTAAGTTTTAAGCTTTGGTTTCAAGTTACAGTCGATTGGATGAGCAATTTTGAACGTGATTTCGGTGCATATTATTAGTTGCAAAGTACCAAGGAATGAAACAGAAGCAGCGAGAGGAAGATATAATTTACACACGTTCGCGACACAGATAAGCACAAGCTAACAGAGAGTTGGATACTTCTCATGTCAAAAATTACGATAAAATACAGACGTGAGGGGCACTCATTTAACTTCTTCAATTTCATCCAATGCGTAGTTGTTTGTAGATACATTTGCATAATTAACCTTGTCGAATCGAACCACCACTGGGTAGCGAGTCTTGGGGTCCTGTCCGTCCAACAACAGGAACCAACGGTGAATATGCCAACTATTAAACTCAATTCTGAAAACAGGAAAACGAACTAAATGAAAAAGAAAAGAAAAAAAATCAGAGGGAGGGAAACAGATAAAATATCTGACCTGATCAACGGCAACTACAGACCCAATGCCGTTGTACCAGTAGGACTCTCTCCTGAGAATCTTAACCTGCGGAGCCATTGCAGACAGCTTGTTTTATTATTATTATTATTATTATTATTATTGTTATTATTATTAATATGACCATCATCATCGTAATCATAAAAAATTGCCAAGTAATTACAGTCTTGATTGGAAAAAAAAAAATCTCCTTCACTTTTTCTGTTATTTATTTCTTCTGGGGTATCAAGATTAAGAAAAAAAATCAAAATTATGACCTACGCCACATCATGTCATGCTGGAGGAGAAGAGAAGAAGGTAAATTTGATTGTTACCTTGGTTCCTCTCTTGGGTCCAATCGGCGGTGGCTTAGGTTTGGGAGCTTCTCCTGCTGCCGGTGGTGCGGCGGTGGCGGGTGGTGATGCACCCTCCTCGGCCGCCCTCGCGACAAGCCGTGATGGTGAACTTTTGATGTTGTTCTTTGAAGAGAAGAACACCATGCTGGTCCTAGAAGCCGAACCTGTATTGGTTGCAACACTTGATGTTAACACGAACCCTAAAGCAGCCGACGGCATGCTGCAGCTAGCCATGCTCTGCTTCACGGTAGGTCGTTAAACGAAGCGACGGAGGAATTGAGATTGAGAGGCTTTGAGTCCAAGAACTGAAATTCTTTGGCTTCTTTTAATCATCTGATCTTTGTAAAGTAAATGCCAATCGCTTCCTCCACTACTGTGCCGCCACGTCTGCACCGTATCCCACTGTCCGGATAACGTGGTTACACGTCATACTTTCCTTAACTCGAATGGCCAGCTCAGCTCACTGGGTAGCCAGCCCACACCGAGGCATTTTGGCGCCGAAAAATTGAAAAAGCCGGCTCCTATCCAATCATTACAAAACGACCTGTCGTAGCAAGACAGAAAGACTCTTCTTGAAGTAGCCACTAGGATCCATCACCAATCGGGTCTCGAAAACCCGATCGAACGCTTCTGGATCTCAAGAGACACCGTAACTCCCCTTCTTCTAGTCTCCGCCATCAGCGTAAGTAATCGCAATTCGGTAAGTCGCTTCCGCCAATTGCTTGTTCCAAAAGTGGATTTAAGTCAAAATGCATCCGACGATGAGACAGACAGCTCTCCTTTGTACCAAAATCCAGATCTTCGTTGCAATTGTTAGGCTTAGATATACTTACTAGAAGATAGATGTCAAGAGGTCCACTTAAGACGTCAATGCAGACCGAAGCAGAAAACCCGCTTGCAAAACTTGGCGAAGTCCGGGTTCGTTCAGCCATTTTGTCCCTCGCACTGCACTACGAGGAAACCTCAGCTGGCAAAGTGAATGTGCAGTCTTTCATGAGTGGGCATTGGTCTAGTAAAACGAGTAAGCATTTACCGCCGGCAATTTATCCGATGCGTCTGAATATATCAAACAATTTACATTTTGGATTTTTCGCTGGTCACCACTGTTCTCGCGTTCATTTGCCGCTCGGTTGGTGACAACTTGTCACAAAAATTCTGTGTTTTGCAGTTCTCTCGATGTGAGAGGATCCACGGTGGGTCCAAGCCCAGCCCAGAATTTTCAATTCTTTTTTCTTTTGCAACGGTCGATGAGATACCATTCAGGATGCAAATATACCCCCCCCACACGTACACACAAGATTTTATTTTATTTTTCGAATTTTTATAATTAAACTTTATTTTTTTTAACGTTTTGTTTGAGTTTTATATTTTTAAATTATTTTTTTAAACAAAAAAATATACATTAATTAGTTTTTGTCAAAAAAAATTTTAAAAGCGTAACATTTAAATAAAAATAATAAAATTTTAATTATAATATATATATATATATATGTAATAATATTATTATTATTATTATTTTAAGATATCTCCTTCCGGATGCATCCTGGTGAATCATTTGATGCTCATAGTTTCCATAAAAGATCTGGAGGTCAATGTAAAAATAATCTGGCGACGGTTATGTGTCTCTCAAAGGAGTTGGCCAACCAACCAGGCCGCAATCAACCGGCGTCCATAGGCATCTCTATGGACCGGAGCTTTGAGCATAAAGGACAGTAGACCTGGCACGAAGCCCCACTTCGGTGAGTCTGGTCTCCCACTCTCGACCACCGATAAGTTAAAAAAGTAACAGACGCCTCCCCGCTCTCCCGCTCTTCCTTCCCGCCCCGCTCTCCCACCAGCTATCCGCCTACTGTTTCTGCACGTGTCCAACTCAATTCCTATATCTGTGGTCCCATGTCGCCACGTCTGTGTCCCCACTTCTGTCTGCTCACGTCTTTTTTGCCTCCTGGCTCCACCTCCACTTCCCTCTGTTCACTTTCTGTACCGTACCCCACTTCCCACTTGAATATTTTAATTTAGTTCGACTAAATAAATTTAAAAATAATTAATTCAAATAAATATAATTACTTTTATATTAAATATATTTTTAAAAAATGATATTTGCTCATAATTTTGGGCATCCGCTAATTGGCGAAAATTGTTCCCATTTTTAGTTTTTTTTTTTTTTTGTAAAGAGACTCGCAAGTTTTTTTTATATTTATTATCTTTTACATTAAAAAATTTAATTTGATTTATCTAAATAGTAAATAAAGTTAATTCAATTTAAATATAAGTAAAAACAAAAATTTAAATAAATTTCAATTAAAATATAAATAACGTTCACTCTAAAGAACAAACAAATATAAAACAAATCTTCATTCTCTTCGCTCGTCATCCATTCACTACGCTGGGTCTTAAATGCAAATGCAGTCTTTGATTCTTAATAAACCCCGCAGGAGCATGACAGCACGTGGTCGTACGTAGGCGTGTTACGAAATATCAGCATTTTATAATCGCTGCCATTGCCTGAGCGACCCGCGTTCAATTTTTTTAACTCTCTAAAATCAATGACAGTTTCCCGAGCAAAAACAACAGTAGTGACGAGAAAACGAAAAGAAAATGAAATCGCGGTGGCTTTCAAATTGGCCAAATGCATATGTTTGCTGCCTTCTCCGCAAAACGCGAAAAGACCAGCGAGAAACAAACATGTGCTAACAGTTTGATGGTGCGAGTCGGTGGAGCAAGACAAGAGGTCTGCTTCTCCCTTGCTGTGTGTGCCGAGCATGAAGCAACCTGAGGGTTTAAGCAATCGGGTGTTTTTTTTTTTCCCTTCTTTTTGGTACGTCGGAAATTTTATGCACAATTTGTTGGACTAGTTATATTTTTTAAATCGAAGTAGACGCGGGTTTCAAACCTTAATTCACTTAAATTCTTTCAAAAAAGCGAGTCTTAATTTCTATGTATAAACAATTTGATAAAATAAAAACAATTATTTACAAATTTTTTAATTCTAACGTAAATAACTTAACTTTTTTAAATTAAACATAATGTGATTATATGTCATGGGCAACAACTCGTTCTGTAATGATGAAATTGTAAATTTGACGGCGTTTTTATTTATTTATTTTTGTTGAGATAAATCAGATGGTGGCTTGTCATCACAGAGAAATTGAATCCACTCTTATAGTGATATGGGATCGTCTACTGGTCTCTTTCCACGAAGAGCAGATTGAAAATCCTCGCGCTTGGCAAATCAAAATAACTAAACAAAGTAGGTCGGTTAATACAATTCGAAATGTGTATGATGAATCAAATTGTAAGTTCGCAAGCCAAGCACGATGAAGCATGGTAAGAAACGTTGCGCGTCGTTTTCAATTGCATGTGCCCTCCGTATCACTTGACCAAGTTAGTGGATTTGCGGGATGGACCACTAGAATTCCTTTGCCAGATCGGGTTAGCAAAGTTGGTTTGATTTGATATACATTCAAGTTGGTTTGATTTGAGACTTGGAGTATTAATGAGGAGCGTTGGGATCTTTTATAATTGCACGTTATCGGAGTGACACAAGTTTAACTTCAATTATTGAAATTTTGAATATAAATAGTATATTTACAATTTTTTATATCAAAATAATAATAATAATAAATAATATATAAATAAAAAATTTATATATTTAATATTTTAAAAGTTTAAATTTATTTAAATACAATTTTTTAAATTTTAAATTTATATATTTTTTAATAAGTGATAATAAAATTAATAGTTTGATAAGAAATAAATACAAATAATATGTTTATTTTATAATTATTATTATTTTAAGAAAAAAATACACTCGTCATAATTAAAATTCAAATGAAGTGATTAGAATATTGACTGACACATATTTGAGAAAAAAATTATTAAAATTTTTAATATGTACATTAACAAATATATATATATATACAAATAATTTATAAATTAATATTTTAAAATTTTAAATTAAAATAAATATATCTAAATTTTACTCAAATTTTTATGCAATACATCAATATTATTATGGAAAAATCATAAAAAAATCTCTCTCTCTCTCTCTTTTTTATTTTGACATCGGTGGTATCTTTGGTGCTTCCTGCCTGCGATGTGGATCCTCTTGTATACATTGTGGGTCAGCTGTGCAATCAAACATCCATGCTTTATGCATTGTGGGTCAGCTGTGGAATCAGACATACGTGCTTGCAAGTACCCGAGATCAGCAGCCCCCAATCGACATTCTACGGCCATTGATCTTATTGCATGAGACATTCTTGAACTGTGGCTTTTTTAGTCCCTGTACTGTTTCTCATACTAGAAGAAATGCGAATAATGCAGCTCACTGCGCAGCTAATCCAGGTAGTTCATGAAGTCAAGCGTGGGTCGGGATCTTCCTCCTTTTGTTGGCATGCAGCATGTTCTGATGTAAGCACACCTAAAGGTAGTAACTCTTCTCTCCTTTTTTTTTTTTTTTTTTGTTCCTTTGTAAAATTCCTTAATTTTCGAAAGTTTTGATAAAACTCGTTGTTGGGGTTGAGCCGAGTTCCTTTGTACCGAGATTTTTTCCAACAATTTTATATACTTAACGTGACGTCATATAATCACTTTTTACATTTTTGTTTTATAGTTTTATCGCCTAACATTACATGTTTTTCAATATGTTGTATCGTGTACATAAGATTTTGTACAAGTTTCAGTATCCTAACATTACCTTTTTAGTATATCGGAATTAAGCAGAGTAACATTACATAGATCAAGGATGCCCCATGCCCAAATCATCGCTGGCTTTTAATTTTGGGGCATGGAAGATTTCTTGCATTAGGTCGTAGTAGTTGGTGTCATGTCTATTCTGCCTTTATAACGTCTAGAATGCCAAAATATCCTTCTGCTCGCTCGACTTATATTGTCAAACTCAATATCTAAGAAGATCTTTGTTTTGGGGTCGGGGCATTATTGTTTAATTATTGGATTTCTGTCTGCTTTGATCCAAATTTGAGATTTCTGATCGCTCGAAACTCTTGTTAACTAACCAACCCCACGGAAAACGGGCCGCGATTCAAACTCCATAATTCATTGTTTCCCCGTTGAATCTTGTGGAATATGGGGCTGTTCCTTCACGTTACAATTTGCAATATAAATTCTTTTCGGTCGAGGCGGATTGCACGGAATCCACAGATAAAGACAAGATTAGAATGAAGTTAAATTAATCAGTGCAGTTAGACGATGACGAACAATGTACGATAGTGTTGGGTGTCGGCGTACATTTTATTGAAGGAACAAGAGAGAGAATTATTAAATATATACAAGCTGAGTCCAAAATGGTAATACAATAAACAATTTATTAGCATTAGTTACGCACCGAAACCTCGTGCATATATGTATGTGGTCCGTAGATTTTGTCCATGAGTAAACTTATTTGTGTCTTTCTTGCAAGTTGCACGATTAGTACAGTAAGGTTGCACGCTTCCCTGTCTTGACACTTTTGGTTAGTTGAGATCATCCATTAGAATTGGTATGCCCGATTGAAACCACTGTGTGTGGGGGGGGGGGGAGAGAAAGAAAGAGAGAGAGAGAGAGAGAGAGAGAGATAGAGAGAGAGTCATCATACCTACCAATCGTGCATTGTCATGATGTTAAAAAAAGAGACACAATAATTGGAAGGAGTGGGGTGGTTGAGTTTTTCCTATGCCCATGTTTGTACAAATGAAGCTCCTCTTTGCCTCTCCTTATGAACTACTCCTTCTCTTACCTTTAAAGCAACATTATGATACACAACGTCTCCGAACTATAGTCAATATAACTTTAAAGGGGGAGCTGAAATTCGAATGCAATAGATTTTAATCGCTATGGTTAAATTATAAATACAATGCGAAGTTTCAGTTTAATTAATAATTTAATATATTAATTTCAATTTAAACTTTTATTTTGGTATTTATTTTAATAAAATTAATTCGGGATTCTAAATACATAATAGTAAAGGTTTTAAATTTATTAACATTAAAATTAAATATTAAAGAAATTTATTTAAGTTTAATAATATCTGGATAATAAATTATCGTGCATATAAATTAAAATTAAAAATATTTATTATTATATTTATTCAATTATTTTTGTCGTTAAAAAAAAAAAAACACAACAATTAAATCACGATCTCGCATCGCATGTGGGGCTGCAGTAAACCGGTGAATTCAATTATACCGTTTTGGGTTCATCTTTTACAGCTGCCTTTTCCGTCACCAGTTGCACCCAAATCACTGTTCCTACGTTTTTTTTTTTTTTTACTGGAAAAAAAGTGCTTCCACGACCCGTGAAGTCCCAACAAAAGTCAACAAACTGAATTAGCCAAAATGTGCAACCTTATAATAATTTATAGGGCGCAGCTACGGGGACAGGGAGAGGAGACGGGTGGAGACCCGTGGAATAAAAATATATATTCTTTTTTTTTTTTTTTGGTTGTTTTCAATTCTCTTTTGGTTAAAAAGTGTAAAAAAATATTATTTTATTATCGCTGCAGTGGGCCTACGGTGATTCACTAAAGGCAAACCGTCTCACCCGCGTCGTTTTTACCCGTCCGTCTTTTTCTTTTCTTTTTTTTTTTCGTAATTTATAATTTAAATGGCATGTCTGGAAAAAGACATTCTAGTAACTGTTTTTAACGTAGAGTATTTTAGGAAAGTTTTTTTTTAAATATTTTTATTTAAATTTTAATAAAAATATATTATTTAAATATTATTAAATTTGAATGGGTATTTTTTTTCGTATAATTTTTATTTTAATAAATTTAAAATTCAATACAAAATATTTAATATAACTTTTTATTTTATATCTTAAAATAGACTTACAATATAAAAAAAAATGTTAGTGTTGTTATATTTAAAATTCACATTTTTTTTTTCTTCTCTATACTCTGAAATTAGAGAAAATTATTTATAATTCATCGAGTAAACAGAGAAGAAATAAAAAATGTTAGTGGTATTATATTTTTCTTTCATTTTAAATCTTGTAATTTCTCGTGTCAAAATGAGAATTTCCAGGAGACCGCCTAGGTGTGGAATGTGACAGTCTGAGGATCTGAGACGGTATCGAAATGCGAAGTCTGAAAAGATTAATTATTGTTAAGTAATTTCGTCGAGCACCTTCCCTATGCTCAACCCCCACCCACCTCGAGCTCCCCTCTCCTTCTCCTGCGCTCTCGCTGTGTATACGCGTATTCGAAACAACCGAATAAATCGCAGTTAAATAAATCCATTTCAAGTCCGACACTTATAGTCGGTGAAGAAAGAGCCAAAACCGCAGGCCTCTCTCTCTCTCTCTCTCTCTCTATCTATCTCTCTGCTTGCTTGACGTAACCACACTGTCAACACAGAGCTGCCGGATCTCCAGACGACGTCAGTTCTGCGGCGAGTATCCGGCTACATTCCGGAAGGAATGTGGGATTCCGGTCACCAGGTCTCCATCCAACACACCCTCCCTTTCTCTCTCTCTTGCTCTTTCTACATTTTCTCATTCCGGTGGTCTTCGTGTCTGTCACAGCCGTTTGGATTTAACTTCGGTTGTGTTCATCTTTTCGACTACACAAAATCTCTTTTATTTTACTTTTTTCTTTTCTTGCTTCTTTCTCCTCTCTCTCTCTCTCTATGGATAACAGAATCTAATTCTCTATCTCTCAAATGTAGCTTTTGGAGTCTTTTTTTTTTTTTTTGGTTTGGTTCTTCTATTGGTATTTTTGGAATTCTGAATCTTAAAGCTAACTTTCTTTGTGTTTACTTTAATCTAAGAGCTTTTTTTTTTTTTTTTGGGTTCAATTACTGCTACTGCAGTGAGTCTTATATCTTTTCATTTTCTTCTTTTTCTTCTGGATCAAGGCCTTTTTGTTGTGATCTGACTGGCTTCTTCGTTCTCCTTTTAACTCTATCTCTCTCTCTCTCTCTCTCTCTCTCCTTCATCCCTTTCTCTTGATTCCCGTGCCAATGCCGAGTCTGTTGCTTTTAGCCCTCAAATTCTCAGGTTCTTCCTTATATTTTTGTTTAATTTGAATATGTATGAGCTTGAAGCTCTTTTACATTCATGCCCTTTTTTTATGTTTTTCCTATTTGGGTATTTTTCAAGCTTTTCCTATATGAGGATTTTCTGGGTGATATGAAAAGAACTATTGTTTTATCTTTTCTTGCGGTGGGCGTCCGGGGTGCGATTGTTTCAATGCAGCTTATTATTGTCATGTTTTTTCATAGAGCCGTCTGTTTCCTTTCTGTCGCCAATTTGTTTGCTTAGTATATTTCTGGGGTTTCTGTTCATGAATATTTCCTCCGTCTATATGGCTCGTTTCCCACATTAACAGGTGCAAGATGATCGGGTTTCCAACTAAGAAGGCTCAAAATATAGAGAAGCCCATTCCTGGATGCTTGGGCCGGATGGTGAACTTTTTTGAGCTGAGCAATGGCATCACCGGAAAGAGGCTGCTCGCGGATAAACCTTATCCTGATGGTGATTGTCTCGACCATATCTTATTTTTCAATTCAATAAGAGGAAAAGCAAAGGGAGAATCTCTAGATAGACTTCTCCTTGCTATTAGAATTGTTGCTTAAGTTATCAGCTGTTCTGCGGTCCCATCTTTTCTTTATATAATTTTACCCAATCCATCTTCCAGTGATTAGATCAACAGATTGTTATTTAAGTCATCTTCTTACGCACTATGCCTTGGAGTCTAAAATCTTTGAGCTTGATGTTGAGCTATTGACACAGATGTGATGGCTTGCAGGTTCTTCTCTCTATAGAAGTCAATCCAGTGTTGAAAGGGTGTTGAGCGCACCAGATGAGATCGAAGATAAAATAGTAAGTAACTGGAATGATTTGTTTATACCACTGAGTATAGAGTACTGTGCAAATGAAACACATTTTGTGCAAAAATGGGTCCTCTCTTGCATTTTTGGTATAATGCATGGTATCATTGCCTGATCTTTGTTGTATGTTGTCTCAGCAGATTATGACAGAATTAAGTACATGCTCCTTAAATAAGAAAGGAAATGGAACTCCCATGAAGACACTCATAGCCCAAGAGATGTACAAAGAGGTGGAGTCCAAGCATCATCGACCTAATGTGGTTGCCAAGCTGATGGGACTCGATGCCCTCCCACTTCAACAACCTATTTCATCTATTCAAAGAAGCCCTTTGAAGGGTTATTCAAGACGATCCTTGAGTCACTCTGGGATGGTACTGGAATGTTGGGAGAATGATCAGTGTTTCATAGACAAGCGAATGCAATGTGAAGGTCATCAGTGTCACAAGCAAAATGAATTAAAAAATGTCTCTGAAATCTGGCAGCAATCCCAGAAGACAAGTGTTAGAGATCGTTCACCTCAAAAGGGAATGTATAATGAGAACATAGATGAGAAAAAAATGGCTCTCATTCGACAGAAGTTCATGGAAGCAAAATGTCTGGCAACAGTTTCAGGTTGCCAGTCCAAGGAATTCATAGATGCAGTAGAAGTCTTAAGTTCAAACAGAGATTTACCGCTTAAGTTTCCTGACAAACCAAATTCAATGTTCTCTCAGCATCTGTATCATAGGGAGTCTGTTTCTCCACCTCCTGAGACACAGCGCATCACTGTTCTTAGGCCCTCTAAAATGGTTGATAGTGAAAAGTATTCGGGGAAAAGGAAAGATAAACAGACAAAAAGACCTGCACAGATGGGACTAGCTTCAGGGTATGACAAAGGTAACACTGGCTTTTCTCCTACTCATTCTATTCAGAGGGTTGATGAATATCCTTCCCAACCAACTCGAATAGTATTGCTGAAGCCTAGCCCTGGCAAGATTCATGACATCAAGGCTGTTGTTTCACCGCCTTCTTCGTCACCAAGAATATTATGTGGTGAAGATATTTATGAACATGAAGATGATGAGGCATGTGAATCAAGGGAGGTGGCAGAGGAGATCAACCATCAAATGCATGAAAATGTTGTGGGTCACCGTAGGGATGAAACTCTCCTTTCTTCTGTGCTTTCCAATGGGTATATTGGTGATGACAGTTCATTTAACAGATCAGAAAATGGGTATGCATTGGGAAATCTTAGTGATTCAGAAGTCTTGTCACCAATATCTCGACATTCATGGGACTATATGAATAAGCTTGGCAGCCCCTATTCTTCTTATGCCATCAGTCGGGCGTCATGTTCTCCTGAGTCGTCTGTTTGCAGGGAGGCCAAGAAGAGACTTTCAGAGAGATGGGCCATGATGACCTTAAATGAGAGTCATCAGGTGCAAAGAGACACTCATCAGAGCTCTAGCACGTTGGGGGAGATGCTTGCACTTTCAGATACAAGGAGAACTGTCAAATCTGAGGAAGAGGGTACTTACAAGGAACAAGAGCCAAAGAGATCAACCTTGAACTTAACCAGTAACATGAATAAGGAGGAAGGTGTCACTGCTTCTCCTAGAAGTCTTCTGAGGTCTAAATCACTACCTGTTTCTTCCACGGAGTATAGTGCCAGACTTTACGCCGAAGTCTCAGATCCTGAGACTGGCAAAACAGAAATTCCCAAGGAACTGACAAAGGAAAAGAGCACAAAATCATCTCTAAAGGGGAAAGTTTCTAGTTTATTTTCCTCAAGGAATAAGAAATCAACCAAAGAAAAGTCTGTTACATCTCATTTTCAAGCTGAATCTCAATCCCCTATCCCTGTAACACAGGGCTCAACTGCACCTCTTCCCAGTAAGATCGATGGCAATGCAACTCAATGTACTGGTAATGGTGGCTTTGAAGAGTGTTTGTCTCCTGGTCTAAGTGGATCATCAATCATGCCTGCTAATCTAGATTTGTTTGGTGTGCCAGCAAAACAAGGCATTGTTTCCCAAGAGGTAATTCATTCTTATATCACTTGACTTGTATGTGTGATCATCAATTAAAGTATGCTATGTGGGCCTTTTCTGTTTTTGAAACTTTTTTTCAGATCTATATATTGTATTATATTTGGTACCACAGTGGAAGATCAAAAAAACAGAAAATTTAGAGATATGATTCCCATATGTCAAACCATTAATCCTTGCCAGAGCCCACGTACTGGTTGCTGCCCATGTTTTTTCACTGTTTGCAGTTTAATGTTAAAAGTGTGATTCCATGATAGAATGTATGAACAGGATACTTTGGGTTGCTTATAGTGCAGAATGTATAAGAAAATTCTTTCTCATGATACCCTCAATTAACATCATGTTCCAGTACAGACCCCCTGAACAAAAGAGACATCTTTGTGCTTATTTTTATGCCTGTTGATGATTTCATGCACGGTGTTCTCTGCTATTGTTTCATGGTGAAATGAGATGGGCAGTTCTCCTCCTCCCCCCCCCTACCCCACAGTGGAAAAAGAAGATCATCATACTTGGTTGTTGAACCTCCTATCTTGAATTTTGGCAGAGAGGATTATCTGTGCAAAAGCCTGCAATGCCTGCAACTACGATTGACAACCAAGATCAGCCAAGTCCAATCTCAGTTTTAGAACCCCTATTTGAAGAGGATGATGGCAGAATTCCAGAGACCTCTGGCAATATGAAGCTGGATCACCAGGGTAAATTCTCTCTCACTCGGAAAAATTAATTTCTCATTGTAATTATAAAAAAAAAAAGGTGTCCCATTGCATGAGTAATTTTAATGTTGCACCAAGACTCACCCTTCAAATTTGTCATTTTAAATGATTTTTTGTCTCCAATTCTATATCTTCTTAACTTTCCAGCTAATCTTCTATACTAGGAACTGATGCGCCATTGAGGTCTAATTTGATTGGCAAATCACCACCTATAGAGTCAATTGCTCGGACTCTATCATGGGATGATTCTTGTGTGGAGATAGCCACTTCATGTCCCTTAAAACCCACTTTAACCTCATCAGGTGCTGAGGAAGAACCGGATTGGCTTTTCTATGTCCACACACTGTTATCAGCAGCTGGCCTTGATGGCAAGGTACAATGCGAGCCCTTTTTCGCTAGATGGCATTCACCTGAAAGTCCATTAGACCCATCATTGAGAGACAAATATGGTGATCTCAATGAAAAGGAGCTTTTGCCCGAGGCAAAGCGAAGACAAAGGCGATCCAATCAGAAGCTGGTATTTGACTGTGTTAATGCAGCCATTATGGAAATCACAGGTTATGGGTCAGACAGAAGCACAAGGCATATGCTATGTCGTGGGGATTCCATCAAGTTCATAGAAGGAGAAACACCCAAGCTAGTGGACCAAGTCTGGGCCCAAATTAAGGAATGGTTTAGTAGTGAGGTGAGATTAACTATTGGAGATGATGGTGACGGGAACAGCCTGGTAGTGGAGAGGGTGGTGAGAAAAGAGGTTGTAGGAAAGGGGTGGGCTGATAACATGAGAGTGCAATTAGACAATTTAGGTAAAGATATTGAAGGGAAGTTGCTCGAAGAGCTCGTGGAAGAGGCTGTGGGTGATTTGACAGATGGGTCGGGATGAGGCTTGTCTCATGTGCTTTTACCTTATTATTGTTGCGACTCTTTGATTTGTCTGTGTATTTGATTCTCAACCACGATGGCCCCACTCCCACCCATCTTGTTTATTTAATAGAGCAACTGGGCAAGTGGTTAAAGTAGAATGTATTTGAATAAGTTGCGTAGTTTTCCTTTTCTGGCGGATATAAATATTTACCAACCACTATGAGCTTTCCAACTTTGTATCATATCCCCCGTTGTCTGAAGTTTATATGGTGATTAACAACCAAAGACCGTTTGCCTTTAGCCTGTAGCTTTCTATAACTTTTTAAGCCACTGGCACATTGGAGCAACTCGCTGGTTTTGGGGACAAAATTACGTTGTGTATTTAGCAGAGCCCTATGAAGCGTTAAGAGATAACAGTCGGTTGTGGAAGGCGGGAACCTCTCGGTTTTTCGTTGGTCTACAATTAGAATGGTAAAACTATCGAGTCCTTGGACTACACCATCATCCTTGCAGTCATGTTTTCTTAGATACATCTGGAGTATCCATCTTTATGGTTTTCATGTACACAATTCATGGAGAATGCGCACCAAAAGAAAAAAGAAAAAGGAAAAACCAGAAAAAACCGGTCATAGGGACTCTTGGGAGTGGTATTTAGTTAAGTGGGTTACAGGCCTGGGTTACAGTTGTGTGTTATTTGTATAGCCGAGCTGAGGTCCTCACATACGACCCTTTTTTAATTTCAGCTTCCAAATTGGAGATGTGGTTTTAAAAACGTTTATTCACGAAATAGAGTATATAGAAAAGCGACTAGTGTCACGTGGACACCCTATGTACAGCTAAGTGACAAGATAGAAATTTAGGTCAAATACAATAATAAAAAGTCATAAAGCAGTGTACAAGTAATTAGATATGTTTATATTTAGAAACTTTTAATAAAAATTAATAAAAATACTCATTAATTTTTTTAAAATTTTTTATTTAATATTTTTTCTTAAAATATATTTTATAAATATCTTAAATATTTATTTATAATTATATATTAAAAATAAAATAATTATAAATAAATTATTCTTTTTATTTATAAATATTTTTAATAAATACTCAATACAAATTTATTTATAATTTTTTTTATCTTTTCTATTTATCTAACACTCATAATTCTATTTTACTTGTCTCATTAATATTTTTACTAATTTTTTCAAAATTTTTAAAATCTTTTTTTTTTTTTTATGAGATTGATTAAGTGACGTGTAAATTAACGCGAACAAAACACAAGTCCGTAACACTAGGCACCCTTTCCATGAACATTCCATCAGGTCCGAAAACCCATATCCCAATGGAAAGACACAATATTAATCAGAGGTTGAGGCACGCAGTGTAACCGAATGGTGGACGACCGTATATTAATGGAATATACAGTGTTCCGGAGGACGTTAAATTAATGGAACGGTAAGAGGTCTCGTAACTTGCAGCCGTTATCAACTACGATCCAAAAATAAAAACAGAATTTTGGAGTCTTCCGTTCCAAAGTCGTTGAAGTGACAACATCAGGAGAATAAAACAATACATCATGCGACGGAGAGACATTACATGCCATGCCAATTTTATCTGGACTGCAGAAAGTGTCCGAAGCAAGTAGAACCAAAGAATCCATAACATCTATTCGCTGACATTTATTTTCAAGAGCAGCATATTTTAATGCTTCTAATTAAAGGGGGAAAGCTCAAACCAAGCTCTTCGTTTTATTATATGCAAAAATGATAGCAATCAGTGCATTGCCACTTCAGAAATGAATGATGTAGCAAACTGCAAGTCATTCTTCACACAAGGGAAATACATTGCCCACAAAAGGCAACAAGCTTTCTGCTTTTACGAACAATGTTCCCCAATAAGTAGAGAGCTGTATAGCACAAATGCTTCTAAAGACACACACAACTTCATGCACAAATGTTGAAACAAAAACAAGATATGTACAACAGTACCAGTGTCATTCTAAACAGATAAAACTGGTGCTGCCAGTTTCTCCAGCTTGTCAGGTGTAGAAATTTATGGCTGTCATTACTTGGATTTCATGCTGGCTGATGCATTGGGACCAAGTGAGGCAGGCTTATCACTGCTGTTTAGCCCATACTGCAAAGCAAAATTATGAATGAAAAGAGTGTCTCTATCACAACAGTTTTGGAAGTAGAAAATAGCAGCCATTTTCACTCGATAACAAAATCAGTTGCATTTATGTGTTCCACATGTCGAACTCAAACAGGATCAGATTGTGGAGAATGAAGACTGACTCTCTTATAAAGCAGCAAACCGTCAGCAAATTAAACTATTCAAGAACCTCCATCTAAGATCTTAAGTACTGACCTACTGCCAAGATGAACATGGTATTGCCCTAGATCATGAACTTCTTATTCTAGTAAGACAAAGTGCGCTGGCACATACCAAGGACCGGCTAAAATTCTCACTATGAGCCTTTGGTTCAAGAAACTAATATATTCTACCAAGACCATTCAAGCAAAAGCCCTTGAGAAGAAGCTGTCAGGACATGATGGGACGTTCAGACTTCAGGAAGTGAGTGAATGAAATTGTTACTCCTAATCTTTATCATATAGAAAAGAATACGTGCATTGGTATTAATAATTTGACTTGAACCCCGTTCATATGACTTGTATGACTTAAGAGACCCATTCCCTAAAGCAGAACCTAAATTCTGCAGTTAGGTATCGCTTCATATCATATGACATTATCTAGTCCAGAGAAAGGGTAGAAGCAGATTGAAGGAATCGTTGAATCAGGTTTGTTTTATGAGTATTCCCAAGTTCTAACAGATCCATCTCTTTTTTCTTCTTCCGTTCTCCTTCCTGTTTGTCAGTGTCAAATCACGAGCTAAAAATGCAACGTGAATTTAGGATCAACTAATATCTGAGGGCACACATGTATGGCAATATATGCTTTTAAATAAGTACCTTCTCCCTTATCCTTGAGCTCCAGATATCTGAATGAGCTCCTGAGCCAGATGCTTGACTTGATTGATTGAGAAGTGGTTCCCAAGTTCTGCCCCTGATGTTTTCATAATCATCCTCACTATCAAAATCTGTTTTACGAGTGGATACCATAGCTCGCAAAATAAATGCTAGCAGTAATGCAAGTGCCTGAAAATATCAGCAAAAAGAGCATGATCACAGATAGTAATTGAAAGACCATCTAAAACTATGTATGCCAAGCAAGTCATAGAGTGACACAGAAAAGCGTATCTCCTTTTTCAAAAACTCGAATAAAATTGTTGGCTTCAATTAAAAGGAATAGAACATTAGAACTAATCATGCATTTGTGATGATGAGTGGTAAGGATTTAGCTAGCTTAATGCTTATCTAGCTTTGCTGAGTCCTTGTATTTAGAAGCAGCAATACAAGTACCATAAACATCTTTTAGCACCTCTTCTACATAATAGTGGAATCTTTTGCTTTATCCTTTGAACTTCATGTGCATAAAACATTTGTCACAATAAATATTGATTGGTGAGCATGCAAAAATGTTTCACTTTCCAAGCCTTATTATACCTGAATGGCGATCACCGTGATGCCGACCCATTTACATATATCAACATTTTCTTCAATAAAGGACTGAAGGCTTTGAAGTTCTCCGGTTGGATCAAATGGAAGATCCTGTCAAAGCATGAAACAAATTTCAAGTAAAAAAAAATGTCCACAGGTAACCCCCATCCACCCCCCTCCCCACCCCACAGGAGTGGTGGCATGGGGATTCCCAATTAGATATAATGAACTCTATTGAAGAAAAGAAATCACCTTTTCCCAGTGATGATCAATAGCAATAAATGCCACCAAAGCAATTTCTAGCAGAATCAGTACAGTTTTTAGTATGGTGTACTGAAATTAGAAAAGTTAGGGAAAGGCAAAACTAAGAGATCTGTTGGAACAAAAAATTTTTAAACAAAAATTTTGAAAATCTGAAGAATCAATATCAAGTTCAACTGATGAGAGACTTCCTGTAGTTCAAAGCTACTCAAGACATCTTACAACATTCACACTGCTTAAGCAATTTAAGATCACTAGTTTGAGTCACAAAAAAAAGGGTAGGACCATGTACATATAACTCTTCCCTAGATCCACAGTGTTGGAGTTTCATACACTAGGACACCCTTTTTTCTGCTTGATAGTCATTCTTAGGCCAGCAAAGAAAAGATTGGTGCACTCAGACCAACATAATCTTCTATTTTATAGGCTACAAAAATTTTTGTAGAATGACATAGGCTCCTAGTTTTTCTCACCACTAGGCCACAAAGAACAAATGAAACATCTTTCCTTTTCTTTTTTTGCTTTAATCTGTTTTTCCTTTTTTGAGAGGCAAGGGTCATTGTGAGGGAGATGACCACACCTTACACTCCCCAACTACTGTATAGTGTCTCTATACATCAAGCAACATCATAGAGCTGCCAAAGAATATGAGCCAAGACAAAATACAAATTAATGTTCTTAGCAAAAATATGCAACTTAATAAGACAGAGATCTCTAAAGGATACAAAGCACAAGCAGCAGCCATTAATAGCTTCAGCTGCAATGCAGCCAATGAGTGTAATGAAACACAGTATAATGCCCACACTGAGAAAAGAGTAGATGAACCTGACACCAAAGAGCACTGAATTAACATTAGATGGTTCCCTTCAATTCCTCAAAGCAAAAATGTCAATAAACACAGAAACACAACATGACAGGTATATCAAATGCCAGATATCACACCACTAAATATTCAAGAACAAACTGAAAAAACGAATTTCCATCTGATATTGCAAGTAAAATGATAGCTTGCATGCAAACCATGCGGACCACAATCGATCCCACACATCCACATTCTCAAAATTTACAAAGATTCCACAGAGATGGTCCACGAAAAATAATAAGGTAAAAAATTTTGAAAATTTGAGGACACAAAATAGAGCACAAACTTGAAGAGGTCAAGGCTAATATATATATATATATATATATATATATATTTATTTATTTATTTTAAAGGGAAGGTAAATGAAATCAATTGCTGTGATAGTCCTATAGTCAAAAAGTACATATAAGGCAATGAATACCAACCAAAAAAAAAAAAAGGAAGCTAACCACCCATTCATTATCCTTCTTCTCATTGTTTATTTAATGTAACGCATTAAATTCCCAATAGCTACGAATAAAATCCAAGTAAATCCAACTCCTCAATTCAAAATCCACCGACTCCCTCCCCCCCCCCACAATAAAAATAAATAAATCAATCATTAACTCAAAAGAAAATAAAAATAAAAGTCGAGTAACGAAGATCAATCGGCGGGCGCACACGTATATTGAACAACAGAAAAAGAGGGGAAGGAGGGAATGACCATTACCAGGGAGCAGGAAGCTCGAAGGAATTCAAGCCGAGGTCGAGCCCCGAATCCAACCCGTAAACCAAATCGGTGGCGAGATTAATTCCCCACAAAGATTGAGAATAGGAAAGAGAAGAAGATTGCGGCGAGGGAGCCGGGAACGGCGGCGACGGGGGCTGAGGGACCGGAGTGCGGTGCTTCCATTGATCGAGCATCCATATGGAGTACAAAATTATCGAGACTCCCACAAATGCCTGGAGGAAGTTGAGGACCTTGAGCACGAATGCCAACGATACATGGCAACAATTGCGTCGCATTTGCAAACCCTAACCCTAAATCCAACGATTCAATTCTCTCTCTCTCTCTCTCTCTTTTTCTTTTTTCGGCAGAGGGAGAAGATTGATTCGTTCAATTTTCCAATCAAGATTAGAGGTGGAGGTTGTCGCCGTTGGTGGGTTTGCTTTCTTTTCCTTCGGCTCTTTTTTTTTTTTTTAATTTATTTTAATAATGCTTTTAGCTTCTGGCTCCTGGGTGAGTGCGGCAAACGGAAATTAGTAATAAATTATTAAGTTTTTATTTTCCAGTTAGCCTGTCAAAATGTTCGGGCCCCCCGCTCAAAGAAAAAATGACTGTTGAGAGATATCCCTGCGCCTATGCCAGAGAAGCATGGGTCCCACGCGCGTCTCGGACAGATTTTACTTGAACGAGGCTGCGTGGATTTTGGTTTTTTTTTTTTCTTTTCTTTTCAAATTTCTGGTCACTGCGCCTATCCCAGGCAAATATAAAAAGCAGTCTTGGGGCACCGGCCACTCGTCCTTGCAGCCCGCTAGTCTTTTTGGCAACAAGAACCGTGAATTTGGGAGTAGTTGTTGCTATCTAGATCTCGAACATACAGAACAAGTTCTGTTCAAATTTTGAGTCGTTTCGTACTGTCCCCAGAGAATGTCAATCGAGAGTAACCTTCACTTTACTTTTGCGGGTATTCCCGGAGGGGAGCTGCCAATTCGGACATTATGACCACTCGACGGCAGAGCTCGAAAAAAGGCAGGTCCGTCTTCTTTCGCGTTCGTAACTTCTTGCACAGTATGACTGTCGCGAGCGGAAGCTTCTTCGAATTCATTGTGCAAGAAACTGATCCACGGTCTTTAATTGACACGCAGACGAAATAACTCAAAAGTTGAAAACGATGGATTGCCAAATCATCTGGAAGTAATCGTTGCACCGAGTTTGGTTGCAAGAATATTTGCAATTTGAAATTATTCTCTCGAAGATTAAATGTATACTCTGTATATAAAATTTTACCGTTAAACTGAAATATTTCAACCAAATTGTTTTCCAGACTTGATTTACTAATCTTTTAATATCACCAATAATTTATTCAATCATAATAAAATCACTTTAAAAATTCATCACTTTATATAATCTAAATATTTAGTAAATATAATTATATATTTTACTTTTTATGTTACTTTATTTAAGAAACTCATTATCTCTTTCAATTTTTTTTTTTACATTATTTCTTACAAGTAAAGATAATAAAAAAATTATATAACAATTATTTTATTTTATTTTATACAAAAAAAAGTATAATCCAATTTTGTGGAATTGAAATTCTAGTTCCAATTTATATTGTTTGGTTGCCAATTTTGAATTATTTAAGATATTATGATATTTTAATGACATTTATCATAGATTTAGTGGAGGAAACAATGAGTTAAATACCATATTTATAATAATTTTTGGCGGGTGCTTGATCTCACCTAATGAATGCGTCAAAATAATGGTATTGCCATGAAAACGATTGGGAGAACTCACCTTTTAATAGCTTTATTATATATTTTAATAAAAGAACACAAATAAAAATGGAGTTGAAAATAATACTTTCTATTATATATGTAATTATTTATTAATAAGATAGCTACTTTATTAATTGACGGATGCTGAGCAAGAGGAATATCTAGAAAGCGTTTTCTTGTTGCTATTTGCTAACGGTCATCCCGGCCTCTGGTGGGTCCACGTAAAAGAGGCGACCGACGCCCATTCACTGACAGACCCAAAACAACTGAGAACCGAGCCGTTTGTGGTGGGTCCACGTAAAAGGAAGCGACCGGCTTTCTTTCACAGACCCAAACCAACTGAGAACCCACCCGTTTGCTCTGGGCACGTGGAAGGAAGCGACGTCGGTTAAACGGAAACCGAAAGCGACATCGTTCACAACAAATCGAGCGACGTCGTTTACAGGTAAACCTAAACCGAAGAAGTACTACTTGTGTTGAAGAGTGATAAGATTCACAGTCCATCTCCTCCACTTAAATGGACGAGTTACTTCTTCTCTTTCTTGTTTCTTGAAATAATTTCACGTTGAGTCCTAACAACTTCTTTGACTCGATCTCAATTCTCTGTATAGACTCTTCTTCCTTCCTTTCGAATCCGAAATAGGCGCCAAGTTCTGGATATGGCTCATTCAAACTCCCAAGAAAAGCACTGAATCCGGTGGACATTCGTCGGAATGCGAAGTCGGAACCCTAATCTTTGTTTCTAATTAAGTTATAACCCTAATTTGTGTACTCAGGGCTTCGATGGCTGAATCCGCCTCTTTATTATCTCTATGCATGGAGGCAATCAAGAGACAGCTTGTTCGCGGTAGAAATTTCTTTGATGAATTCTAAGGAGTTTTGAGATTCTTTTTTTTTTTTTAATTTTTTTGTGGAAAAAATTTTCTTTGTCTGATTTGTTGGCACTCTTAATTTGTAGGAGACGAACTTATTCCGGATATATGCGAGCTTCCGGCGGATTTGTTTGACGCTTTATTAACGAAACTGCCTTCCTTGGCCTTGCACAAGTTACAGGCCGAAATGTAAGGGAATTACGCTTTAGTAGATGAATTGTTCTGTGGATGTCTTTGTGTTTGCTTGTCTTGTCTGTATACAAAGATGTTTCGCTGCATATTCAGTTTCTCTTAATTTCTTGACCTGTTGTCTCCTTTGAAATTTGAGCAGGCCATTTAAGAACTGGAATGACTATGATTGTCTGGAACATGGAAGAAAGCGTGGAAGGTCAGGGAAAGCTGAGTATGAGTGTTTGTTTGTTTGTTGATTGATCATTTTACAGGGGAAACTGAGTTTTGTTGGGAACGAACGGCACAATTGATCTCAGTGTAATGCTAACGTTCTGTCACAGAATTGTGAACTTCGATAGAGCCTGGAAGGCATTATTTAAGTCTCGGTGGCCTGATCTTGTTGCCCGTGTCCAAACAGATGACTGGCAGCAGATCTATTGGGAAACACATTTGCAAAAGTATGCCAGTTTGATGAATTATATGCTATTATTTAATCATCTCTTGCACCCTCTCATTGCATTCTCATCATATTAACCTGAAACACAGTTGCTTTGATGAAGCAGCAGAGTTAGCTTTGCTCCCTTCATTTGATGGCTGTCTCAGGGAACTAAAAATTTCAGGTAATCCATGTTACTGTTTAACATTGCTTACGTGCAATAATAATAAACAAAATGGGTTCAACCATAGAAGCATATCTCCAAGGAATTAGGAAAAAATAATGAATGAGCAATATAAATGGTTGTGGGTATAATTGAATTCAGTTTAAGCACACTGTCACTTAATATTCCTAGACAATACTTCATAAGCACAAGAAGCTTTTCTTGGGTCCGCTAATTTTTTTTTTTTTTCCGACTTGATCTTCAATTGGATGCAGATAAATAAAACCTTTCCTTTGTTTCTATCCTTTTTTCTTTTCTCTCGGTAAATTTGATGAAATCAAGAACATTCTCTTTAGCATCACCTATCTAAGGTTCCCTTTCGATTATTTCATTAGCCTAAGTCATTGTTTCTATCCTTTCTAAAAATTTGAACTATTAGTTTAATTGCTTGCTTTTTGTTCCATGCAGATGATATAATGAGATTTCTTGGTTCCGAGGGAATTCTGACTTCTTCAATCCTGTCAAAGTTATCTTATCACTGCCAAGAGTTTGGACACTGTGCAAGGTAATTTCTTGTGTATTGTGTTAGGTTTGTGTATCACAAGAATATATTCCTAGGTTCTCAATTACAGGAACCACTGATTTTCCAAGGCAAACATGGAATTATACGGTTAGCAATGTGCAAAATTTTTCCATTACCCATGTTTGCATTTTCTTTTTCATGTTGTGTTTGAATGATTCACTATTTTTAAGTAATGCTCCCGACTATCCCTCTTCCACCCAACCCCCCTCTCCTCCAGGGGGTGTCAGCAGCAGATGGGCCGGAAGGTAAACCAAAAACATAAGAGGAAAAAAAAAAAAAAGTAGTCTTATATGTGATTCTTACATAAGTTCTTTTCTGATGCAGATGTCTGAGACTTCAAAATGTGCTCTGTGTAGCAGAAACTTGCGTATGTTTAGCATAAATTTGTATCAACATTGATCATGTTATCATTTTGCTTTTTTCCGACAAGATCTGTTTATCTTTGGATCTCATTGCTTGTTGTTTTCTTTTTAGGAATTTGTTAAATGCAACATAGTCAATATATAACCTTTCTATGCCCTAGGTTTTTTTTTGGCATGCTATTCCCTTTTAGATTGAGGTTCCATGTCAGAAAGAAAGTTCAAAATAGTATTGTCTGTTTTTGTCAAGAAGCAAGGCTGGCCAGGTTTAAAATGAAATTAATTGTGTGTCATGCTTTTGTCTTTTTATTGTGTTATTTGGTTTCAGAAAGTTTTCTTAATGGTGAAAATGTTTAACAACATTAAACGTTTCTCTTCTGTTGTAGCAATTGTTGAGGAAAGCCAAGCTGAGAAGTTTGATATTCCGGTGGATCAGATCTAAGGAACATGTATGATTCTGTTCATCCTTAGTTCATCCTTAGTTGTGCAGCATTGTGTGCTGGATAGCTTTTATTCCACTGTTTGGGTGGAGATTGCAAATGTAATATTAATTGTTGAGCAAACCATTTGGTTCTACATTGTGACAAGGAGATATAGGTCTCTTGTGTCCTATTCCTTTGGTTCCAAGATTAGGGGTTTTTGTTTGTGAAAGTGTGCTGTCATTCACGTTTTTACTTGGTGTCTGATAAGCTTAACATTTAATGAGGCTCAAGTTCTTGATTTGGAAATTAACAGATTGATGGAGTATGCAAGCTGTTGTTCCAGAACAGTGAAACATTGATGTCACTCGAGTTTATTCATTGCAATCTTTCCCCTGCATTTGTCAATGAGATATGTGGTTCACTATGCATGGACTCTAACCAAACACATGGGATACAACACTTCTCTATACGTACATCAAGTTTTCTTGAAATTAATCCAGTGTCTTCATCTTTTGGACTCATGCCATTCCTTTCAACTGGAAGGTATCCAATTCTTATAACTTGTCTGTGTTCTTTATCTGCATTTACTGTATGTTTTCTTGTTTGCTGCTTGCGGATTATCAGCTGGTCATGAAGTGATAAGCCTATTGGTTAATACTTGCTTGTCAGTTTGCTAGTAGTTGTATAGTGCATGATTTCCTTCTAAGTGCTTGGGGATAAAATTTTGTGCGAACTAATACTTGAATTTTTTTCCTTTTTGTTTGAAAACTTTCAGCTGTATTGGACTTGCAGAAAATAATAAGATCTTAATTTTCCTTTATGTTGAAATGCAGCTATATTTGTAGTGTGTTTTTTCAGCATCTACTTGCTTTTTCTTTCCTTTGCCTTGGTTGATGGAAGATTTTTTTATTTGTAATGCCTCTTGGTCACAGGTATTTATGTTCATTAAATTTCCGTGACAACCATCTAGATTGGAATTTTGCACGGATGCTTTTTAGAATCCTTATTGATGCTTCTTCTGGTTTGTCCACCCTCGATCTTTCAGAAAACAATGTGAGTAATTGATTTCATTGGACTTGTTAAGTAAGCAAAGTTTACTTGTTGAACAATGATCTTCTAACACCATGTCACAGATAGCAGGATGGCTTTCTAATTTCAATTTGAGAAAATCAAATGGACCTCAGTCATCATCTGGACTAGGCAAGTCTCTGCAATCCCTACGTGTATTGAACGTGAGGTATGGCACTGTCTACATGCAATTATGCACCTTATCCAGTTTCTGTGTGCACAACATCCTCCCTTCTTCTCCACCATGTGCACTTTGAAGCATAGGTATTATGGAGTGTAATTATCACCGGCAAATTACAAATACCTCCAGCAATTAATACATTCATACCGTATGAAATGCATTCACAGATCTTACTGCTACATGGCAAATGATATTGGGTGGCACACATGTTTGTAAGAGTTTGTATTTGTAGACTTTATCAATTGGTTTACAGAGCCATAATTGATGAAAAAGTGGACTTTTCATTTGTAGACTTTTTTTTTTTTTTTTTTTAAATTTTTGGGAAAATGCTTTTCTGGTCTTAGGGGAAATAATCTTCACAAAGAAGATGCTGAAAGTCTTACATATGCATTGGGTCTTATGCCAAACTTGGAGATTCTTGATATAAGCGACAATCCTATTGGGGACAATGGAATCGGGTTAGTTTGGCCATTTGTTAGTCATATTCAATTTTATGAACAAAATCTTAAATGTCACTAGTCTTTGCAGATGTTTAATACCCCATTTCATTGAAGCTCCTGAGAGATCCTCCCCTTTGACTGAGCTGAAACTAGAGAACTGTGAGCTTTCTTGTTTTGGAGTGGTCCAACTTTTGGATACACTTTCAACCTCTAAAAGGCCACTCAACTCCCTCTCATTAGCAGATAATGGCCTTGGAAGGTTTGTCTGTTGAACCTGGCTTGCAGTTATCATTTTTGTTCTTTCTGGACATGCATGGACTTCATTTAATTGCTATCTACAGCCAAGTAACTGGAGCTTTGGCAAGATTTTTGGGCACAATTAAAACACTGAATATCAGTGGCATTGGACTGGGATCAGTTGGCTTTTGTGAACTACAAAAAGGAATGACAGCTGAACTGAATCTTGTTGAGATTAACATAAGGTTTGACTTAGTCTTTTATTTCTTTTTTCTTAAATGGTTAGAACTTATGTGCTGATAATTGCATCTGATTGAAATTGTTGTAGCAAAAACCGTGGTGGTTTTGAAACTGCAAGATTTTTGTCAAAGCTCATATCATTGGCTCCGGAGCTTATTGCAGTCAATGCAGCATTTAATCTTATGCCTGCAGAATCTCTATCTGTCATAGGCTCTACACTAAAGCATACGAAAGGTATTGTTGTCCAATAACTAGATATAATATACCCATTAACTCTGCACCGCAAGTTGGTTCCTTCCATTTTGTAAATAGACACTTATTAGGAAGAACATGTGGTGGGAATCTTGCATTCATTTTTTTTTTCCTTCATGCTTGGACTTGGCTTTATCATCTCTCTTCTTTCTAATGAACACAATTAAGATATATACTTGGAACACTGAAATAATATACTTCTAGTAACATGGGACAGAGCAAAGTAACTTTTTCATAAGGTAGTGCAGTACAATATTATAATGATTTTGATCACCATACAGATACTTGTTGATGTTACATTAAATGAACTGTTCATGAACTGATCCTACATACAATTGCTGTGACTTGTTAGGTAAACTTGAATGCTTGGATTTGTCTGGGAATCCCTTTGATTATGAGCCAATTCATGAATTATTACTAGCTGAATTCCTGTGCAATGGAAAGCCCATTTTGGTTTTTCCATCATCACGTGCCTTAGATGTACCTTATGATGATGATCCCTAGATGGCATGTTATCACGAAGGAGCCTGGGTGATCTTTACTGCAGGTACTGGTTTATGGGCCTGCTCCCTGCTGGTCCATCAGGTCAACATGTATTAGAGGGGAGATGCAGATCAATTGTTATACCCCAGGTTAATTTTCTCCTTTTATGTGAGATCATTCTTGTGAATTTCAAGGAGTAAATGTATTGAAAATACGCAGCACTTTGTTGAGAAATGGTAGTTGGGCTCCTTCTCTCTGAATATATTTGATCTTGGATTTGCTCCATTGGTTATTCCCTGAGTACCCAGGGGGCTAAAAGACAGAGCAATGGGCATTTCTTGGCTGATAACACCGTGCTAAAAGACAGAGCAAGGTCAATATTGGGAATCCCTGTTCGGCTCTGATGTTTTCTATACATTATACCCTGTCACTTCACTCCTATATTCCAAAAGATTGTTGCAGGACGTGGCATATGAAATATATTCCTCGACAGTATATAACACTATAACATTAACACCAGAAGTTCTCTATAGCCATTTGCCAGTAGGTTGCACTGACATGTAGCTGAATTTGCATCAAGTTGTGTTTTCGGTACATTCCAGTCTCAAAAATAGTAGAAGCATTGCCGATTGTTTGGTCTTCGATTGCCTGCATGCAAAAAAGTCATTTAAAATGCCTTAGGTTCTCCAGGGAAAACAGAGACATTGGGGTCGGAATTAATGAATCTAGTTTTCTATACTAATTTGGTTTTCTCCTCTGGCAGAAAGCAAGGATAATTGTTAAAATTTAAAGGCACTATATTTCATTGCAAAGTGCAGAAGAAACTTTGTTCTCTAGCAATTCTTGTGACAACACACTGCCTTCTGCAATCTGAATCTTTCCATTTTTCTCCGACGATGTGTTTTGCGTTGGATGCATGCGGCTTACTCGTTCCCTTATTTTCACTCCCCAGTTTTCACGAAACACGCTCCTTAGCACAAATGTTTTCACATAGGTAATTTTTCTCCTGTCAAAGTTATGTATGGTTTGGAGCAATCAGCATGGGGGGGCCCATTCATCAACCGTCAATCAGCCATAAAGAAGCATCCAATTGCTCGTTTGGAGGGTTGATGGCGTGTCGTTGGGAGTGTTTTTCAAATCAAAAATTTCTTTGATGGTTCATTTCAAGTTTCTCTTTCGTCCATCAGTTCAATATCTTGCAAATGATTAAAGCAGTTATTTTCCCTTTCACATTTGTTGTTTCTTGGGCTACTGTCCTCGTGCTTTGGATCAGGCCTAACGACCCTCTCTAGCCAGCGATAGTATTCGTAATTTTCCGCAATATCCACTTAATTAATATTAAATAATTTTAACTGTTACCTACTTAAACCCGGCGTGGCTTGACGAAAGCAGCTTTGCTTTGTTCCTCTTGCTTTCCTCAATATTTTTTTTTTAATTTTTTCGATTTGCGGGGATTATGAGTCAAATTTTTTATATTTAAAATTAATAATTTAAGTGAATCTACTACCTAAATATTTGGACTGGTGGCTGCCTTCTTCGAACCTTTGTCCAATGGGATACTTTGTTTTTGCTTGGATCAAGCGAACCACTTTGAAGCTTATCTGCTTCTAAATTCTCTGAAGCGACGCTTATGCGATTGATTGGATGACCCGCGCGAACCCTATGCCCACTCAATTTTCAGTATAAACTCTTATTAATGCTTATATTCGGGCAGCTTCACCGTCCATGCAACCTAAATTAGAAAGCAATCGCGATTCATCTAGGTAGCTTTGTGTCACTTGTAAAATGTCGATGCAAATAGTCGTCCCAGTTCGAGTACGCCTGAGTCGGTATAAATTTGCTTTGTGTCTACAGAAGAACGCTGTGGGGCATTTGATCCGTTAATGTTTGCAAACTTTTGCGTGCTCCATCTGGGGCTAAAGGCTGGATTTTATCCAGGACATTGGATAGCTTGCATCTTACCGCACAAGTATCAGTTGAAAATCGGTCAAAAAAGTTGTTGCCTTGGATTATGATCCAGCTAATGCCCAATTAGCAGCCAAAATCTGTCATTTTGATAATTATGTACCTCCCGGTGGCTCCAAGTTCATGATTAGGCCATGACAAACTTATTATTTCTTCAATGAAAATTAAAGTAGGGGTCTTGGTTCAACCTAAAGGCTAGTTGGGTGGAGCAAACAAAACAAACAAAATGTCCACCTACATGTTAGACAATAGATATTGCCTTTCTTTTAATTTTTGGGCAGACCCGGTTCGACCCACCCGGAATTGGCAATCATAATTTACTTTACATCTCGCACCAGTAACCACTTGCAAATTATAGTAACGCAGTGGCACAACCCGGTAAATTAACTCCAAACGGGGTGGCGAAGTTTGAAATCTCCATCCAACCACAAAACAAATTGGAATCGAGTCATCCTTTTTACATCATCGTCTCCGTTCCGTCAGTCCGCAGTCTCACTTTACTCTCTTTCCTACTGTAAGCCACCGCTCTCGCATTTAGATTTAGGGGCAGTCCTCTGCCAAGTCTCTCGATCTTCCGCTCCGTCTTCACTTCACTTCAGCCCCAACTTCCATTCATTTCGTAATTAGTTAACTACTCGAATCAAAAGCCACTCACATTGTCGTTTCCTCTCCTTGTAAATCTCTGACAATCGTCAGTGAAATCGGTGTCAGATCTGAGGCCTGCCGCACCAGATCCAAGCACCGGAGGTTGAGGTTTGCGTTGGTATGGAGGAGGCGCTGGAACTGGCGCGTGCCAAGGACACCAAGGAGCGGATGGCCGGGGTGGAGAGGCTGCACCAACTTCTAGAAGCTTCCAGGAAGAGTCTGAATTCGGCCGAAACGACATCGCTAGTGGACTGCTGTTTGGATCTTTTGAAAGACAACAATTTCAAAGTCTCTCAGGGCGCCTTGCAGGCTTTGGCCTCCGCTGCCGTTTTGTCCGGAGAGCATTTGAAGTTGCATTTCAATGCGCTTGTTCCGGCGGTGGTCGAACGGTTAGGCGATGCTAAGCAGCCCGTCAGAGACGCCGCCAGACGACTCTTGCTCACTCTAATGGAGGTTTTCACTCTCCTCGTCTTTATCTGTGTCCTTAAACACCTATGAGTATTTACGCTCTATCTCAGAAGTATTTTTAGTCGGACCCGCGGAAAGGAATATTCGTAATTAACGGAAAATTGTAAATATCGAACGTTGCATTATATTTTATTGTTTTTAATTTGAGCAATAACTCTTCCCTATTATGCTTAGTGAAACTACACAACTTTAGTCTTGTGCTAATGAGGCATGGAAGTCGGCATGCTATGATTGACATTCACGACAATCTTGATATAATTTATTGTTCAATGTATACAAATGCAATGTGGTATCCAGTATGCGTTAGGATCTCGTCTGAAACTATCAGACCTTGCAGTTAATCTTAGATATGTTTTATTATTTCTCATTCCAAGGAGGTTTAAAAGTTTCGTTTCACAGCATTGTGTTCTAAACAATGTTAATATTTTTCCAGCTAAGTTTCCAACTATTATTTGCGAATTCTGTAATAAATGGGGTTATTATGATGCACGGAACATTGCAAAGGATGCTGATTCTGCAATATGGACATAAGATTGTGACAATGTTCAATCACTTATTTGGGCACATGTAACCGTTTCATTTGCATATTTCCTCTTGCTTTTTGGTTGAGGCTTCCTAGACTAATCTTTTGGCATTTCCAAATTCTTCAAAGAGACTGTACTTGTGTTTCTGTAAATTGTAAGATGCTGATAGTGTAAAGGAGATTTATAATACACTTGTAAAATGTTTCTATATGTTGCTCGGTAGGGTTATGACATATGAATTTTTTATCTAACTTGGCTCAATGAAGCAATGATTTTCAGCTTCTTGTACATGGAATATTTGATTGAAATTTTATGAGAAATGAATAAGGAGAGTTGGGTGTAAAACATATCTTGTGATTCAGGTTTCCTCACCCACCATTATAGTTGAGAGGGCTGGCTCTTATGCATGGACGCACAAAAGCTGGAGAGTCAGAGAAGAGTTTGCCCATACAGTTACATCAGCAATTGGTCTTTTTGCATCTACTGAACTTCCTCTTCAGCGGGTTATTCTTCCTCATGTATGGTCAAAACATTCAGAAGTAGACTTTTTTGTAGGCTTATTTCATGGAGAGGTTGTCTCTTAAACATTTCTTCAATTATCAGATTTTGCAGATGTTGAATGACCCAAATCCTGGTGTTAGAGAGGCAGCTATATCATGCATTGAGGTAATTGGCGTACACAATTCCCCCAATCTTCTTTTATACATGTTAGTTTGGGAGATAGACTGCTATTAAATTATTCTAATCATTTGTCCTTCAGGAAATGTATAGACGGTCTGGGCTTCAATTCCGAGATGAGCTTCAGCGTCATAATCTCTCTACATCGATGGTGAGTGTCTAAGTCTAGCTAATCTTATCTTTATTTTGTTCTGCAACCTTTCCTACACAGAAGATCTGCTAGTGGAGACAAGTCTAGGCCATTCACAATTGTCTGCACTAACTTCAAAAGGAATATCAGTATAAATTGCTAAATCATTTTGTAGCCTTTTTATTCAAAGTAAATGGTGCTTCACTTTCTTTATTTAATTCTTTAGTTCTATATTGAAATCCAGATCAAAGATATCAATGCCAGGCTAGAAAAGATTGAACCACAAGTTTGCCCTTCAGAAGGGCTTACAAGTAATTTTACTACTGGAGATATAAAACTAATGAGCCTTAACCCCAAGAAAAGTAGTCCAAAGGCTAAGAGTTCATCTCGCGAGATGTCTCTTTTTGGAGGTTAGTACCCTTTAATTGTACATTATGTGATGTTTTCAGGTGTGATGTTGACATTTGTCTTAAATTTTCTGTGAAATTATCCCTAAGAATTGCTTAATATATTTTTTGATCATCTGTATTTTGGTCTTCTGCCACTCATGGTACCCAAAACTGATGAGTAGTGCATGTAATTGGAATTTCAACTGCAATTAATTGAAAAAGACTCAAAACTTTGTGTAACTATCAGTTTTGTTAGCAGATAATATGTACATTTTTCATGTTGCAGAAGCTTTTCTTGTATAATTTTACAAGGTACTCTCTAGATACTTTCAGCAGAATTATGTGAAACTGTGATGGTTTGCACTCATCATGTTTATTTCGATTGTTATTCCTTGCATGCAGCTGAAAGTGATGTCACTGAAAAGCTCATAGAGCCAATTAAAGTTTACTCAGAAAAGGACCTGATAAGGGAAATTGAGAAGATTGCTTCAACTCTTGTTCCGGAAAAGGATTGGTCACTTCGCATAGCAGCCATGCAGAGAGTTGAAGGCCTTGTTTTAGGAGGTCTCTTCTTTCATCTCTGGCAAAATACAATCTTCCCTTCACTCTCCTTCTCTCCTCTCTTTCGAACTCTACTTTTGCTTGTTGTCTCCTTGCCAGTATTATGTGCTTTGGAAACAATGTTTATAGATTGTTCTGTGAATAATTGGTGGACTAATTTGTTCTTTTTGTAAAGTATTACTTTGAAATTCTCATTCAAATGAGATGGTGAAATGTGTGTGCGATGTTTTGCAGCCTTTTCTTTGTAAACTGTTGGTTCATGGATCTTAAGCTTGGAGTGTGCTCAAAGGAGTTTGATGAAAGTTGATTGGTCTCCTTTGGGTTTTGCAATGATTATGACACTTGTGAGGTGTTTGTGTGTGATATTTCTATGACACACATCTAATGTTAGAATAGAATTGCTGATGATTTCTTTTTTTCTTCAGTTATTTATTGCTCCTAATACTATATTTAAAGAATGTCATGGTCCTTTTAAATCGGATCATATTTATATAGTTTTCCTAATGCATCAAATTTCTGTCAGGTGCTATTGATTATCCGTGTTTTCGGGGACTGTTGAAGCAACTTGTTGGTCCTTTAAGCACACAGCTATCTGATAGAAGGTCTAGCATAGTAAAGCAGGTGCAGCATTTCTTCTTCTATTTTTTATATTGAGGTGGCTAGTTTGTGATAGTAATAGCTTATCTATGGCCTTCTGCTTTTAAGTACACAAGGACATATTAATGTTTTGGCTATTGAATGTGTGATAATCAATGGTATTGTAAAAAGGGCACTTATCTAAAATCTGAATGCTATTTAAAAGCCATGGTTGAATCTAACCCTTTTTTTTTTCTATTCTTCTAAGGCCTGCCATCTGTTATGTCTTTTATCAAAGGAGCTCTTGGGAGATTTTGAGCCATTTGCTGAGATGTTCATTCCTGTAAGTTCACTCTCTCTCTCTCTCTCTCTCTAACTGATTTCTGCTTCTTTATTATGTCTAAAACATCCTGTTAACCTATGTATAATCAGGTACTTTTCAAGCTGGTTGTGATTACTGTGCTTGTAATTGCAGAGTCTGCGGATAACTGTATAAAGACGGTGATTCTCATTGGCTTTCTTTTCTTTTTTAGATCACAACTTCTCTTCTGAAATTTTTATTCCTGTTGTATTGCTCTCTGTTTTCCAGATGTTGCGTAACTGTAAAGTTGCCCATGTGCTTCCTCGCATAGCTGATTGTGCAAAGAATGACCGCAGTCCAGTGCTTCGTGCAAGGTACAACCATGCAAATCATATTCTAATAGGAGTCTTACTTGTAGTTTAATGTCTATTACATGTTTGATTTAGTTGTAATTATACATGCCTTTTATGCAGATGTTGTGAATATGCATTATTGATGCTAGAATATTGGCCTGATGCTCCAGAAATACGGCGGTCTGCTGAACTTTATGAAGAATTGTTAAGGTGTTGTGTTGCAGATGCAATGAGCGAGGTACCTAGTGTAAAATTATGTAATGTTTGATTGTTTTCATATGGATTGGTAATGTTCCTTCGTATACTAATGCCACTATTTTCTGGGTTTACTTGCTTTTTCATGCTTCCTCTACTAAAACCTTTGTTCTGTCAAAATCTGTTATCCATCAGTTGTGTGATCCGTGGGGTCTTCCGATGTCAGTCCATCAAGAACCTTAGTTGGAGTGGATGGATGTTCTCTGATAATCATGATGTTAGCTGTGAATGACTTGGCATATGTGATGGTTGTGTCAAATCTTGCTTGAAAGTTATGATGAACTGCCTTTTGTTGTTTTTCATTCATCATATTTCTGAAGTTTGAGGAATATGACGTCTAACTGAAAGTTGTGTATTGCATCTAAATTTTGCTACATTATTTCAATTATCAGTTATATTTCTAATGGCACAAAAGTTCATCATTTATGTAACTTGACAGGTGAGATCAACGGCAAGAATGTGTTACAGATTCTTTGCAAAAACTTGGCCAGAGCGATCCCGTCGCTTATTTTCGTCCTTCGATCCTGTTATTCAACGAGTACAGTGTGTTCTTTTCATTCAATGTATCTCCATGACTTCATCACAAGGGTCAGATTTCTTACAGTGGTTATTTTCTTGCCCAGCTTATTAATGAAGAGGATGGGGGTCTGCATAGGCGACATGCTTCTCCTTCCCTCCGGGATAGAAGTGCACATATTTCACTTCCCTCTCAGGCATCTGCTCCTCCAAATTTACCTGGATATGCAACTTCTGCTATTGTTGCAATGGATCGAACTTCAAGCTTGTCCTCTGGGACGTCTTTATCTTCTGGCCTCCTGCTGTCACAAGCGAAGTCCCTTGGTAAAGGTACCGAACGTAGTCTGGAGAGTGTGTTGCATGCAAGCAAACAGAAGGTCACTGCCATTGAAAGCATGCTTAGAGGTTTGGAAATATCTGACAAGCAAAATCCTTCAACTCTTCGATCATCTAGTTTGGATCTAGGTACCAAATGACTATACCATTCAATTTCTCACTTTCATATTTTAGAAATCTGTTCTGATTTTCAATATTTGAAATTTTTCTGTAAGGTCATAAAATGACTTAACAATTTAGATATTTTATCATTTTGGAGCAGCTAAATTTTTCTGTTATTGCTCCTAGCACAGGAATTGACCCTCCATCATCTCGTGATCCACCATTCCCCGCTGTTGTTCCAGCTTCCAGTCTTAACACAACTGGTTTTACAGCAGAATCAACTGCTTCCAGCATCAGCAAAGGTGGTAACCATAATGGTGGCTTAGTCTTGTCTGATATTATCACTCAAATACAAGCTTCCAAGGATTCTGCAAAATTATCATATCGTAGTAATGTGGCAACTGAGTCTCTTCCATCATTTTCATCATTAACAGCTAAGAGGGCTTCTGAAAGACTGCAGGAAAGAGGTTCCGTTGAAGAGAGCAATGACATAAGAGAGGCCAGACGTTTTGTGAACTCACATATAGACAGGCAATATGTAGACATGTCTTACAAAGATATCAGCTTCAGGGATTCGCAGAACTGCCACATTCCTAACTTTCAGAGACCCCTTCTGAGAAAGCATATAGCTGGACGAATGTCTGCTGGCAGGAGAAGGAGTTTTGATGACAGCCAGCTGTCGCTTGGGGAGATTTCAAATTATGTGGAAGGTCCAGCTTCTCTCAGTGATGCATTGAGCGAGGGACTAAGTTCTAGTTCTGACTGGAATGCTAGGGTAGCAGCTTTTAGTTACCTCCGGTCTTTACTGCAGCAAGGCCCAAGAGGAATACAAGAAGTGATCCAGAATTTTGAGAAAGTAATGAAGTTGTTTTTCCAGCATTTGGATGATCCCCACCATAAGGTTGCCCAGGCAGCTCTTTCAACACTTGCAGATATCATTCCATCCTGCCGAAAGCCCTTTGAGAGTTACATGGAAAGGATCTTGCCCCATGTATTCTCGCGTTTAATTGACCCAAAGGAGCTAGTTAGGCAGCCCTGCTCAACAACCTTGGAAATTGTTAATAAAACTTATAGCGTTGATACCCTGTTACCATCCTTGCTCCGTTCACTTGATGAACAGCGTTCGCCAAAGGCCAAATTGGCTGTCATTGAATTTGCGATCAACTCCTTTAACAAGCACACGATGAGCTCTGAAGGTGCATCAAATTCAGGCATTCTGAAGCTATGGCTAGCTAAGTTGACCCCATTAGCCCACGATAAGAATATTAAGCTCAAGGAGACGGCTATTACATGTATTATATCCGTGTATTCCCACTTTGATTCAATAGCTGTCCTGAATTTCATTCTTAGTCTGTCAGTTGAAGAACAAAATTCCTTGAGACGGGCCCTCAAACAATACACTCCTCGAATTGAGGTGGACCTAATGAACTTCTTGCAGAACAAGAAAGAACGACAACGCTTGAGGTCCTCCTATGACCCATCTGATGTTGTTGGAACATCTTTGGAGGAAGGGTCTATCGGCCTGTCAAAGAAAAGTACCTTCCTTGGAAGGTATTCTGCTGGTGGAGATGGTACCAGGAAGTGGAATTCTACCCAAGAATCTGCCCTGATGACAGGAGGTGTTGACCAAGCAGGCTCGGATGGCATGCAGGAAAATCTCTATCAGAATTTTGAGACTGGTTCTAACAATGCTGTTCATAATTTAGCAACCAGGGATTTGACTTGCATTGCCAAATCTGTGGGTCAGAACATGGCACCACAGCATGGTTGCCTGGAAATTCTGGACAATAGCTTAAATTTTGAGGGGCTTTCTGCTCCACGTCTGGACATTAATGGGCTGATGAAATCTGAATCCACAGTGGTTGCTGAGGCCTTTGGACATGATTCTGGCCTGCCCCCTGAATTTGAACTTGATCATCATAATCCTGTAGCTGTAAAGATTAACTCTTTGCCAGAGGCAGGCCCTAGTATCCCCCAAATTCTTCATCTGGTGAGATATGCAACCTCAACGACTCTTTTGCCTTCAATTGGTGTCCAATCTAAGTTTTCCTTAAACCTTATGTAACTTGCAAGTTATGACCTTTGTCTTACTTATAGATTTGCAATGGTGATGATGAAAGCCCTACTGGAAATAAACGCAGTGCACTTCAGCAGTTAATTGAGGCTTCTGTGACTAACGATCATTCTGTTTGGTCCAAAGTATGCTTAACTCTCTCTGCCCCTACTCTCACCTTCTCTCTCTTTTCCCTTCTTTGAGTAATAATGACTCTGTTTGGTCCAAAGTATGCCTAACTCTCTCTCCCTCTCTCTCTCTCTCTCACACACACACACACACACACATTCTGCTAATTATTTTATAACTAAGGAAGTATTTTTTAAACATTTTTTTGGTCCATCAAAAGGCCCATTGGGTCATAAGATGCACAACAGGGACTAGCTTGCCCCTTTCTTATAAATCCCAATCTTTGTGCTAAGATTTGAACCTCAGACTTCCAAGATAGATGTCTAGGTTGTTAATCACTTGGGTGTTGCCCTTGGGGACAATCTGTTAAAACATTTGTTTTTGTTGTTGTGTCAATTATTTCTCTGCTTCATTTTCACTCCTGAATTTATGCTAATGATAATTCCCTTATTGCAGTACTTCAATCAAATTTTGACAGTTGTTCTTGAGGTTCTGGATGATTCTGATTCTTCAATTAGGGAACTTGCCCTCTCACTGATTGCTGAGATACTCAAAAACCAGGTGCATCAATTTTATTTGTTTGCTTATACTCTATATTACAGTTCTCTCCTGTTTTATATCAGTTTTACAATTTCCTTTTTCTTGTTTGCCATGTTTCCAGAAAGATGCCATGGAAGATTCAGTTGAAATTGTGATAGAGAAGCTGCTCCATGCCAACAAAGATAATGTTGCAAAGGTACTTTATTCTATGGACCTTATTTCCTTGTTTCTCATTTGCATTATGGTCCACTTTTGTGTCTCAAATTTTTCTGTTTCATGTATAGGTTTCTAATGAAGCTGAGCACTGCTTGACAATGGTGTTGTCCCAGTATGATCCATTCAGATGTCTAAGTGTAGGTGGTTCTTGAACTATCTCTCTGACACACACAGGGTTACACGCATCCCTCGGATATCTTGAATTTTGTCTCGTTTGATTGAAATAGAAATTTGTGGCAATGGACCCTGTATTACTGAGTTTTTTTCTTGGGGGGGGGGGGGATAAGTATGATTCCTGGATTACCAGTTACTGATTCTTTCATTAACTGCTTCTGCAGTTTGTTGTCCCTCTTTTGGTTACTGAAGATGAAAAAACCCTTGTCACCTGCATAAATTGTCTGACAAAGGTAGTTTCCTCAGACCCATTTCAGGTGAAGACTCCTGCTTTTAGAAGTCGGCAACCTACAAGTTCTGATTTAATCCTTTGGTTTGCTTTTCAGCTTGTGGGACGGCTGTCTCAGGAAGAACTAATGGCCCAGTTACCATCATTTTTACCTGCTGTGTTTGAAGCTTTTGGAAGCCAGAGTGCAGATGTTCGGAAGGTAATGAGATTTACTATTCGCTTGATATTACATTCTTCCAATATCACAAATCTTGTGATCACAATGGTTAACAGTGTAATTGTCCTCGTAGCTGCCAATATTGTTATACCGTGTTTATTTGATTGTTATTTGATGCTGGCATATCATCGTTATAAATTTAGCATTGTCAAACTTGTCTCTGAGTGACCATATCCTCCAAACATTCTTTTTCTAATCGTTTGATTTCTGTTTTGTTTTGTTGGTTCTGTGGAGCAGACTGTTGTTTTCTGTCTGGTTGATATTTATATAATGCTTGGAAAAGCGTTTTTGCCGTACTTGGAGGGGCTTAATGCTACGCAATTGCGGTTAGTGACTATCTATGCGAATCGGATATCACAGGCCAGGACAGGTACCGCCATTGATTCCAGCAATGACTAGTTTGGTTTGTTTCGGAAGAGAGTGTTGGTTGCGGATGTCGGCTCATTCATTGTTGTGTATTTTGTATATTCCTTGTGAATACATTGTGAGAGTGCGTTCTTTTTGTCTTTATCTATTTTCATTTTGATCTCACTTGGGTATTTGTTTTACCCATGTCTTGTTTTTCTCGACGGCAATCGTGTTTGTTCGGTGTGGAGGGGAGAGTGCTCTCGGTAGGGAACAAACATTAAATTGTATTATTGGCAAATATTATGATCAATATTTTCGATAAAGTTTTAGTTAAAACAAGAAATAAATGATATTATTATATATTTTTTTATTTTGCATTTTATTTTCTCTCATAGAAGCAACTAGGTTGAGTCTACTTTGATGTTTCTTCCATTTATTTGTTCGATATTGATTGCCCCTCTTCGCCATAATGTTATGTACTGTAATCAGACTTGCTCCCTACATTTACATTCGGAATTAAAAAGGATACGCAGCTGATACGAACCAAGGAGCAAACGGCAATATATCGATATTTTTTTTTTTTTTTTTGGGTTTTTCTTAGTGGTGAATGGTAGGGCCAAGGCTGGAAACAAGAGAATTTCTAAGAGTTCATTTAAAAGCCCAATTACTTGGTCAGTTCTCTGGACTCGAAAAAGGTTTTGGATTTGAATTTTACGGCGTCCTCAAACATACCAGACTAAGCGCTCTTCGGGTTTCAAGCCCTCCCCGCTCCATCAAAATTTGGATAAACCTCCCATTCCCTAAGAATTAATATCTAACAACTAACCTATTATCGATTTCCCGAAAAAGAAAAATCATTTGGAAGCCCGCAATCTAATTCGACGAAGCCCCATCTGTTTTTAGGCGATCAATCTTGAAGCATCGGTCCTTTCAGGATTCTCAGAAGGAAACCGTTATAAACAAGGAGGGTGGATGCTTAGATTTTTTTCTTTTTTGGTTCGTCAGAAATTATATTAATGTTTTGAGAAATTTGAAGAAGACAAAATAGAAGCCCTTTTTTTTTTTTTTTTGAAAATTTTGTTTTTGTGAGCAACCAGGCTAAACCTAATTGATTACGAGTTAGAACTTTCCCCGATGAGTCGTTCTCTGCTATCATTTTAGTCATTCTATTTCTGGTATCTGCTATAATGAAGAAGATGAGAGAGACGGAACCGTTGGTAGTAGTAAGGCGTTAAAGACGTGGACGGAGAAGATGTAGTAGACGGCCGTTAGGAATTCTGTTTCTTGAAGTTTTTCATGCGATCCATTATAAGCTTCTCTGTAACTTGAGAACTCAACAAGAAGAAATATGTCAAATTAATTTCTATCTCATCAATGCTCTTTATCTCTCTAATCTCCGATTCTCTCTTTCTCTCTCAAGAATTCCCTCCCTCTCCTAAATTCTTCACCTCACCTCCCTTCTCAAGATTTCTTCTCCAAAATACCAGATATGGTTTATTAAATTTCTTTATTATTCGGTCCTCCAATGTTATATTAACTTATCAAGAAAAAAAAAAAAAGGTTATATGATAAGTTGCAACCTGAATTTCTTTCCAGCGGAGGTTTCATGAACATTGATCTTCCGTATAATGTGAATTGAGAAGATAATCTTTGTGAATCAGATAGATTTTTCGGGGGATTCGCTGCAATCTATAAGATCCGCCCATCAAGATCACATATTCGTAATAAAGACGACCGAAAATTTCTTTCTTTTTTTTTTCTCTTTTTCTTAATCATGCTTAGATGGTTATTTCAACTTAATTTCGAATACAATATCCATGGAAAGGGAGGCTTTGGTGTCCAGGATACATTTATAATTGGTGGCTTCAAAATTTCAACGTTAAGTGACGGAGAGGGAAGAATTAATATTACATTACTTTTGAATTTTAACACGTAGATGTACAAAATAGATATTAAATAATTATAATTATAAAATATATATTAATTATAATCAACGAAAATATTGAACCAGTATTTATTTTGCCTATTCTTGTAACCTTTTTAAGGACTTTTAGCCAAACTAGGGTGATGCTTAGATTCGACGCAATCCACTGTAACTGATTGCGTGTCAGGTTTGTCCGTACGCGTTGAGTGCATTTCCTTATGGAACAAGGAAACTGATTTAAGCGCAAGGGAAAGCGAAAGAATAATCAAATTTTTATTGACCAAATTAGATGAACAAAATTCACTATGTACCATTCTAGTTTTTTTTTTTTTTCGTGGTTATGAAACTTGAAACTTTGGCAAATGTTACAAATGCTTACTCCGGAATACTGATAATGAAGTGAAAGTAGAGAAGAAATCGACAAAAAAGAAAAAGAAAGGGAAAGGGAAAACTGAAGGATTTTGCAAAGCATTATTACGAGCAGTCCAAGTGCTGTAGATAATGGATAACAACGCTATGCATGAAGAAATTTGAATAATTCGATTATGGAAATAAAATCTACTTTTATAGATCTTGTGATCATTGGTTTGCAGAGCTTTTTTAAAGGGCAAGAGTTTTTTGGCCATCACTATTTGATATCTGATCATCACTATTTAGTAAGAAAAAGAGAGAACTTTTTCCAAGTATGCTTCTAATTTCCTTGTATGCACAAAGCGTATAAAATTGTATATTGTGTATGTGATTACTATAAAGAAGAGCAATTTTTCCCTCGAAAGAAAGTAAGGCGCGTAATCCGTATGAAAATGATGAAAAGCCATCTTCCAAAGCTCCTCAAAGATGAATACACCAATCCACTCCTCGAGAGGAGAGTGGATGCTTTACAACTCTTTTGTACAAGGTTGAGCCTTCACGAAAGGATTAGCTGTCAACTTGCACGGTTCCAATACATTAGAAGGATAAGGGAGGGATGCAGGCACTTGGGGTGTATTGTCGTATTCATTTTACCAGGACCACTTACGCTCTCACGCAAACTGACTATGATTGACCAGAAAGTGGCATTCCAAAGAACGATGCCTAATCCACATGTTTCCCCCTCTTCTTCTTCTTCTTCTTCTTCTTCTTCTCACGAGCCATTTATGCATGAACGCCCCTTTTTTTCCAGCAGCTGGGAAATTAATCGAGTTCATTGCGTTTGAAGCTTAGAGGAGGAACATAATGGTAAGAAACGCCACTGGTACTAGTACGGGCACTAAGATGACCGCACTTGTTGTCGACGATGACAGGACCAATCGATCCATTCACCGCGGACTCCTAGAGAATCTCGGCATAAAAAACCAAGCGGTGATGAATGGGAAGGAAGCTGTTGATATCTTTTGTTCCGGCCAGTACTTTGACCTCATTTTGATGGACATGGACATGCCTCTCATGAATGGCATTGAGGTATGCAACCCAATCGAGCCAATTGACCAAACCCTTTTTTTTTTATTATTATTTTTTCTTCTTCCTTTTCTTTTCTTATTGTGTGTATGTGTGCGTGCGTGCGTATACGTGTGTGTGCTTAGAAATTGACCAAAAAGTCCCCCAACAATAAGAAAATGTACCTTAATTGGTGGTGTCTTGTTCCGAGAAAAACAAATTGAAATTTAGGCAGCAAGAAAAGCTAGTTTTTTACGTGGGAAAAAAGAAGAACGAATAAAAAAGTTCGAAAATTTCCAAGTTTCCTTCTTGACCTTCTACTTTGCTTGGCGTAGGCGACGAAGAGACTTCGTGATATGGGCATAAGCAGCATAATTGCCGGTGTATCGACCCAATCCGAAAAACGAAAGATACGGGAATTTATGGATGCCGGGCTCGATGATTATCAAGAAAAGCCTTTGACACGTGCCAAACTCGTCTCTATCCTTCAGAAGATCAGCAATAGATGTTGAACAACCTTGTAGTCATAGGTTAGCAACAACCAAAAAATAAAAAATAATAATTAAAAAAAAAACCTCTTTATATGCGGGCATGGGCTTTCACACTCGATGGTGTGCCCTCTAACCGCGCTCGGCGACGCCTGATCTAATGGTAAGTTAATTTGGTAGTGACGATGTAAATGTAATTAATCTGGTGACGTGAGACAGTGGTCGAGCATCGGGGTGGTCTTGGTCCCGGCTCCGGACGGAGATTTTTTATTGGACCTTGCGCAATATAGTAGTGGGCTCTGTGAATTGGGCCCTTGAACATGGGCCTACTGAACTTAAAGCCCTGGGTTGTGGGCTTAGCTCTATGTCCTTATCAAAAATCGTGGACTGCATTGCCTGAATTTGTTCCTGCCTCGATATCGTGCCACGAGAATTGCCAAACATTTGCCGCTAATGCTCAAAGACTACTTACAACAGTTAATTTATAAGTTTTTATGTTAAAAAATAAAAATTCAAATTCTGTCCCCTTTTTTTTTATTTTTTTTATTTTATGTGTTGTATGAATAACGCGAACCCTGCGGGACCAGGAATGGTCATAGAAAGACTCCGACAAAGCCACTTTTTAAGTACCTGTACCGATAGCATCTTTAGGATAAAAGATGCGCAGGCAGATGTTGCTGCTCATAATTTTGTGCTATTTGAACGACGGGAGTCGCATAGGATTGGCGAGAAAACAGGAAGAGGCCACTCACTCCTGCAACTTTCCTCTGCACTAAGGCACGGCCATTTTCACAGGTTGTTGGTTGGAGGTGGGAAAGTAAAAGACAGCAAAAAGAGAGGGAATTTTTATGGTTGATGGACCCGCATATTGAAATGGGTCAGACAGGTTAGCCTTCTATTTCGGTGTGGTGTCTCTCCAACGATAGACCATTCGTGGAGAGTTTGACATTAAAGATCAACATCCCATCTGCAACCCGCAAAATGGTTTATCATCTGGACGTCATCTAGAGGCTGCCTCCGTGCCTCAACCTTTTCCACGGCCCTCACATACCATTCAATATGATAATGCATACTAACAACAACAGTAGCAGTATCGATAATTGTAATGATATTCTATCTAATATAAGTTGATGGCGACACCACAGCGTGCGTAGCTCTCTATTTCCACCATCTCGGCCCCATAAAAAGAGCCTCTACTTTAAAATATCGCATTTGGGGGCAGATTGCCCATCGAGGATGCAATTGAATGCATGGTAAGCCAGTAGCCATGCCCACCTCCCGATAAAATTGCCGGGACTGAAAGTTTGAAACTTTTTCGAATTGTGTGTCGACATTTTCCCCTCGTACTTGTACACACAGAAGCTCCAATCACTTATTTTCTACTTCTGCTATGGATTTTGAGTCATGTATGTACCCACTACCCATGTTCATCCTCCCCTCCTCCGTCTCTTTTTGTACAATGTCCTTGAACCACCTGCTTTCTAATTTTAGAAAATGCTATGTTCTAATTTTTGACAAGAATTGAATAAAATCCAGTTTTCCATGCTAAGATACTCGGTCTCAGTGCATTCACCCAATTATTAGATGACGATCGCTTGTCTCTCTCTCTTTTGAATCAGAGGTTTAATTGTGAATGGGCGGTCGTTCTTCTCTTGGGCATGACCCTATGATAAACAGAATGACAGTCCTTCAACTTGTACTAAATATCTCAATTATGGAGTAATTTTCACGTTATACAAGGACGTGCATGATGTGGTGTTCAGCTCTTGACCAAATAGAAATTCTGAGTTCACGTATGCTGTGCAGATGATGCCATTTCCCAATGTTTCATCTGGCGCACCTTTGCCAACACCAGCTACAGCTGCTCATATGGGTCCAATCTGCTCGTTGAGTGCACAGAATCCAAACCGACCAAGTATTCCAAATAAGACCGAACCTAATCAGCAGTACATTGGTCGCCACCCAATGCAAGTGCCAGTACCACAGGTAGTGAAGTGTTGTTTTTTAATTAAAAGTTTCTCGTGAACTGGAGCTTTTTTGGCACTCTTCCTACTTCAGCCATTTCATTGTTGAAGGGTGTGGAAGTCCATGATTTTTTATTGTGTTGTTTAAAGAAGGTTGCGTCCCTCATTATTTGCATGAAGATCATGTGTGGAGGTATAATTGTTCAAGCTTTTACTATTCCTCAAAGTTCTTGTATGACATCTGGAGTGGACAAAACTAATTTTCTCTGTCTTGGTTCTTTATATCACTTATCATTTGAGCGAACTAAACGCTTAAGCTCATCTATTTGAAGTCATCCCATCACATGTCTGTTAGCAGGTTTATGAGTTAATAAGGATCGCTTGTATTTGCAGAACCAGTCAATGATCCGGCCAAGTATCGGCAAACCAAACCCCATTGAAGGGGCTTATAATCTGGACAATCATCGGTCAGGTAAACTGCTATATCTTTTCTATATTTTACATGTTAAAGGATTTGGTCAAAATATTATGTTGATATGACAATTTGGAACAAGGATATATTGGTTGGGAGTGGTGAGTCCTACAATTTAGCCTGGAAAATTGAATTGTGACATCAGTAGCCTGAATGGTAGGATGAAACAGTGGGAGGATGAACAAAAGGAGTGTTTGGTGTTTTCCATTTGTGATATGATGGGAAAATAAAGGGAGGGAAGAGGTAATTGGTGGGTTCTCGACTGCTGGCTTGCTTGCTGTTTTCTCTGAAATCACGTAGATGGGAAGTAAATGAATTGTGTATCATTGTGCAAGTTTGTCTCTTTGTTATGTTTACCTTTCACGCAAATGCATATTTTCGGATCTAGTTCTGTATCCCTTAATTGAATCTGCAATTAAACATATGAGATTTTTTTCTACTTAGCTGAACAACAAAAATTCCTGCCGTGATTTAGTCAGTCATTTTTGTCATTTGATCCTTAACAATCAGAGGTTAAATAACAGACATTGGTTGCTGTGCTCACATACAAATTTCAGGGCGACAGACGTAGAATCAGAAGCGCACTGTTTTTCCTACATCTACATCTGGTGTCCCCTTTCATTCTGATTGACATTAAAATGGCATTATTGAAAATCATGTATAGATACGATCAGGAATTTAACATCGGTGCCATCCAAAACACAAATTCAATCAAGAAATTAACATCAGCGAATTCAAGCAAAAAACATTCATAGTCTCACCATGAGTGACTCTATTGTTTTTGAACCTTTTTCTGAATGCCTTTCTTACTGGAGTAGCGAGGGACATATGCTGGCGCTAAGATCTCCGGTTTCCTGAGGATTTGCAAATTGTGGCACCACGGTCACTCTCTCTGAATGTTGGTGAACTGTGGCGTATCAGTTGCAACCAGGGATTGCTTGTGGACCGCGCCTATCCGAGAACATTTCTTAACTGACGGAGTTTCCTGAGCTTTGCAGGTTGAAGTCTTTGGCGGTATCTCCATGTGGAAAGGCTCTCGCCTATCGATGTTTTGTAGTCTAAGAAAGCAACATCCGAGAGCAGTTTTTGCAACTGTCTAATAACAACGGTAACACTGCTAACATGTAATTATTACAATCCCCACAGAACTGAAATTTTCTTTTCCCCATTCCGTGTCTTCTCGCAACACCATCCTCCCAAATATTTTCTGGTCTTAAACGTTCTGTTTATAAAATTAAGTGAAATATGGTTAGGCGGATCTTATCACTGATATATGGAAATTGATTGATTCGGCCCTGGGTTCATATTGGATGACGCCGATTAAAAGGGTTGTCCCCGTTCATTGTTGTTTTGTAGTCAATTTATAGTTGTTAAAAGAGCAGGGTTTCTGTTTCTCAGATTCTGATTGTAGTTCTTCACTAATACGGGGCCGAGCCGATAACCATGTTGGTTGGCCACAGGAATGGAGCTCTTGGAAAGAGGTTGAAACTTATGGTCTCAACCATATGCACTCTCGTTGGACCAGCTGTAGAAACCCCTTTCCGTTTATTATATTCTTTCCCGCGTGAAGAGTGATGCCAATGGCCATTCGGGCCTTCAAGAATAGCGAACTATATTGTGGATTAGCAACGAATCCTATCCTTCATGATAGGAAAGCAGATATGTAGTAAAAGGGCCAACTCAATATCAAGAATAAAGAGAACCTACTACAGGCAACTAAATTCAACAATGTTGGCTAGCTCAGCTTGGCAGCATTGTATTTCCTTCATGCTCCTTTATGATTGCCTCCGGTTATTGACCCATAGCAGAAAAAATCTGAGAATAGAAAATAGAAGCACCGCTAAACAACTTCATATTAGATTAGTTTTTTCGTTGAAAAAGGTATGATGGTATCACCAGTATCAATGATTGGCTAGAACAGTCAACTTTAGTGGTCAATTGGGACCAATACCTTGTCAGTAAAGACACGAAATTCCTGCCCTTGCATGGCTTTCTCAAGTTCCTAGACAGAGGAAACAAAGATTTTAGAAGGAATTACTTCCACCCTTCTAATTGCAAACTAGATGACTTACACTTTCTGGATCAGAGGAAGAATCGATGCCATGTATGAGTTTCTGAAGGCTTCGATCCTTCAAAGCATCACGGATTTCACTAGAAGACGCTACATCAAAGCACACTACGATTATTCCAGTTACAGGGCATGTTGAAATCATCAAACTAAAAAGAGTGCCTAGTGCATGAGAGTGACTCCATTCCACTAAGCCTCACTTTTCCTAGAATCATCAAAGTAACCAATGAAACTGAACAAGTGAGCTTAATTAAGACAATTATGAACCTCCATCAGATGACAGAAGTGTGGGACCAGGTGGAACTTCTGCCCACCAACACAATCAATATGATACATGAACCAACGGAAGCTGAATAACATGAATTGATGCCTTGATCTTGACCAAGTGGTAATACACAATAGTTACATATCCAAATGCATATCACCCTCTAATGCTTTGAAGACCCATTTGGGGATTTACCTTCAAGTGAGTCGTAAAAACTTACCTATAGACTGTAGTTGCAACTGTTGCAGCACCTCACTTTGTTCTTTAACGCATAATGGTCTTTCTACAGGCAATTGCGGTGCAGCAGCTGACAAGAGGCAACAACGATCAGATTGTGAATTCAAGGAAATATGCTTAATGTAGCATAGTTCATTTTAGAGCATGAGAATTTCACTTCAAGAACAATTTATTCCCTCAACACCAACAAGATTAAGAGATGTTTGATTTTCCCCAACTTTAGCTGCATCTAGAAGGTTACAAGCAAGCGTTATGTATACAAAGTGGAGGGAATGAGGAAAAATTATGCAGTTAAAGAAGATAAAGAAAACAGCATTATTTTTGGCACTCGACTTTTTTGAAAGGTATTTTTTCCCTGAGGACCACTAGGTTATAGGGTGCAATGTAGGAGCAACAACAGAGTGATACATTAATTTTCCTGCATTCAGCTTCGTTTATTTGTGAGACCAGGTGAAATGTGATTGATCCACATTTTTTGTTGCTACCTAAGTGTCGTTACCTAGTTTTTCTCCTTTTCCATTTGATTAAATATCACTGTGAATGCAGTTGGATCATCTCAGGAAATACGAGAATCTCGAGAATTAACTTGTAATGAAGTATCAAAATCCTTACCTGACTTTTCCTGTGCACTTGCTGGCTTTAAACAAGGGATTTCTGCAAAATCCAAGAAAGCTTAAATTAATCCAGATCACCTGGACACTATGCCTCTTCAATTAATAAGGATGTATTACTAATAAATTTTATTTGTTCTGATTTCTTAATGCAAATAATAATAATAATAATAGTAATAATTCTCCTTTGATCTAGCAGTCATTACCAAAGTACACGGCTGTACCTCACAACAGGAAAAACAAACATCAGAATTCAGTCCGGAAGTGCATGACGTTATCACATCTTAGTTAGTACCTTATAGTACTTTACAGTACAGGCCCTGCTCTATAAACTCCGGGACGAAAAGATGAGAGCGTCAATTACCTCCATATCTTAACCACAACAAATAAATAAAATTATAAATTCTGACAGCCGGCAGGCGACAACCCCAATTTCGAGCACCAGAATAAGGTAGCTTCTGTTTTTAGTTCTTATTTCAAATCCAACTTCACACTCTATTAAAAAAAAGAAAAAAAAAAGACGACCAAACCCAAGATCATGCTTCATATGCTATGTTGAACCTTGTCCAGTTCCTCAAGATTTTAGACGAGAATATACCATATAATCAAACGGGGGGGAAGCGGAAAACATGGAATATAAATAAAAAGGGAACGACCTTTGTGCTTTTTGAAGCAGACCAGAGAACAACTGCAGGCGAGGAGAAAATTAAAATCAAAATTCAAAAAACAAAAAGAGAGAGACAGAGAGAGCATGATCAACAGAAATACCAGAAATCTATGTTTCACATAAAGAGAGCTCGAATGATAAGAACAGGAGAGAGAATTAGTTAAGGGCTTACTAAGGAGTAAGACAAGAAGGGCACTTGTACTTAGACAGAGCGTCGTTGCAGACTTGGCATTGTTTGGGACCCATTGAACCGAACCTCCAGTAACTCTAACAAAGCTGCTGCAAATCCTAGGAACCCTAACTTCCCAGTTCCAACTAAACCAATGTCGAGTCCTAAAACGGCCCGCCCTAGCCTTTTCGTAAGTTTCTCCGCTTGGGTCGGGTGGCTCCTACTTCTTTTTCCAACTTCGCTGATGAACAGCACGTGCATCCATCACCTCTCCATTTTGCTTCCTCTCTCTCTCTCTCTCTCGCTCTCTCTCTCTATCTATATATATATATATATATATATCTATATTTATTTATTTATTTTCCATATTATAATTATAAATCATCTGTAGCAGCCTTCACATCCAACGGTTGACATATTTTAGCCTCCTTGTATCCTGCCACATAAAGTAAAAAATTTGGACCGTCGATCTGGAACTCGATTTTAAATCTTCGAATTATATTTTGTAGACTCCGGTGTGGTGCACGCTATCAGCTTTTCTTTTTTCTTTCCTTTTTTTTTTTTTTGAATTCCGTCTCTATTTTGTCGAAATTTAGGCGGTAAATTTTGGTCTCGACTTGTCTATGATCAAGATTTCTCGGGTAATCTACCTGTCGCCTGCCCAGATACCTCACCCAACAAAATTCACCGTCGAAATTCCGAACTTCGTACCGTCTTTGTCCGAGATTGACTTTTCCGACATCGTTTAGCTACAATCTTGTTTGCCTAGAGACAAACAAGCCTAGTCGAGCAACATCCTGCTTCGGCGCTTAGAAGAGAAGAAAGGAGGCAAGAAGAGATGGAAGAAAGAAAGCACGAATGCGAGAGAAAGAGAGAGAGAGAGAGAGAGGAAAAGGGAGCAAGAAAAATTGGAGGAAAGAAAGAATGAAATCTTCGAAGTGGAACGTTAACTTATTTGGGTCTCTTACCGTGCGCACTCAAGTCACGTCGGAGTGTTAAACATCTCTTATGAAATTGGCCTCCCGGGCTGCGCTCCTCGGGATTCAACAGGCAGGCCACATCCTTATAAGAGACGTCTTTGAGCTTTACTCTCCCCTGGCGGGACGACCGTGGTGATATGGCATCTCATCCTTTTCCTCGGGGAGGCTTCGGCGTTCCAAGTGTGACTAAATTAGACCCAGCATGGGAGAACTTATTGAAAGAGAGGAGTTCTTTGTACAGGCCATGGCCCGTGACCTGGAATAGGTGCTTCACTTGGCCAGGAAAAATCAAACCAAATGACCCTGTTCTGTGGCAAAACACGCCCGAGAGAATAACAACGGTTGCCATTCTGAGTAGAAGCCAGTGATAGAGAGGGATTCCCGTTTAGCTATTTAGATTCCACGTAAATTAGAAATGTTTTACAAGGTTTACTGCAAGACCATACGAAAATGGCACTTCTCTTTGAAGACACTTTTCGCACCGTGTGCCCGGCTGAAAACCCAAGCAAGCGAGAAAGTCCGGTACGTTCATTCCAAATAGCAAAGGCCGCAGGTAGGTGCCCACATTGGAAATCCTCGATTCCAACTCTATCCTATTCTGGAGCATCTCAAAATGGACGTGCAAGTAAACAAAGCATCATTACCTCAACAAAGGTAAGCATAACAGTGTGTCAAGTCCAGCGCTAAAATGCAAAGCAGGTATTACTTGAGCACACACAGTCTTTCTTCACATGTAAAGTCCTTCCGGTACCCCTTCTTTCTTTTTGAACATCACCTTCTCTTTTGCCTTCTTGAAGTCTACATGCATCACCTGAAGGACAGAAATTCCAAATCAGGCCTGCATGCTAAAATGGGTGCCACTCACATGAAAATCTTGGAAACATGGCATATAACTAACAGAACTTGGCTCTATGATAACGGGTTTCCAGATAAATATAGCAGGAAACCAGTCTCACTACACCAAAAGGGGGAAAACGTCCCTCCTATAATTTCCAGATTTCCACCAAAAATAAAATTACCTTTTAACAAACTACACAAAATGAAAAGAGACTCACCTTCATGCGCCTCTCTCTTAAAGCAAGCAAACCAGCCTCAGTACATATGGCCTTTATGTCAGCTCCAGAAAACTCATCCTTGGTCATAACAAATTCTTCTAAATTGACATCATCAGCCAATGTCATCCTCGATGTGTGAATCTATAATCCACAAGACAACACATTACTTGGTTGTACAATTAAACAAGCTCAATAAATTCATTCATACAAGGAAAGGAATACAATAACTAGTAGAGGGAGAAATCTCAAAAATTTGCTTCCATAGAATACAAACCTGGAAAATGCGCCTTCTTGTTTTGATATCAGGAAGAGGAAACTCAATCTTCCTATCTATCCGACCAGGCCGAAGTAAAGCTGGATCAAGACTATCAATTCGGTTGGTTGCAAGAACCACTTTGACATCTCCTCTTGCATCAAAACCATCTAACTGGTTCAATAACTCCAGCATGGTCCTCTGAATCTCACGTTCACCACCTGAGTGGGCATCATACCTGAAAACATGCCACATTACAACAAAGAAAAAATAAAATTTCTGCTAAAACATACATATTCCCCTCTTTGTATTCTCATAAATTACCTTTTTGTACCAACTGCATCAATTTCATCAATGAAGACAATTGATGGTGAGAGCTCATCAGCTACTCTAAAAAGCTCCCTTACTAACTTTGGGCCATCTCCCAAGTACTTTTGAATAAGTTCACTACCAACAACGCGCAAAAAGGTTGCTGATGTTGAATTTGCCACCGCCTGAAGAAAAAAATTTTCAACTATTATGCCACACAAATTGTTGTGCCATTGGCAAACATGAAGTAAATGGTAGCCAAAAAGGGAAAAACACACTTTCTTTCTTCCATATAATGGCATAAAAACATGTCAAGCACAGATCACTCACAATTGTGACAGACCATGCTGCAAGGCCAAGTTAACAGACAAGGGTTCATGTCTACATTCAAAAAGAATAGAGGACATGAAGTAATTTGCATATGATAAACACTCAGTCAATTAGTCTAGAGGCCTGATTCAATCAGAGATTTTTCTGTTGTGGACTCTTCAATTCATGGTAGGAGATTTCTCTTAACTAAGCATAAGCCTGACAGAGGGGGTAAAGCCCTAGAAAGAGTGATTAGTCATCTTAGCAAGGCCTGTTGCAGTTACAGTTGCGATAAAGGATCTTGGCCTCCGAGTTAATCTGTTATTTCAGTATATGCTTGCCTAAATGAGAAGACGGCATAAATTTACAACATAATTAATCACTCCCATTTTTTTGCAAGGGGAAGACCACACAAAAGTGTTGACAATGGTTAGGGATCATATTCAATGAAAACTATGCGAAAGAAAGAACATTTAAATCCCAAAATATGCACCTTCGCAACCAGAGTCTTGCCAGTCCCAGGTTCTCCATACAGGATGACCCCCTTGGGGGGCTTAATGCCAATGTCTTCGTAAAGTTCTGGATGAGTTAAGGGCAGCTCCACCGCTTCTTTAATTTCCTGTATTTGGGCATCTAAGCCACCAATGTCAGCATAAGATTCCAACGGAGCCTTCTCCACCTTCATTACTGACACCATTGGATCAACCTCATCCTGAAGCAGCCCAACAACTGACAAGACCTGACATGAAGCCGTAAGAATGGGTTATTAGAAAGATCTTTCAATGTAAGATCAGCCATAAACTATATTCACTTTGCATGATTGGCAACAAACTGAGACTGCTAATTACAATTTCCTTATGAGAGCATCAGTCACCGTGTGACAATCATGCAGTAATACCATAATAAACAAGAAAATATAGTTTAAACAATTGAAAAGAGAAGCTAGGTTGCATCCCCCAGTAAGGCAGTAATACCGTAATATACAAGTGCCTGAGATAAAGCCAAATGAGCGAAATGTGCAGGATAAAACAGCAGGGCATACCATTGTTGTAAATCCTCCACAAGCGACACCGTGTGATGTGCAGAAACCCAAAGACTCTAACATTACATAGTCGGCAACTTAGAAAAACATAGGTGATGGTTTATTTTCTCACAAGTAAGAAGGATCCGTTTGCTCATAATTACAAATGAATCTCAATCATCCACTCCATAGATACAATTCATTCCAACACTAAACCAAAAATTGAGAAGTAGAAGATACATTTTTTCAAAATCAACTGAAAAGCCAAAAAATAAAAAAAATCCAGTTTTCAAAATCCATTAGACATCTAAAGTAGACAGTTACTTCCACTTCCTGCTATATACGTTGCCAAATTACAAAAATCAGCTGACCAGGGTGAACACAATCAATCTTCTAAACTCGAAATCAACAAGACCAAGTACTCTATGATCAATACCAGCCATTCCCATTTCCAACAAAATTTTCCGTCAAGGACTTAAATTACCGAAAATCTTGAGCTCGAAAATCCACATTTTAAAAAGTTCCCAGAACCACACATAGCCCAAATAATATGTCAACTTTCAAGAAAAATAAAAGCTATTAAGAACTAAACATTCAGAACGAAAAAAAAAAAAAAAAAAAACCTAATTTACCTTATTATGCATTAAGATAGCACAACCAGGTTCGAGCTGATCCTTATCAACGAAGGACAAAATAGCGACATAGTACTCAGGCCCCACGGACGAAGAAACGATGGCGTGGTTCTCGTCAATGAGCTCCTCCAAGTTGCCGACGCTCATGGGCGAACCTCTCAAATCGTCGACCTTGGATCGGTCCTCCTCGGCCTTCTCCTCCTGCGGCTTTAGTCTCTCCTGATTGGCCACGAATTCTTCCTCCATCAAGAGATAGTCCTTGATTCGCTCCAGTTTCAAGAGCCTCAGCTTGCATTTCGACAGCGGCGTCACCGTCGGCAGCCGGGCCGCAGCCTCTGGGCCTTTCTGCTTCCGTTGTTTCCGCCCTACGCGGGCAGGGGGAGCCGCCGGCTCGAATTTCTTGTCTCTCTTGTCTCCTCCGTCGGGCTTCCGATCTCCTGGTTGCCGGTTCAGGCCGCCCGAGGGTCCCTGACCCATGATTTAGCTCTCGTCCTCAGGGAGAGTGCGTGCACGTGTTTTGGTTTTCCGTTCGGCTTTCGCAACCGGCAAAGTAGGTGATGTTCTGTTCTTGTGAAATTGCGGGTCATTCTATCATTTTTTGAACCTTAATGGGCTTTAGTGGTCCGAGTTTTCGTGAGAGCCCATCTAGCCCATAAAATCAGTGGGCTTAGACAAGTAATTTTAAGGCCCAAACACGATGGATCCGATAAAACAAATTTTCTTCGAGTTGATTCCAAATAAACAGTAGGCTCCAATTCTGGGTCAAACCAAGATTAGGTTAAATCAATAATAACAATATTAATAAATCAAAATTCTTTCCCCCAAGCAGCCACCCACTAGTCGGCCGCCGACGATGAAATACGGTGCCGGCATGCAAGCCGTGATGGGAAGGGAACACTCTGCCTTCCTCAGGATCCCGAGGCTGCGGACCCAAACAAATACCTTCAACGAGAAGCTAATAACACACCGGTATATATAGGTGAGGTTTAAATGTAAGTTTTCATTATTTAATTATAATTATTAATTATATATTTATAATTTATATTTGCTAATTATAAATATATATAAAAAAATACAATTAATAATTATAATTGTGTATGAACAAGTTCATTTTTAATTCGTGCATTTAGTATCAGCATCCCTCTATTGTTTTGGTTTTTGGGGGTGATTAATTGGGTGAGACAGCTCTTTACAGTATAAGTAGCAGAGTCAACCCATTCAATTGGCCCTCTGCATGTCATTCCTGTAAATTACAAACAAAAGGGTTCTGCCCCTGTCCAAGCAAGCCGTGGGTCACCTAATTAATAATGCCATTTTCGTTTCACCTTCTCCTTCCGTTTTTGGCCGAACAAATTAAAACCTGTTCCGTAATTAAGGGCATCCTCCCTTTTCCCTTCGCCTCGTCAATTAAAGACATCCGGGATTGTGGGTACAGGAATGATTCTCCATGGCGTCTTCAATGGTTATTGATCTAGAGTCTAGTGGACACCAACATCAACTTCACGATGGTCTCTCTCTCATTTATTTTGCTTTTTGGGACAATTAATTGTTTTGCATCTAAAGTCAAAATTCCCTTCGCGGCTTCGTATGTCTTGATTCCAAACGTTCTGGATAAGAGCCTTTCTTGCGCGCAGGATCATGGGCAAGACATCACGTTCAAGCAATTCACACTACTCTCGATGTTCCAGCTAAATTAGGACGTTTCAACAGTTGGGTTAGCTCTCCTCAGGCTTGAGAAGTTAATCTTCTGTGTTGGTATGCGTATGCATATATATATATATATATTAATGGGCATGTAATTGCGCGGGTTAATTAGGCAGTCTGGCTGGTAGACACGAGCCGTGAAGTCTTTTGTAGCCGGAGATATAAGGCCCTCACCGATCCACTTTCAAAGCAGTACCCTGAAGCACTCACTCAGGGCGACCTACGATGGTTTTAATTGACGCAAGTGCAGGGTGCCAAAAATAAAAAAAAAAAAAAAAGAAGGTTAATGATCTGTACAAGGATAATGAACAGATTCTCATCTAGATTTTCCCTCACGTAAGAGAGACTTGACCAATATTATATTGGGGCTCGTTTAATTTCGCGATTTAAGTCAAGGAAGGCAAATCGATGTTCCTACCCTACCCTTGATTGCTTAGAGTCGTAAAGAACGAGTGCTTATTTATTACTTTTATCGGGCCAGTAGCAACTATTAAAGGCTATGTTGATACAAGCATTTATATCACTTTAATAAGCAGCATTTGACTTGAATATATAGTATTCGTAGAGGGTCTCACGGACATGATCCCCGCCCGCTTAACACATACATAGTTAACACAAGCTCTCACATATATAATTAACTTGCTGCGAGTCCATTAACTAGCTAGAACTCCTTAATACCGGAATGATGAAACCAGAGCCATTATTGAATTCAGGGGGAAGGAAGCACACCATTTCCGCCTCCAACACCACCCAAGCCACCGACGCCACCACCTAAACCCCCGAGACCGCCTAGGCCATTTCCACCGCCAAAACCACCTGCTCCACCAAAGCCACCAGCGCCGCCAATTCCATTGACTCCACCAACTCCCCCGGCGCCTCCGAATGGGAGACCATTAGAGCCAATTCCGCTGTAGCCACCAAGACCGCCATATGAGACGAAGTTCTTTTGGTCATTCAAGCCCGCATCACTGAGCACATATTTGGAACTTGACACATGTTGCATGCCAGGCACATCTCTAGCACTAGCGGACTGCATTACCAGTGCAACCAGCAGGACAAAACTAGCGAAACACTTTGCCATCTCTCTCACTCTCACTCTCACTCTCTGTCTATCTCCAATCGTTTTCCTAGCTAGTATACTAGACTGCGTTACGGGATCACCTTTTTAAAGGCGGAAAGAGCGGTGAGGGACAGTTGGGAGCAGTAAATGGAGTTAAATGCGAGATCAGAGTTTTGTTGTCTCCAATTTTGAAGGCCGACTGTCTAATGAAATGTTTGGGACATAGTTGAGAGTTTTGAGACTTGTTTTGATCAGCATTAGCTTTGAAGTGTATACCTCCGTACCTGGATTAGCTTAATATAGTTACAGAAAGATCAGAAGCTAATAAACCATTATAGGACTAGCACGGATTGCAATGAAATAAATATCATAGATGCGTAGGTCACCCTTCCATACAATCAGAGAAGCTTTCGCGACCACAAGAATACTGACACACATTTATCTATGGCTTCAGTGTCCCAGCCAACAACTTATAAGAGGCTTTAACAGCATGCAACAGCCTCCAGTTCTCTTACCATCAATGCTGCTTGGCAAAGTCTTTGTGACTTAACTTGGTTCTGAAAATTTTGGGGGGCAGTTCTTGCTCACACAATGGAAGTTGTACCATATCTGTTTCCCCTGTTCTTGAAGCTCCATGAACTATGCTTGTGCATCATGAAAATTAAGTAGATTTTTGACAATTTTTGTAAGCCAGATGAGAAGGTAATTTTTATCAAATTCAAAGCAGAGATGGCATAATTTCGCTGGCTGGGTCGATATGTATGTACTAATCGTAGATTACTGGATTAATTACTGTGAAACCGAGCTTCATATATTATCCGAAAGAATGTTGACAGTTGGCAAGCCATCCACCAAACGTGATGATCTGTGTGGTGGGCAACCATTTCAATGAATGAATCACACTTTCTTTTTTCTTTTGACACCCACTATCAACATATCACCGGCTGAAGAATTGATCTTTTTATCTGAAAGTCACGGATGAGTCATTGTTAAAATTCAACCTATATTTACTTATAAAATAGTTATAAAGTCTTCTAGATATTTAAAATTCATCTTTTTATATATTTAATAGTAACTCAGTCTATTATATTATAATATGATTAATATAATTTTTTAAAAAAGGTTGTAGGGTGTCATTTTTACCTATTCGTTTGTAGTGAAAAAATAAAAATCCATCGAGCATATAATTATATACATTCCCAACCTTATTCCATATAAGGGTGCCAGTTTTTGATAGAGATCATGACGTCGGACGCGCTGCCATAAACACGTACATGGCCATGTCGTGTATGATCGTGTTCGCTGTATAGAAGTAACAATCTGCAATCCCATCCTCTTATTTTATTATTATTTTACATATTTGTTTTTTTGGGTGTAGGCGATGACGCCGCAAGTGTCCGCTTCCATTTTTCCTGCAACGATATGATTCAGCAATCCCAAGCACCTTTGATTGGGCCATTAAATGACTCGAACTCCCGATATTTTTGGGCCCTTGATGAGCCACATGTCCCAAAAATGGAAGCTTGATGAGCAAGTGTTCCAAGAGCCGAATATGCCAATTTATCTCTGGGCTACGGGGACACAATGCAAAGTTCAAATTTTTTCCCATTCAATTTTAAGCATCCCGATGGCTCAGTCAAAGTGAAAGACTCCATTTAATCTTAGCATGGGGAGCTCTTTCCTTTCCCGACTTTAATTGATATGTTCTCATCTTATATGGGAAAGAATCTTGTCGTGTCCTGATCAGGAACGCGATAGATCTGCTGTTTGACTGACCATGCAGGGCACATGGGCTTTCTTGGGAGGAAAGGAAAAAGACTGGTGGGAACAGAAAATGAATAGGAAGAGAACTAAATTTGTATGTAGGTTCTACGTATTAAAAATATTTTTTAAAAAAAAAATTTAAATCATTTTGTGAAAAAAAAAAAAAACATATTATGTGTAATAATTATAGGGAGATGCACAATAAATATAATAAATGTATAATTGACTGTTAAAAAATAAAATGTCACATTGTTGCATATTTAAATCTTGTTACACATTTTGTTAAGTCTATTACACATTTTGTTTTATTTCACAAGAAACTTTATTCTTTTCAAAAAAAAAAAAAAAAAACCAAACCCAACGAGCCTTGCTCGCCAACTCACTTTAACTCTCCCCTGGCAGAAATCTCTTGCCCACGTATCGTTGCCTGCCAAGAAAAAGAAAAATATTGGGAAAAAAGGGGGGCGGGGGGAAAGAGAAATTTCTAATATAAAAAGTAGATTTTCCATTTTCTAGAAAATTATCTTTCAGCCTCGTGGTTATGCTGCCACGCTTGGGCAGGGCGAAGAACATTTTTTTCTCTCTCGGCTTTCTTTTCTCGTCCTTTTCATTTTAAGATTCATCCCACCTAATGAAAGATAAGTAATGTTAATGAATACAGAAATTTTTGTTACAAATTTGTTTTAGTTAAATCAGCTTTGTTTGCTACGTAGATTACCACTTGGCATGAGATATTTCACATCGTTTGATATAAGAATTTAACTTTTAATATTCTGATGTTACTCATGAAAGATTGCTCCTTATGACGTCAGAAATGAAACATTATTATGAATCCGTTTAGAATTGCTGTAATTTTTGTTGACACGGTTAAAAAACTCGTGGTTCAAAAACATATTGTTGACAATTATAATTGACTGTTGGATAATGATCAGGAAAAGTTGCGGTGGATAAAGACGCATTTTTCAAAAATATTTGATAAATTGTAAAACAAATAGCTATTATTGTTAAAAAAAAAGAATTTAAAAAAGATTATTATTTACAAATATATTGCTGTACAAGTTATTTGAGTATTAGTCGATATTTAAATTAATGATAAATAGACAAGAAGATAATTTACATAAACTTAACTTTTGTTTTGTTTTTGTTTTTTTTTTGTTTTTTTCTGTAAGAAACTACTTGAGAATCACTAGAGCATAATAGCATACAATAAACATAGTATTTTAGAAACAAAATATATTGTTAAGAAAATATATTAAATGTCCTCATTATAAAAAATATCTACCACAAGTTGAATGTCGTAAAATTAATGTTAACAAAACAATTTTTAACTTGAAAAGAAAGAGTCTATTGTATATCATTGTCTATTTGAAAAGAAAGAGTCTATTGTATATCATTGTCTATTTGAAAAGAAAGAGTTTGCGGTGTGTTGGGAAAAAGCATCTAAATCGAAACGCTGGTTTAAAGCCTTTTTAACGTTTGCGCGCCGCAGTGTTTTGGCAACGAGAATGGTAACCAAACGATTTCTAAACTTAAGAACTCAAGTTTGGTTACCATTCTCGTTGCCAAAACACATTGATGAAACGCATTCCCAAATAGGCCCTATATATGGTGCGCACTAGTATCGGTTTCTGAAGATATTCTTGCTGCTGCATGCAAACGGAACGATTTAAATTGGTTCACAGAGTGTCACGCGTGCATTTAATATGAACACTTTGCTAAAAGCGATCCCCGTGAATTTCTATCTTGAATTGCTGAGCAGTTCATTAGTCTATAGGTGATTTTTTTTTTTTTTAATGGTACACAGGTAAAGGTAATTAGACCTGACGGAGTATGTGACGATGACCACATTTAAAAAAAAAAAATGTCGCTTGTTTCGTAAAAGTCACAGGTAAAGGTAATTAAACGTGACGGAGTATTTCTGTCGCTGCTCCAGCTAGGGCGATTGGATCCCGTTTTGAAGGAAATTCTGTTGTGGGGGGCAGTTTACTGCATTAAAGGTATTCAAAGGGACCTCGTGACGGTTGGCCTCTACAGTAGTACCCCATGTACGGAGCTGCATGGTTTCATCTTGGCCCAGGAATTGGCAGCGGACCCAAATAATCTAGTGCCAAAATAGTTTCTTTTATAAATAATGATAATTTGATCTTTTGGAACATTTGCAATAAAAATTTTAACAATAAATTCAAACCTTTATTTATTAGTAAATACTTAACATAAAAAAAATAATTATTACCCGACTCAAATATCAGCATATTTTTTATTATAGTTTAAAATGGCAAATGTGAACTGTTATATCTACTTGTAAATTTTCGTAACAATAAATAGTTGCCTAGTTGTAGCTAGCACAAAGGTCGGGTCAAGTTCTACGGCTCGCTGTCGTTGCATGGCCCATGCTAATCGCAGAAGGACGTATCGCGTGCAGATCACTGTCGCTAGCATGTAGATTCTCAAAACCAGCCGTAACGTTGATAACGAGAGCATGTGGAAGCGTGGGATTTGGGGAGAGGCGCCCTACAATTGCCACACAAGTTACCTGAAGTCTAATTCTACCAAGTCGTTCTCAAAAATAAGAGCACAAAAGGAAGAAAACTGACCACCCTTACGGGGAAGGAGACGTGATTCATAATCATGTGCCCAGAAAAAATTAGTAAAGCGAGTGGTTTTTGATATATAAATTACTAAAACTATCCCCCATATCATTGTGGGGTGAAGCATATTCAGTATTTTCAGCTCCAGGAATTTTACAACGGTTACGTTCCCAACCGGGGAGGTTTCAAAATTGTGGGCTAGAATTTCTTTATGCATTATTTGGCTAAACTAAAAACAGGAAGTTAAAAAGCTGCACTTGACCGTCGTATTTTTCCGAGACACTATTCGATGAGATACAAGATGCCTCTCATACCAACACACCATTTAGCTCGGTATTCCACATCATATGATATCTAAGATGCCCTAAAGAAACCGCTAACCGTAGGCTACATAACAAATCAATTTTCCTCATTCCTTAAATTTCCTTCTATATCAAGTAATTCACATTTGAAATCTGCGATATGGAAGCTAGTAGACAATCTTATAATAGACAAGACGACAAATCTGTTCAACTCGAACCTCTTATAGGAGCCTTAGCCTCATCATCGTTCTAGCCAATTAGCCAAGGCTCCGACCCTGCATGTTACTGCCCGGGGTAGGAGCATAGATGGCAATCTAACGTGGATTCTATGCAGTTGATTCAGATTTAAGTATTCTCTCGCTAAAAAAATGCTTGGGTGTCCTCGTGAAAAATGTGCTCGAAGTGTCTGCTTGAAATGCCTACATTGGATTTCTAATTTGACAATCGTGGTGGTTTGTTGTGACGGGAGTAGTAGGACCTTCTCACAGATTCTTGTTACGTAACTTTTCTGAGTTAAAAAAACATCCTGTCCGTAAAGTTACTCAGGCAGAATAGTAGACCACAGCATTGACCCGTCCCGCGTACATTGGTGTTGGAGAGCAATTACAGCTGTCTCTCTGCCAAATTGGCTCAAATGCATGTCAGTGTAATTGCTGAGCGTTAACTCCTTGTGTTCGTTCTTCACCGACCCTTCCTCATTTTTAAGCATCACATGATTCCGATCATGCCTCCAGAGCTACCTTCCCCTGTTCTAGTTACCGTTTTAAAGGCAAGCTTTATTATGCGAATAAGTTGCATGTTTTTTCCTCTCGTCTCCCCTCTGATTTTTATGAAAAAACATGACGTCTCTCTTTTTATGACTTCTAATTATTGAATTATAGGTCGTATTTTTCGCTAGCTCCACTTATTTCACAACATTGATTTTGTTCGAAAATAAAAGTGGAGATGTGATGCTGATTCTGGTAAAATGGCAATGGATGAGCGAAAATCAAGTACAAACCAATCTCAAAAATCCAGCAAATCAACTCCCTGTATATGGTAGGAAAGCCGAACTGGAATAAATTCTTGGCAGCAAAAGAAAAATGTGGGGAAGGGGGGAAACGCGAAGCCCGTTGTTGATCACTTGAAGTGCATTTACTATGCCGGTCATTCCAGGGCCAGCAGTTGCATCCGTAAATGAAATGAATTGAGTCTGCAGCGTTCCATACCCGCTAGCTCTGCCAATTGCCATCAGAGATTGCCTTGCCAGAGCCCAGAGGATATAGAACTGGAGACAAGGAGACCTGTAAAACCCTTGCCAATACCTGCTGATGTAAAGTCGGATCGCTAACATTTGATTACTTACATATGCCAATGATTCCATATAGTCATATCTATACCCGCTCGTCCCCGCACCAGTTGTTGGAGAGCTAGAGGTTGAATATTGCATCATTTGGGCTTTGCCTTCGCACACTTTCGATCTATTGATGGGCAACCCATCAAGCTACAAAGAAAATTAACGATGGGCTAAGCGGAGATTTTCCCTGAGCCCCTTGTAGATCTACAAGCAATATTTCGGCGTTCATGACGAACACCCCTCTTATCTTACAAACTAAACAATAATCAAAGAAAAAAAAAAAAAGAAAAGCCACATAACGTTACTGCTTTTCTCTATGTTTCTCATGTACATGTCACGTTCAACAAGAGGTAACGTCGAACAGTTTTGCTAGTCAGTTACATTTAATTGACATTTTCAATGTACCAAAATAATTTACAGTCAATCGATAAAATTTTAAACATTTTAACTGCTAAAATATTTAAAATAAAAAATAGATCAAGTGCGCAATTAGAAAAATTGGAAATATTCAAGGACTATTCTGTGATTTCCATTTTTAGTCAATTGTATTTGATTTTCGAAATATGATTTGGCGAACTGTTTTAGTAATCAAGGAGCGTAGCATTAATGCCTCTTAAATGGAAAAGAAAGAAGAGCATCTCGAGCCCTCGGCCACCTTCGATGGCCATCATTATCACCAAGACCGTTACAGGAATTCTTCTAAACGTCATCCACACAAACGCCTTAAGGATATTAATTAGGGAATCTTTATTCCCTAGTTAAATAGACAGGCGTATTTGAAACTATTTCTTTTTCTAGTAATAAGCACTTCATAAGCCAGTCGAGACAGCACAAGGAAGTGACGAATACGTAGCTTTGGACTTTGGTCAATGGCTACCGGCAGAGTTTTACTTCCCACTCAAACTTCCATGGGAGTGTTATGCTTTGTTTTGCCGCTGACTTTAGGTAAAAGAGGACACAGTCAAAAACACATTATGGGGTATCGTTAATTATCGTGTTTTTTACTTTTTATTTTTTATTTTACTTAGATTTATTCTCTTTGCTCTTTGCGGAATTAGAGTCTAATAATCTGAAATTGGATCATTAGTGGCAAGGTCGGCAATGGCACTAAATGTACCAGTGGCCTGCCAGGGACCATGTTCAGAATTCTCAAACTGCAATAAATCATGTAAATCGTTAAGGGATATCCTAAAGGAGGCGGCCTCAAGTCACTTAATTGTTGCTGCAACAGGAGCTAAATTGCAGCTTGCTGTAAATTGGGCCTTATTTGCCCTTGCTTCTGATGTCATGAGACCCCAATGGAATAATTCGTACTTATGCTTTTTTTCATCTCAAAGAATAATTTTCCAGTTAATATTACATTATAGAAACCAGTTGAATCAAAAAAAATAAAAATAAGAAATTTTCGATTTTCTCATTACGTGACAAAATTTTCTAAACTATATTTATTATTTCTTTTTTGATTTTTCTTATTTCAAGGCAAATAAAAAAGCAAGTTATATATATATATATATTGAGATCTATTAGAAGGCTAACTGGGCCATAAGATACACCGATAAAATAAATTTTCTTTAATCTAAAATCTTAAAAATAAAAATATAAGATTTTAACTACTGTAATATCTCTTTAAAAATAAAAACTGAGTTGTTTTGATTGTTAAAGACGTTTTTTCCATGCTCACGCAACACCGATTGAGAAGCTATCCAGGGGGAAAGATGTTCAAGGCAGGCCCAACTTGAAATTTACACTTAACAACGAGGTTCAACCCTCGTTTGAACCTCAGGCCGAGGCCATTCGATTACAAATTTTTTTTGACGTCGTTTAATCACAGTGCATTAAACAGACAGTTTCTTTAATTAACAGTTGGGCCAGATCAGGCTGATAGAACCCAAACCTTTCCCGAATATCCGGCGAACGTAGAGCCGTAGAGTGGTGGCGAAAACAAACAGAAATAGGTATTTAGGCTCAAACCTAGTAAGTTTGCTAGCTAGCTGCTAAGCCGAATGCGGATGTGCACGTCCAACACATTGGGCCTCTACACTGGACAACTGAGCCCAATGGACAAAAAAGATAGTTTCTATATCGTGGGATGCTAAATTATCGTGGACTTACGATAGCGCCAAGTAATTGAGCTGAGGGCGCCCGCTATTGAATTAATTTGATTTCTCAATATTTGAGAAGTATAAATAATATAAACTGACTAGGCGGTGCAATTACAAGCATGAGGCAATGCTAAACAAACTATCCTACAATAATGAGTCCTTGCTAATGGCTGGCAAAAAGTTTCAACCACTAATTCAATAAAAAATTGCTAGCTTCACGACACTGCGTCTTTAAAATAATCCATGCGGTAATTACATATAGCGCCATGTACAATACAGGAAGGAAATTGTTCTATTGGGGTGAAGCTCCTATGATATCCTACTAGTTGATCATTAACATACTCGAATTGCAAGATTAGCCTTAACGACATCCTTTCCAGCATATGGCAGTATCGGTGTCATTGTGGCTAGGAGCTCTTGGAGCTCCAGGGTTTTTGCCCCTGTAACAAGGCATTTGAAGGTTGATGACGATTTGATGATCATCATGCGTCAGTACTTCTTGTTGATAACCCGATTTCAATTAACAGAGCCTGTTTTAGAATTATTCTGCCCACTAATTAAATTCCAATTCCGTAAAATTATATACATGCAGGGCGGTTTACGCAATGAGCAGGCTTCAACGGCATTTGAAAATCCATAGGCAAAGAAGGCCGACAAAGAAGTGAGAAAGGTGGTCCACGAAGAAGTGCAAAAGGTGGTCGACGACGCAGAAGTGGAAAAGATGGCTGCTTCTGCTGCTGAAGATGTAATATAAAATAAACGATGCTGATGATTTGTCATCACTTAATACTTGGCAATATTGGATGACTTGTATTTTTCGTAAATTTTCAGAGGTGATCCAGAAAACAAAAGACGCTGCCAAGCAAGTATCCAGGGTTGCACAGGACATGACAGAGAAAGCAAAGCAAACGGTTCAAGACGCTTGGGGCACGGTTAAAAATACCACACGAAAGATTAAGGACACGGTAACAGGAAACAATTGAGTTCGTCAAAGATAAGGCCGATGCTGTTGAGCGCGGCATGTGCACCAAAAATTGAGCCTGAATTTTTTGTAATTGCCCTCTTGGCCTCTTCACTCACACAAGTTTCACTTCTTTTTCCTCCACTTCGTTCGTTCTACAATTATCTGCGGTTAAATTGAGGAAGCATTGTAACATAAACTTTAACTTAAACTCCATCGTGCTAATTCATAAAATGCCACACACTGCCAGCTTTCTAAGTCTTCTCTGATCCTCAGACCTTAGGAACTTGTCTTTTAACATTCAAAAAATGGACACTCGAACAAGCCAACAACATTACATTAATTGGATTATCTAAATTCGTGCCAATTAAATCTGATGAGATTTTTTTTTTTTCCTGGTTAATTAGGTTCTTAAGTTGGAGCCTAGAGTCAAAACTGTCTCATGTACAGATGACCATTAGCTTGTTACCTTTAGTTTCAAGTTTGAATTCTCTAGATGTGATGTGGTTGTGTTTTTAAAATATGCCAAAAACTATACTTGGTGCAATGTACTCCGATATCTTGTCATAAATGGTCGATTCTATTCCAACTGCAGCGATCAAATCGTTTTCGTTTTGTCATTGACTCAAGTGTCCGGTTTTGATCGTAGACTGATGTCTCTAGCATGAGTCAGGAAAAGTAAAATGTCATGCGTTATGCCAAAGACCACACTGTCGTGGGATCAAGATAATTACTGTCGCAGGGATGTGCCTATCATGTCATCATCTCGTTAAAAAACATCGATTTTGTTTGGTAAATGATAATTTTAACAAATTCAGAAACATTAAAAATGTTAACATATATATCCTCCATAACAAGCCGCATTAATTGGCCAAAAATGAAGTCATTATACGTGTGTGTGTGTTTTTTTTTTTCCTTTTTCTTGATAGACAGATTTTACTTAGTCGAGATGTGAGGACTTGAACTGTAAGCATCTTTCCTGACCATCAGTTGATGGTCAAAACATACCGATTGACATCAATAAACAAAAACACTATATTGGACTCAAAATTATTAGAAATTAAAGGGTCTGTTTAAGACTTATTTATATGTAATTGAAACTAATGTACTTACGCAGGTCTCAAAAGGGGGGCCAAAAAAATATAGAGAATAAACGGTTAAAACCAAATTGGTACCTCCACGAACGTGGCAGCAGGTGAGGAGGCTGTCAGATAACTTGCTTTTGAGTCAAGTGAAGTTAGCATTCCGCAGAAAGAGCGTCAGATAAAGACGGAGAACTGCAACGGAAGAGCGCGGCTATTGGTTGAGTAGGGAGAAAAACAAGGGCAAGCCGGAAAGGGATGCGTCAGCTTTGCATGTACACGTGGCAGAAAATTTTTACCTGCGCCGCTTAACCAACGAATCCAGGGCAAACCTTAGACCAATAGAAATCGAGGGAGTTTAAATGACCAAGTCAGTCCATTTTTTCTCTCGCTCGACAAGCTTTTGTTTTCGTTTGTTAATGCAGAGAGTTGTGTGTGTGTGTGTGTGTGTGTGTGTGTGAGAGAGAGAGAGAGAGAGAGAGAGAGGCTGTTCTATCTATAGCATTTATGTTAATTTATTCAAATAATGTTATTGTCTGAACATAATGGTAAATGCTGATTATAAACAACGATAAATATAATATATAAAAAAGGGTATAGTATACTCGAAGTGGGAATGACACAAGGACGACAATCATTTCATGCATGCAATAAGCAAAGAAAATAATTTGACAATATCCAATTTTTTTAACCCTCATGATTTTCATTTGCACGGTCAAGCTCTCTGATATTAATTTTTTGCAATGTGGACAATTTGTCGTGACCGTCTATGTTGGACTGTATGCCAAGTTATCTTGTTTAATATTTTTCTTAATTTTTTTCGATTTTTCATAAACTTTATTACTACCTAGTGTTGAGTATTTTTTTGAAACTTTTTTTTTATTTTTTATTTTGAGTATTTTTTGAAACTTAAAATTAAGGCTGAGCACCGTCGGTTGCACCATTGAGGAGGGAACGCGTGGCGGATGGCACAAAATCCGGAGCGACGACGAGAAAGTAGCGGCACTAGGTTTTCTTTTGCTCTAAAACTACCCCCCACATCTCTCTTCAGTATCTCTCAATCCCACTCTCCTTCTTTTCTCCCTCGTGGTTAATTGAACCCAAACCACTATTTTGTACTTATCTGAACCAAAATGTTAAAAAAGTTGGAGAATTGAATGGAACTCCCTGGGAGGTGTTCGAGTTTCAAAGACTTGTTCAAGCATGCGGGCTTTTTCTTCCATGCTTGGTCAACTTCTATGGTTCTTATTTGTTGCCCATGTCGGCTGCTAGTCGATGGATTCTGTGTTCAAATTATATGACATTCTAGATCTTTTTTCTTTTCTTATAAATATTTTGGTTGTGTTGGTAAATAAATAGTATCAAAAACTGGAATTACATATAGGGTCGCTTTCTTTGCAATAGATATTTGTTTATGTTATATGTATCTCATTATTGTGGTTGCTTCGTGTTGCGGATGGGCCCTTGCTTCGTTGTTTTGCTTACTTGACTGGATACAGGCTTCGTTGCAGTTACCCGTACCTATAAAACCACACCCTTTACTCCACCACTACTTCTTATCCCCTCTTTTCTCTCTCCGAATCTATCTATCTGCTCGCAACAGAAACTAAAAAGCCTCTTGAAGTTGCTCTTTTTTTAATTAAAAAAAAAGAGAGAGAGAAAGAAGAAAATTACTTGTGTTTTTCGGAAGAAGAAAAAAAAAAAAAGAAAACGATATGGAGGGTTTGCAAGTGCATGTCGTTGAAGATGTTCATGAGGGTGTTGGAATTGGAAATGAAGCTAACCCGACAACTGGGTTGGATTCTATGCTGGACATGGAAATGGAAATGGAAGGAGAGACCCCAGGCGGCGTTAGAGGGGTTCAAGATAGAGAGATCTGGCTTGAAGGAGAGCAAGAAGATCTGTTAGAGGTGAATAATGCTTCGTTCTTCTATTCTGAATTCCCTCCGCTGCTAGATTTCTCTTGCATGTCTTCATCTTCTTCTTCATCAACTCCGGCCCCTGTCAAAACCTTCCCTTCATCTTCAGTATCTTCCTCTTCCTCTTCTGGGGCTCCTTGGGCGGCTGTGAAGTCGGATGCGGATGAAGATGCGGAGAGGAGTCAAAATGACCATAATTATCTTTATCGTCTCCATCGCAATTATGATCAATATGATCCAGTGGTTGCATCCACAGCTGCCTTGTCTTCCACCGCCTCTATGGAGATACCTCGGCCACCGCCTGATCAACTAATTGACCCTGATGATTGCATGGACATTGTGGAGGCTTTTAGTTACACGGAGCTGCTTGAAAACAATGATTTCTTTGACCCTTCTTCCATATTCCAATTCGATGATGAAAAACTTGTGGAGGATTCCCAGCAAAAGTCCTCGCAACAAGAGCAACAGCAACAGCAGCCCCACCCACAGCAGGGGAATGAAGGGTGGACGATGCCGCCAACCAAAGACGATGAAGAGAGCCAACAGGGAGAGGGAGGAGGAAAAGGAGCGGCCTCTGATGATATAGCTATGGTGTTCATTGAGTGGCTCAAGAGCAACAAGGAGACAGTCTCGGCGGAGGATTTGAGGAAAGTCAAAATCAAGAAAGCCACAATAGAGTGTGCTGCTAGGCGATTGGGTGGTGGTAAAGAAGCCATGAAACAATTGCTGAAGCTTATTCTTGAATGGGTGCAGACAAACCATCTACAGAAAAGGGGAAGTAGAGCATCATCCTCCAATCTTCCCCGCCAATACCGAGACTCTCATCAAAACCCTAGCCCTAATCCTATTTTAAACCCTAATCTAAATTGTGCTAGTTCAATCCGACTAGGCCAGTCAAATCATTGTTTCACCCAGTCTCCTTGGATCCAGCCGCCGGCGGCACCTTATGTTGCTGATTGGGGAACCTTCGTGCCGGGTTTTCCACCCCTGGTGGGTTATATTGACGATCTGTTTACAAATGGAGCATCTAACATGAAAGGCCATCCTTACGCTCCTCAGGCAGATTATCACATGCTTGAATCCGCCTCATCTTGGCCCGGATCTCAAGTTGCTTTGCCTTCCCGTTACACCTCATTTGTAGAAAGTAATCTTCACACCACAGCCCCACTCCATCCTTCGCCTACCTTTATTGGGTTCGGAAACCAGTACCCTTATCAGTGTGGTCCAGGGCAGAGCGAGAGGTTGGCGAGGCCAGGAACCTCAGCTACCAAAGAGGCCAGGAAGAAGAGAATGGCCAGACAGAGAAGGTTTCTGTCACATCACAGGAATCAGAGTCACCACAATATCCAGAAACAACAAAATCAGGTGGCATACCAGCATGCAAGTCTTGGAATCGGAAATGAAAATGGTGCTCCACTGACTCAAGCTAACCCCGGAAATTGGGTTTACCGGGCTAAAACTACCTCTGCCCCCGCTTCCGCAGTTCCACCTGTGCTTCCTGTGGATGCACGACCGCTACCTTCGGCTGATCGGCTAGCCAAGCACTTGCAAGCTCAGAATTGTCAGCGGCAGCCGGGTTCAGAGAGGCGGCAGGTGGGTAAATTTACTCCCTCCCTTCAAAAATTTTCGTTGTTGGACATTTTTGTCGTTTCGGTTTTATAGTTTGGATTTATGAAAGAAGAAGGTGCTAAAATTAAAATCTGTCGTCATTCTATTGCGACTGTTTTTTGTGTACTAAATGTCTTAATTTAATGTTTGTTGTTTCTTTACAGGGATGGAAACCTGAGAAGAACTTGATGTTTCTTCTGCAGAAAGTGTTGAAGCAGAGCGATGTAGGTAACCTTGGGAGGATAGTATTGCCAAAGGTATTTCAGGTCTCTTTTATTTTGCGAACCAATCACCACCATGCACAAGTAACTTTTTTTTTTTTTCTTGCGATTTTCACTTTGTTATTTGGTTCCAACCATTTTTAAATTTCAATTGTAAGCAGAAAGAAGCCGAAACCCATCTCCCTGAGCTGGACGCAAGAGATGGAATTTCCCTTGCCATGGAAGATATAGGGACTTCTCGTGTTTGGAACTTGCGATACAGGTATTCTACAGTCTAGATCTTGCCGAACTAGCTATATTGACAGTTCTTTTCATTTCTATTGCTTGGAAACTAAATCTCAGCACTTTGTCTTTTTTTTTTTTTTTTTTAACCTCCCTGTGGAGTTTCAGGTTCTGGCCCAACAACAAAAGCAGGATGTATCTGCTCGAAAATACAGGTGGGTTTTCAAGTTTTTGTTCTTTTGTCTTCATTTTACATTATGAATCGATCTTTGAGTCTTTTTCAGATTCTCCTGATGAATCACCTTCATTTGGGCATCTGGGAAAGATTTAATTTGTTAATTATTTCAAGTGACATTATTAATTTCAGGAGATTTTGTGAGAACAAATGGTCTCCAAGAAGGGGATTTCATAGTCATCTATTCCGATGTTAAGTGTGGCAAATATGTAATGCACCCTTTCCCTTTGTTGGTTAAAATTTTTTAATTTTTTGAATAATTTTTCAAGTTTGCGCGAAACAATACTAATGCGAGGATGCATATGTCAGTTGATACGAGGAGTGAAGGTACGGCAACCGGGGGCTAAAGCCGAGAACAAGAGGCCTGGAAAATCTCAGAGAAATGGGCATGCAAGCTCTGCCTCGACTGCTGATTGTTCGTCATCAAAGCCCGTTCCTCAAATCCAAGCCCAACCCCAAACTCAGAGTAAAGGGAAGAGGAGCAATCCACCAATCCAGTAGCCTTTTGTCAATCCTCTCTCTCTGCTTCATGCATGAAGATGAGTGGAAAAATGGACGGCGAAGATCTTTCTCGAGGTAGTTGGGCAGTAACCCCTAGATTCCCTGCACATCTCCAGGAATCGCCCCCACCTTTTGGTTTCTCAGTCAAAAGTACAATAATTTTAGGTGCACCACATCGCAAAGGACGAGACAATTCAGGAGGAGGGTTTCTGGCTGGGGGGACAATGCGTTATGGAGTGTCCTTTGCTCTGGTTGGCCAAGTAGCTACACCGAATGCTTTGAAGAGGAGTTTTCATTAAATATACTGTTTGCTTTGGCCGATGTCGCTATATTCACCGTATCGTGGGGTGGAGTGGGGTGGGGTGTAATTTCTTTATTGGGGTTTGCCTCTTTTATATATATACACTAGTGGATATTAATGCGATGGTGCTTCTAATCCGCCATAACACAAGCACATTTAAATTTAAGGGGAACTAAAAATCTGTTATTGATTTTAGCTGTGATGGCATTAGCCGCAAAATACAACTAAACTAAAAATCGTGATATTGTCTGATACTGGTGCTTAAAATCTTTATTGCATATCATCGTGCTAAAAGATTGAAACCTTAAGTTTGTTAACATCTCTTTGAAGATTATTAGTGTCATGAACTTCTCCACGTAACTCACTTAACACCTTTTTTTTTTTTTTTCTTCGTTTGTGCTGTCTGAAACCATAGAATTATAACTGATACATAACCAATTTGTTTTCTTAATACGTTGAACAGAACTCACTTTCTAATATAAATCTTCTCCTTTTTTCACTTATTCACATTCTGATCTCAAGGGAGTTTGCTTCTTCTTTTTTTTTTTTTAACTTATTAAAAAAATTTTTGAATTGTAAATTATATAATAATAGTAATTTTTTAATTTTGAGAATTTTTTATTTATTTTTAAAATGAGAATTTAAAATTTTTAAAATTTAAATAAAGGTATTTAATTACTAAAATATTTTTGAAGAATTTTAATATATTATATCTATGTATTATTCTCACAGCAAAAACATTGTACATCCAATGTTATATGCCAGGTATCCAACGGACTGTATACATCTCCAAACTTGCAAATAGATTGAGATTTGAGCTTTGTATATTTCTCCTAGAGAATTTGTTGTTTATCTTTCCATCTATCGACAAGAAACATGGAAAGAAATTATTATCTGCAAGAATTATCATCACGGATAGCAACAATTACCTGTTATCCCCATTCTCGATATGGAGATGGAAGCTAGAAGTTGTTGGTAGACGATGTGCGTTTGCTAGTCCTTAAAGCAAAAGAAGACAGATATCAACTCTTTTGCGAACAGGACAGAGAAACAACATGGATTTTATATTATCTTTTAAAGAAATTTATTTTCAGTCACTTTCTCAATGTAAAAAAATATAAAAAAATATGATGATTAATATTTGTTATAATTAGTTATTTTAACTCATTAAAAAAATATAAATCAAAATAATAAATATCTATGCTTAAAATAGGAGCATTACGATGAATGATACAATGCCAAATTGAAGCCATAACGCTTCCTCGTTAACATTATATTTATATTTAAGACATTTTCATTATATTTTAACAAATCTGCAGTACAACGCAGGCTATAGGCTAGTTACTTCGTGATGATTGGACCACCTGCACAACATTCCCATATTCTTTCATGGGAAACCCCGAGAGAAGGTCCTGAGAAAAGCCATTATTTTACAGCTGTTTGGGCCATATGGGCTTTACTCTCTTGGGTTGAATTCTAGGGCCCATTGGAAGGAGGATCCCAATCCCAATTAATTGCGTTCAAAAACAAGAATCTTCCCCAAAATAATGGCAGCTTAACACGGGACGTGCTATGCTTCTCCGGATACTGTTAGCCTGGTGGCCCGGTGGGCTAACCACATCATTAACTTAAACTTTTGCATCTTAATGCAAGTTTGAAGCATTTTGAAGCACAAGGCCGACGAACAAAATGGACAGGTGAGATACGCTTTTCACCAGTTTTTGTTAAGTTACTAATTCATCCGCAGGGCGGATGGGTCTCCAAATTTAGCTCGGATGGAAAATTAAAGAAATATTCAGTAATATCAAATGTATAATATATAAACTCATATCTAATACGAATTTAATACACGACAACTATATAATTTTTAATTTAATATCAGTAATATATAAATTTGTTCGAAATACCCTTATTGATGATAACCAAAAGAAATCTGATCAAATCTATATGGAAGGAAGAAAAAAACCGTCTGTAAATATTGGCGAATATAATCTCTCTCTCTCTCTCTCTCTGATTTTTTTTTTTTTTTTTTGGGTCTGAGGCCCACTAAAGAAATACCCTGTAATAATGGTTGAGTCCACATGGACAAGGATTTGCGACATGTTATTTCAGGAAAATTAGAAAAGCCGAAAAGACTGCATGGCCCCACTTTTCGCGTCTAAGCCCGTGAAGTGGAGTATGGATCATGGACATGGATTCACCTTTTAATGTTTTTTTTTTTTTTTGGGCATTCTTGGAACCAGAGGCTTATCAACCATATCGTTGCCAAAATACCCGCCGTGCATCTCCTACGTTCAACTTTCCGCTTAAAGTTAATCCTCAAAGAGAGCATTGACATGTGTAAGGTTGTGATTAGAGGAGCACCCAAAGACCAAATGGGCTTGCCCTTGAACTTCACTTTTAATGGTCCCGAGTCCAGACTTGGGGGCATCATGCGCAACAAGACACTTCTCAATATAATAAATTATAATTTATTAATATTTAAATCATTTTAAAATTAAAAATTTTGAAATGAAATTTTAATTTAAAAAAAGTGTAAAATAGCAAACCAAACTAACGCAAGTTAAAGCTAAAAAAATGAAAATTGGAAAACCATAATTCCAGTGGAGAGCGTGCCGCTGCCAGATATCAATAAACAACAAAACAAGTTGTTAAACATAAATATTTAAAAATCGTTAAATTGGTCCTGCTCCCTTAACGTCCACCGTTATATTGATGTTCCACCTCTAGGATCATCCTGGGGACGTTCCAATGTTGAGAAAAATCGAATCTGACGGTGAATGATAAAAAGAGTATCGAGGTTTACAAATTGAAGAGACGCATTGTATTAACTGAATACTGGAATCATAGCCGTTGATTTGTTAGACAGAGAGAGCTTACTGATAGTCAGCAACGTGTCAGCTCCCTCCTTCGGAGCTTTTCAAAGGCCACACCATCTTTTCTTTGTCTCTCTCTGTACGTTCGCTTCATTCATGGAGGTCTTGAAACTTCATTCTCTCTGCATTATTTGCGTCTGTATCTCCCAAACAATCTCTGCGGGACTCACTGAGTCTGCATCATATTCTTCATCAACAGACGCAGAGCTTCCACCGGAAAATATTAAACCTGCTCTACAAGGCGGCGGTGAAAATCTCTTGACTCTCTTCGGGGAACTCCTCTGTGCCTCTGTGCCAATGGATAGGCCTCAAATGGGTCTTCTCCAACGGCTCTCCTGTCTCTTTGCGGTGATGTGTCTGCACCGCAACGGACCAACCTTTCGCTGTTCAAAGACCCATCTGTGCACCTTCTGCTAAACTTACTGGTTCACTTCCCCGAGAGCTTGGTAAGTTCTCTATGTTTAATAGTTTATATCTTGACGTTAACTCACCGAGTGGAACCATCCCTCTTGAGCCCATTATTTATGGTTATCTTCCAAATAAATCCCTCTATGATATTTTACATGGTATGCATAAGCTTCTTATTTATGGTTATCTTCCAAATAATTCCCTCAGTGATATTTTACATGGTATGCATACCTCTTCTTTTCTTTACATTTTATCTATGTGTCATACCACTATCGTCATTAGCTTGTTGAAATCACGGCTGCCTTCTGCCTTTACCCAGATGGTACTGTTCACTGAGGAATAAGCCCCTCTTTTTATTCTTGATTGAATAACCGAAGAACTTGATTGGAGTATCTTTGTGATTCAAACACTTATTCTTGCTGATACTTCAAGGGTTCTCCAAATTAATTGCATTGGCGCAGAGCAACTTCTGTTGGATTAAAAACCAATATTTATGTCATGCTTTTCATTTCGTGTTGCCAACAGCTGATAGAATTTCCTTTAGAACATTGGCCAGCAAAACCGAGAATGAAAAATAAGTGTCAACAGGCTCGCTCACCTGACCAAATTCATGGTACATCTTTAATGAATTGGAAAAGAGCTTTGAATTTATTATAGGATCTACCAGTATTCCTTTGTCATAACCTGTCAATTTGTACTAACTTATTTCTGCCATATTAATAGATTGGACAATTGTCACCAAAATTCACTGTTTTTGCCTTGGTTTTCGCATGAAGTTATGCCCAAACTTGCTCTGTTGTAACCTGTGTTTTGTTAATTGCTGAAACTAAAGGTGGAAAGCCAATGCCGAACTAGGCTAGACGGCATAAGATAGCACTTGGAGTGGCCAAGCGACTAGCACATCTTCACACCGGTCTTGAGATACAAATCACCCATGGGAATGTGGGATCCAAAATGTACTGATAGATGAATTTTTTATTGCGAGGCTCACTGAGTTCGGGCTCGGCAAGCTAATGGTCACAGCTGCAGATGAAATAGTTTCACTGGCAAAAGTTGACGGTTACAAGGCACCAGAATATCAGAAGATGAAAAAATGCAATTCAAGGACAGATGTTTAACCATTTGGCGTAATTTTTCTGGACATCTTGATGGGCAAAAAACCTGCCAAAAATGGGAGAAGTGGTGATTGTTGACTTGCCATCAATGGTGAAAGTGGCAGTTTTGGAGAAAGCAACAGTGGAGGTTTTGACATAGAGCTTTTGAAGGGGATAAGGAGTCCAATGGAAGAAGGGCTAGTTCAGGCATTGAAGCTTGCAATGGGCTACTGTGCTCCAGTGCCATCCATCAGATCCACCATTGACGAAGTTGTAAAGCAGTTGGAGGAGAATAGACCGAGAAGCAAGTCTGCTTTGTACAGCCCTACCGAAACAAGGAGTGGAATTGGTACACCATTCTAAACTCTATTTTCCACCAACACGGTTTAGGCTCCTTGCATTGCCCGTCTAATTCATTAACGGAGGATGGTAGTGACTTGTTGTAGATTATGTCTGAGGATATTCGTCTGTTATGGTCATTATGTATTTCATGAAGATGCATCGTATAAGAAACAAATATCTATGTAGTTGCCCGGAAAACTATACGTGGCTTTCCTCTTTCTTGGTAAAACTGCCTCACACTACTTGTATTTGCTTGTTGCAAAACATTTCTGTGGTAAAAGTACTTCCAAATTTCTAATGGATTGAATCCATTTTGGAGATCAAAGTATCTTGTGCCCGCTTAGTGAATAAAACGAGGTGGAGAAATGGGGCTGGAGCCTGGATCGATTGCCTTAAGGCAACAGAAACTTTCTTCATGTTTTCACTGCTACGAGTATTTGGTGAAAATAATTAGTGGGGATTGAAACCTGTTGCAGCCTGGTGATCTTAACGCATCTTTGATGTCCCACAGTCATGTGGGTGCAAATTGGATCACTTGCGTCTGTTATCCACCCCTCACATGCGAGTAATGTGGTATTGTCGTTAAACAAACATCAATTATGCATCCACTAGGTAGTTAAGTTAAATTGCAATGTAAATTTGGGAGCAAAATGGCTAAACTGCATCCGTGCATTACATGCCAACATAAGATATTTGTTTGCCTGATAATTATTCTAGAGGGTTGTGATAATGTCGGTACATAATCTCAAGGTCAAATGATTATAGCTGAAAATCTTGGATCTGCACACAATCTCTCCCAAGGATTTTGCAGTTCTCCAATTTGGAACTTGTGGGTCATATAGCATAAACAACAAAATGAACAATATGAATTCTACAAGAGTAGAAAAGTGAAACAATTTAAAAGGTGTGAGCAACACTCTGGCGGCACTTCAAGCAGGCCCAGGTCGATCAATAGCTGGCTTCTGTCGAGGTATATTGTATAAGAGTGACAGAGTTGTGGCATATGTAGGGTAATGTACATTTGCCAAGTATTTGGTAGGGACAAAAACAGAGAAGGGGTCTAAACAGAATGGCTGCAAACTCACAGGACAGTGCTAAGAAAAAGAGAATATTCTAGTTTTGTCTTTTTTTAACTCCAGGGTTTTCATCCTCGGGCTTTTGACAGGATGGAGAATCAACATTGGTGACCCCTGCGGCAGGTCAAGACACCTGCATTTGAAGTGATGACACCAACCATAGAAGAGGACTTGGCTGCTAAGCTCGAGGCCCTGGCATAGCTGGCTGATGCTCCAGCTCCTGATGTAGTAAAGTAAGCTCCATTTAGCATGAGGTCTCCCTCAGATCTCCAATTCCAGTGTCTCCACACACTGTCTGATGTATCTACCCTCTTTGTCACCTGCCAAGGTAAATTTTGCAATGAAATCAATTATAATCTATTTGATCATTGTTGTCCTTTGTTCATTAGTTCAATCATGAGAAATTTGATTTTATGGATCGAGTACCTCTTTAGCAAAAGGGTTAGCAGGGGCAAGAAATCTATTTCCCTGGCTGTTAATGGTAGGATCAGCACTTCCACCAATGGCATACATCTCCCAATGCGTGTAGTCATTGTTTACCACATGAAAATACCCATGCCTACACCTGCACGTTTAACAATAACCCAATTGTATATAATTGTATATAATATATTCAACACTTTCCCTGGGAAAACCACGCAAGAGATATGATTAACATCTTATTTCCACTACCTTGGCATTCTTTGGATCAGACCCTCACCAAAATGGTTGTAGGCAATGGTAACCTGCATTTGCTTGTCTCTTGCATAGGAGTCACTGTGGCCCATTAGCATAACCTGTAAAAAAACAATTGAGTTTTCAGTGTGGTAATTAACAATCGTAAATTACAAGAGCAAATTAATGCAACGGCAATGCAGTTTACCTCATTGTGGTGAGTGAAGTAATTGTTGGATATTGTAATGGCAGTTGACCCCATTATGGCATCAATTAAACCGTCTGCACAGTTGGATAGAGAATTATGATCAATCCAAACGTGGCTTCCGTCAAAAATGGAAATTCCATCTCCGTCAGCCATTGTCCTCCACCCGTAGTGACTAGGTGAGTTACGAACCATGGCATTGCCCGTCGGTTTACAATCATGGATATGAAGACCATGAATAATGATATTTGTAACAAACTGGATAGTAATGCAAGCCCCATTGGCAATGTGGACGTTGGCTCCACGGGCATCAATAGTCTTGAAACTGTTCATGATAAGTTCTTCCTTCAGGGTGATCACCATGTCCCTCTTGAACACTATCCACAGAGGCCGGTCTTGAATGACGGCATGGCGCAGCGTGCCAGGTCTTGGATTAACAGCGTCATAATCGCCAGGGTCGCTGACAACGTAGTACCTGCCATCACGGCCGCCAATGGCATTGCGTCCAAAACCAATTGCGCAGTCGGCGAGGCGCTTCCTGTGACGTTGCCAATTTGGGTCACAGCGCCAACAATCATCAATTGGGTTTCCGGTTCCGCAAGATAAGTATCCTAAATTCCTCCTTGCCGTGCTATTCCTTATACTCCTGTGAAGTGAATTGCAAAATTGTGACTTCTGACAATCATTAATTAAAGTGTTCTATTGTTTCGGTGCATTAACATTTGATTTTTCCAATTCAAAGGTGTGAATTCAAGCATTCAGCGGGGCGAGCAATTATTAAGCCAATATCAGATTGGTCCAACTCACAAGCCATTTCGGTGTTTGAGGAAAAATTCATCTTTTTAACTTTTAATAAAACCATGCGGTCCCACACCAAGGTGTAGGCCATGTGATTTGATATTGAGAGGGGCATACGGATAGATGGATGCGGTTCATACGGAAAATTGTATGGTTGCCCTGCATATGCTACATTTCGCTCTGTAAAAAATAAATGCAGAGGTTGTGAAGCAAAATGTCGGTGCACGATAAAAATGGGGTCATTTAATGAGCAAAGAGGGTCAAGATTGAACAATCAGTCGAGCAGTTGTTGGATCAGGCATAAGCAGGAACACTTTAATAAAGATTCATGATCTGAATCAAAGATCTCTGAAATATGCTTGCATCTCTTGCTTTCCTGACAGACTGGAGAGGGGAGCCTAATTCAAGTTGTCTGCCCCACTTGGCTGGGATGTTATAAGGCCGATGCATCAAAATTTTGACGGTTGAAATTGAATGTAAAAATTCAGAAATTTTGTTGGTAATCAAGGGACAAAAAGGTACAACTTTTCCACATGGAGCAGGACAAATCAAATACGAAAAAATCAGCTATTTCTGTCTTAATCAAGGATTCTATGACATATATCGTTCAAGTTTTTGGAATATAAGAATTGCTAGAAAATAAAACATGAAAAGCTCACCCTGTCAATTGTTAGAAAATGACACATTAAAAAACTCAGGGTGTCGAAGCGGATTGTCATACCACTGTCGAGTAATTTTACGTCGAAAAAGACATTATGCCCAAGAGGGAAAAAAAAAAAATGAATAAAGTCACGCACGCATGGTTATAGCGTCTACGTACACATGGCTAAAACACTTGGAAAGGAGATTTGGATAGGAGAGTGGACAGATTAAGAGCGTGATGCACGGATCTCGCAACATGGGCATGTGCATCAAAAGCCAATGTGTGGAATGGTTGAACCCTCAGATTCGTGAAGAGGCAAAGTGAAACTTCCATTTTTTAGTAGTAAAAGTGGTCTAGTTATCAAAAAAAAAAAAAAAAAAACATTTTCAATTATAATAGAGGGTCAAACGGCCAATGAATAAAATAAGCATACTCGGGTCATCAATACAAACAACCCACTTACCCGTCTTATTTTTCCTCTCTCTTCATTACATAGCTAATGTAAGATGTGCAATGTGCCCTTAACCGGCCTAGTGTAAGGTGTCCGCCGAGCTCTTCTCAACTTTGATGTGGCCAAAAGGGCCAATGAGAAAAGATGTGTTTGGCCAAATCTATGACTAGCCTAGGGTCGTCACCTCATCAAATCAGAAGTCTTGGTCAATGTGGATATATATACCATTCAAATTCAAAAACTAGTTTGGTTGAACTCAGAAATTTTTAAAGTCAATGAAGGAATCAGATACCAAGATTGTACTCCTTCTGCAAAGGATAAGAAAGCAACGACTCAAGCGATCGAGATCCAACGATCTACTGTTCTAACATTTACTTTGTAACAGTGTCCTCTATAAAATAAAAACACCACAGCAAAATTCCTCATATGGCTACCGACTCAATTGACTGAGGTTCTGGACTAGAATTTCAATACCTGCGGCAGGGGCGAAAAAGGGCAGGTAAAAAGAAAAGGTGGGTCATTCGGACTTGGGGGCGGTGCAGGAACAGGAAGCTGATTTTTTTTTTTTTTTTAAATTTTCATGCACGTTATCAAATCTATTGCATGTGCCATACGCATGTGAGCCCGTAAAAGAATAATCCAACGCAATCTTGAGACTTATTTGAGAGGGATGCGTTGTTTAATAGAATAATAATCTACCATTAGATTGGCCGGCCTCGGAATGCTCATAGGGAAGCGAAAGCATAGAATTAAAATTTTAGAAAAGGAAAGGAAAAAAAAAACAAAAAGAAAAAGGCAGAAACTCACTCATCGACAATTGCAGCAACCTCCTCCGGATCTTTAGCGGCATGCTCGTTCCACGCATCATCCAGCCTGAAAAGGTGAAGAGTTAAAATTTTAAATTTTCATGTAGAAAGAAGTTTCTTCAGTGTTTTTCTGTGGACTAGTTTGGGCTCACAATCCACGACGTTTCCGTGTCGCTAGTCTACCCTGTAGATCTGACCGAGGGCATTTTCGTACATGGAGAAAGAATTCTCCTACGAAGGTCAGCCTCAGCTCCGGCTGGTCAGTTAATAACTAAAGAAGAGTTTAGATATTCTATCTCCACACTTCCTAAAATGTCCCCGCATTCCAGATTTCCGCATTTTACAAGCCTAGGATCATGATCTGCTTGGACATGCCCTGCCATGCTCTATAGTACTGCAAACTGCAAGCAGAACTCACCTGTTCGCCGTTGATGAGTTCTTGGCGACATCCGACGGCCGCGTTTCCCCGAACCTGACACAGAGAAAACACCAAAGCAATCAACCAGATCCGCGTTTAGTCATCACATAATCCAAATGTAAATGTGAATTCTATTCAATTTGTATCTGAATTTGCAGTCAAGTGCAATAAATTCCGTTGTTGAAATGGAAAATAGAACATATATATCAAAATGCGCTCCCCTGATTCTCTCCTCTCATTAGCATTGCTCGTGGTGAAAAAGAGGAAGAAGAAAAAGTTCGCTTCAAAGCTGAAAATGTGTTTACCTCAATTTTAGCTCGTCCTCCTCGGTTGCGGCATTTACGCTAACAAACAGAACCAAGACCACCAAGAATGCCAATGCAGAAAGGTGTCTCATTCTCTGTGAGACCGCCATTAGTGTTCCTTCCGAAGCCGCGCTCTCTCTCTCTCTCTCTTCGCGCCTTCTGTAGCTTTTTTTTTTTTTTTTCTGCCTAAGAAATTAAAATGAAGAATGAAAATTGAAAGAAATGAAAATGAGTCAATGAAAAGCTTAAGTGCCGCCGTCCTTTTATAGCGAAAAGAGTTGCGCAGTGGCCTAACTTGGATCAACCCCGGTTAAGTCTATTAAACCCAAATATTAACCGCATTCAACCCCCCGCCTCACTAACCGCCACTAACTGATTCTCTTTTACTTTCCCAAAGCCAACAGCAATGCTCGCTCCCTCCCAATCGTTTTTCGACTCCCTCGACTCATGCGTTCCTCTTCTGACAACCGTCCAGCTGGACTTTCTTCTGGGACCACCCCCCCATGTCAGCACACCAATTGTTTCAATGCTTGCGGGGGAGGCGGCGAGTTTGGGCCCGTAGTTATTTGCCACGTAATTATTTCAGTACTGGCTGTTAAAATTCGCCACGTAGTTCACTTGAAAGAGGACCCGAATTTCCGGTGAGTTTGGGAATTGCCCGCTTGTAAAATCCATGTCACTGACAAGTGTTCTTCCAATCGGTACGGTACAGACACTGTACGACGCTATCTACGAGGTTACCGGTTCCGCCGGTGATTTTCCCTCGCCTCCTACTCATTGTCGACCCAATTGCCCTTCCTTGTTTTTATTTTTTGTTTTTTTTTCCATATTTTCGCTAAATAATATTAAAAAAAATAAATAAATAAGACTCATTAGCTAAAACCAGGGCGCCAGTCTGGCGCAAAACAGATTGCATCGTACCTTTTTGATTCCATGCTTGCCCAAGACGGCATTAGCATTCGATTTAAGATCTTCTTTCAAATGTGGTGCTAATTTAAAATCTGCAGTAAAGAAAATCTGCGGTGAGAATTGCAGTTTAAAGAAAATGAGGATATTTATGTGGACTGACCTATTAATTTGAGGTAGAATTAAGGATGTGTTTGGATTACCATTTGGGAATTGATGGGAACTTGCATGTTGAGGGCACTCTAATTTCTAAATTAATCGGTCAGTAATAATTTTGTATCATCCTTTTTTTTTTTGGAAAATAAAAAAAAAATCTGATAGTACTTCATGGTGATAAAAACGCAGCACACATTAATATTTAATTAATTGCAAACATCTCATGGAAAATTTTTTCATCACTATCATGTTAATGAAACATAGAAGTATATATAAATGCGTTCCAATTATGGCAAATATAGAGCGGAGACAACATATTACAAAATTTCAACCACTTCTCGTGGTCATAATCATGAGATTTCGACCTCAAATGGCCATTATTTGCTTCGAGCCTTCAACGCAGTAATAATCATTATTAAGCAGTAAATCTGCAGAGATTCATGACGGGCCATCATCGTGTTTAAAATTAAGCCTACTGCGCGATCGTCCCATATCAAAAAAGCAGATTTTTACCTTTAGGTATCTCTCTCACACACACTCTCTCTCTCTCTCACACACACACACACACACACACACACACTAGCCAACTTTTGACGACAAACGGGAGGGCTTTAGAATCGAAAAGGAGCACTTTCTCCGATTGCCATCGTTTATGTCCCTTTATCAATAAAATGAAACCCACAAATCAACCAGTCTCTTGAATTGTAAGCCAATTACTAAATCGAAAGTAATAATTTAACTAATAATTTATTATATTTCTTAATTGAAATTATTTTTATTATTTTGTATCTCATAAATAAAATAAAAAGTTATATTTAATATATAATATCAAATTTATAATTTGTTAATATTAAAATCAAGTATAAAATTTTAAAATATCTAAATGATATTCTTTATAAAAATGTTAATAATAAATAATTTTAATTTTAATTTTAATTTATAAATATAACAATTAACATACTCATAAAATTTTGTTATTAAAAAAAGAATTGTAAGGCAATTAGATGGGCCCAAAAATGTCAATTGTGGGTGCGCTTTTCCACTTTTTTACTCAGTTTGATGTTTGCATATGCGTTAAATTGAGTGAAAGAGCTACATTGCTAATTGCCGCAACGTAGGCCGGAACCGTATTGCCGTGGTCGAAGACATACCTAGCTTGTTTTCGCTCTTTTCGCGGACACTCGGCTAAGCTTCCTTCCTTAATCCCAGAATGTCTTTATTCATCGATTGGATAATTAATCGATAAGAATATTAGGATAATTAGTTTCAATCTTATTTCCTTATCGAACAATATATATATATATATATATAACTTTAATTCTGAGGCTTATTCTAACAAGTTTCGGAGGTGTGTGTGGGCCCAGAATTCATTGTGGCACGCGTATTCTCGCCTGGACCAAATTTGAGTATTATCCAAAAAAAAAAAAAAAAAAGATCTAAACTTTGAATGTGACTTCTCATCAAGTCTCGGCTTATGGGTAGTAAAATATTCTGTCAATTGGGGTTGAATCCTGTTCCTGCTCGAGAAATGCTTATTGCCTAATACACGACATTTTCATTGGTCAAACTTGTATTTGTTTCAGGTTCAGCCCCCGACCAACTTCCCCTTGGAAAAGTGAGTGTTGGGGTTGAAACTGCCGATTCAGGTTTGGCCAAGAGAGGTATAAAAATGAGGTTTGGATCATGGAAGAGTAGTTTAGGCAGGTTCCAACTGCAACGGGAAGAAGGTGATCATCCCACGACTGGTAGCGTTCGCCGCCAATCAAGGGGACAGGTGGTGTGGATGACTCTTGAACACCAATTGACCCAATTTATTTTTTTAATCTTTATATTGCATTTACTTCACACACTCGGTTTATTTATTTATTTATTTATTTTTTTGCTTAGCAACTAACGGACTAATCACAAAGACATTATTGCAGGTTTATAAGAGCAAATCAATTTTAAATCTTGAGTGAAAATGGTTTACCACTTCACAACGTTGCAAGCAAATGAAATTCTACAAAGCTAACTTAACAGTAGAAACTATAAATTGAAGTGCTTGCGACCAACTTAACAAGAAGTCAGCAAATGATTAATTCCTGTGCTCCCAAGGAAGGAGGATTCACATTGAAAGGGCCATCCTGAAAGATGAAAGTGTTTTTGGTGTGATATGGACAGGGGGGTGAGTAGGAAGGAGCACTAGCACTTAAACTTAGCCAACCTTTTTGACAAAAGGGATCACAGTTAGTGCAGTCTCGTCGACCACATGCCTCCCATCACATCAAAGAACACATTGAAAGAAAGTGACCATAGAACCAAAAGTTTGTTTTGGAAACAAAAGGTCAGTTTTCAACCTAAAATCTGGTAGAAATTTGTGTCTTCCATACCCAATACCACCACAATGTTCGCGGCAGTTGGAATTAACACGAGCAAATTCATTTTATTGGACATGTACTTGTGTCACTACGTTGGTCATAGTACTCAAGACTCGTGCGAACAATCATATATCCCGTGCAGTTATGGAAGCAGGTGTTTTGCTAACGCCAGCCTACTACCTTTAACTGCCTCATTTGCCTAAAACTTGCATGCTAGAAGTATAATTGTAAAATCAATAAAAACTCTCCTCTTCCGAATCCCTCTCTTACTGCCTCTATACGGGTGTGTGATGTCTCCATCTATATTATTTTATTCAGCTTTCAACAAGACTTATCGCAAGGTACTGGACTTTTTGTCAGATAATTTCGGAATTGTCCGAGTTAATATGTCGAATAGCCCCAACATCTTTCTACTCACACCTTATTAAACTAGCCTATAAAAAGTACAAATCAATTCAGTTGGTTGACAATACTACCATGCATGCACTCTCTATATATATATATATACATAATTCCAGGTATAATAGCTTCCGTCCATCTCGGCACGTAGTGTAAGTTATGTGACCCATATATTAAGATTCCCAATTATGTATCTCCAGGCCGTCGGGCTTTATAATACACACACGTCTAACTAGAATATATATATATATATATATATATATCATTATAAGTATAAGAGCTTCCGTCCATCTCGGCACGTAGTGTAAGGCATGTTACCCACATACTAAGCTTCCCAATTATATATCTCCAGGCCGTCGGGCTTTATAATACGCACAGGTCTAGCTGGAATCTATGGCTTGTGAGCGGCTAAATCTTTCTTTTATGTCCTTGAATCTCCTTTATGTTAGGATACGAATAAATACGTTATTACACCTACAGGCCACAGGTTAAAGAAATAATGTTTTGCTCCACAATAGACGATGACGAAATACCACTGGCCAAAAGAAAAGAAAAAAAAAAAATTTGTTGAGATACCAAGCAGAACTTCTGTCATTCGCATGATTGTTTTTGAATCAAGCCAAAGATTTAGGTTTTTGAGCAAGACCGTGCTTGCTATTACTTAGCAGGAGTTTTTATTAATTATAGAGCACGCTAAAATTTAAGTGCTTGCAATACTTATTTTTTTATTTATTTCTATACTTTAACTATACTTTTTTTTAATTATAAAAAAAAAAATTTGATTAGATTCTATTTAAATTTTATTTTTTAGGTGAGCCATGAAATAAGCAATGCTTCCCGACATGCATGCTTCCGAAAGTTTCCGGTTAAGCAAACACAACTCCTGTTCAACCGACGGCACGCCATTAATGCATCGTCTCATCATATAATCTATAGCAGATACTAATTAAGTCTTTTTTTTCTTTTTTGTCAATTATGAAATATTATCCTTAAAAGATACCATTATCACTCGAATGCCACGTTATCTTTATTGTCTGCAATCCAAGACCCCAACGACCCAAGCTCACACTCCCGTGGAGTAGGACCACAATGGAGAATTTGTTTCGTGATTTTCGTGATTTAATTTTAAACCTTAGCTAGTTAATAGCATAAAACGAAAATTAAGGTATGACAAAGAAAGTGATAATACGTTAACATGCAAAACACAGTCGCCGTATTCCTGCTCTAAGTTGGGAAATATATCCTATATGCCAGTTTTGCAATGTCACGTTGGGTTTCGTATGTCACGACTGAAAGTCAGATTTGACAGAAAACCAAATTAAATTAAAAAGTTAATGAATATTTCTGCCCGGCGGGGGGTTCGTTGCATGGAATCTATCCTATAGCTTGCTTTCTTTTTGAGTAAGTCCACCGGTTGATCGGCTTACTTTTGTTATAAAAATAAAAGGAATATAAACGTAAATAAAATTAAATTAAATAAAAAAATAATATCTAAGATTTATTTAGTATTATATTTTAAAATAATTTTTATTATCGTTATTTTTATAAAATATAATATACCTTTTTTACTGGTGTATAATTTAGATATTAAAAAAAATAGAAATAGTATTAATTTGATTAATTTAATAATTTTAATAAGAGGGAGAAGAGAGTAAGGTGCGATATCTTTTTTTTTTTTTTTGGTGATGTATATGGATGAAGAAGAAATTTTTTATACTATTTTTAATTTAATAACTTATAAAAATAAATATTAAAAATAAAAAATAATAATTAATAATTATGATGATTTTATTGTTACAATAATTAATTTTTAAACAACTAAAAATATTTAATCAAAATAATTAATTTGACTAATATAATTTGAAAGAACTCTAAAATTATTTTAAATTAAAAATAAACATGATCATATTAAATTATTTAAATCATATCTAAATTTTAAATTATTTATTTATACATAAAGTCTTTCTTCAAGTTTTTATTTTATTTTGTATAATATAAAATAAATGTTATTTTGAAAATAAATATAATATTTTAGTTTATTTTTAAAATATATAAATCTTTTAGAATATACTTACTTTCTAATAACCTTTATTATTTTACACAAAACTCTTTCTACGCGTATGTATAAACAAGCATGATATAAAAGTCGCCATACGAAAAGTCTGATCTCTTTCGAGCGATTCCTGCAGAAATTATGCGGAAAAATTGAAAAAGGGGTCCCACAAATTCACTCGAAATTTGTTTTCCCCTCTCCAACGAGCCTCCTGTTTCGATGTTCATGAAAAAGAAAATATTAAAACGGACCTCCCTCGTTAGGTTCGAATCGGACATTAAGGCGCAAGAAAGCAAGTCGCTTCCGTCTTGGCTTTGTCGGCCTTGGCATTTTCTTCTTCTTCTTCCTCTTCTTCTCCTTCTTCTTCTTTCTTCTTTCTTCTTTCTTCTTCTATCTCTCTCTCTCTCTCTCTCTCTATATATATATATATATTTATTATTATATTTTATTTTATCTTTGTTGGGCACAAAAGCATGGCAATAAATCTCTTACAGAGGAAGCAATCATCACCGGTTAGAGCGTAATTGGTGCCGTAAACAGTGAAACCAATTTCCACATTATTTATGTTTGTCCATATTTATCATAATGGAGAACCCTACATTTGAAGACAAAATGGAAGAAACAGCAACACATTTTGCCAACTATATAAATCAATAAAAAATATGACACACACACCTTGATATTATTAAATTTTATATATTAATTATAGTTGATTTACCGTTTAATGAATGTTAGATTAGTCGGTATATTTTTTAATAAATAACAGATTAATTATAATTTATAATTAAAATTTAATAATAGAAATGTGTATTTAATTCGTATGTTCAACATAGGGATCTATATAGTAGAATCATAAATCAAAACCAGTCATTGTGCATGAAGTCGAACTCAGTCCTTTCCAATTTTGAGTTGTTTTCCTAGTGGGCTTGGTTTTGTTCATTTGAGCGGCACTTTAAGATTTTCGCTGAAAGCCCAACAGCTATTTTTGTTGAGATTCAAGTGGGCAACTTTGCCCAATCCTAACGAACGGAATCATTTATATTTTGTGGGGACTTGTTCGACCCAACTTCATTGAACAGATTGAACTCGAGTATACTTTTCTTTTTAATTATAATTCTTTCCAAATCGGGCTAACTCGGGTCAGCTTTGTAGATCACAAAAACGTTGGAGGGCAGACTTCATTTGCTTCAACATAGTTCAAACTTGAACTGCTTTTTTTCTTTTTCCTTTTTTCTTTTTTTTTTTTGGGTCAAAAATTAATCAATGCAACACTTGAATTGCTAGTTTGTAGTCCGTGTTCATACGTTACTTTCATAAAAGGGTTGAATACATTTCAGCCCCCGTTTGGTTTGACATCTTTAACCCTCAGGACAATAATTTGAATTCAACGGCTATATAATTTTCAATTGCTACAATCACGAGCAGCTATCGAGCTTTCTTAAGTTTGCTCAAATGAATAAATAAATAAATAAATAAAAATCAAGCTTTCTTAAGCTGGGAAGTACTTTAGTGAACTCAAAGAGAGCTTGAAGGATGAACTCGATTGTTGCAATTGAAAATTATAGAGCCGTAGAATTCAAATAATGTTGCTTTGACACTTAATTTAAGCAGATTCTTTTTCCTTATTAAAACCGTAAATTTGCTTTAAATGTAACACTTCCTTTTGTTTATTAGAGATCTAAAAAATGTAAATAATTTGAATGCATCAAATGGAAATAAATGTTTTTACAGAAATATATTGAAAGAGACATAAGTTTTGTTTATAATTTTTTAATACTCTAATTCGTGTGTTGTAATAAAAAAAATCCTACAATTATGAAAGAAATCATATACATCCAATAGGCAATGTTCCTTATTGTAAGTTCATATATAAAAAAAAGAAAACTTAAAATCAATTAGGATTTTTTTTTGAGTGATTAAATATTGGATCAGGTTAATAAGTGTTTGTTTTCAATTATCTTCTATGTTACAATGAAAAGTTCCTAAAATGTCATAAATTTTTGAATAAATCAAAAACATATAGTATAAAAATTTAGTTGAGAACAAAAAATAAAAATAATAGAAAAAAAAAAAAGAAGTCTGGTATCAAAACCACGTCGTTTTGCCTCGAGTCATTAGTGTTCATCATGAAAACTTGGCCAATTCGCTTGATCGTTGCAATTAGAAACTATAGAGGCCCGCATTGATCCAATTAGAATGAAGAAATCAAAGTTCTGTTAAACTAGCAAGACAAAATGTACTTAACCAATTAGAGAGAGGAAAAAAAAATATGCATGTTTCAGTATTTATAATTTATTAGTAATTCTAATTGTTATAAATTATATTTAAGTAGTTTTATATGAATTTAATAATATTTAAATAATAAATGTTTTTATAAAAAAATTGAATGACTTATTTGTAGTATTTTTAAAAAAAAAATAAAAAAATTAATTAAAATGTGTAGAAATTTCTAATGGAGAGATAATATTTAAATAATAATTTTGTTATAAAAAATTAAATAAAAATATTTATGATTAATATAATAATTAATATATTTATTATTATTATAAAAAATAACTCGAAAACTTTTAATTATAGGCACGGATATCTATAGCTTTTGGTGAAACGGTTGTCATACAATGGCTATTAACGCATCTGATTGGGAATTGAACGGGGTCTCCTCTCTCGACTGTCAAATCCCACCCAAACAGGTTGGCAAACTTAGCAGGACAAAGCCAACCCTGAAATATTAAGGCAGAGGAAACGATTTTCTTCCACAGTGACTGCTCAATCGCGGTCGTTACGTTAGATTTTCTTTCGCGTCCATTGAAAGATTCATTGAAAATTGAGCGAATATAATTAGAGAAAATAAATTTATCCATTCTACTAAAAACATTTGTCACGAAACCTTTCTTGTGTGTGTGTGCGTGTGGGTGTGTTTTTTTTTTTTTTTTTTTTTCTTGTTGGGTCAATTTCATGGAAAGGGTGGGAAAAGTGGAAATAGAAATCCATGCAGAGAGACTAATTCTTCCTCACAGCAAATTGATTTTTATTCAGTTTCGAAAAAAGAAAACACTCAAAAAGCTACTTCTGTATCCAGATTTGGTTCGGGGAATTGGAAGCAAGATTAAAAATTAAATTCCCAAGTCCTAAAGTTGCCAGCAAACTTACCACATTTCTTGTTTTTCATAAATGGAGGGACAGATCAAGCTTCTGATCTTTATCATTACCTCCCACACCGTGATTCTTGTTGACCATCGATGGGGGGCTTTGGTCCGACCCTCCTTCCTTGAAGCCACTGCATCTTTTGCTCCTTTGCCAATTCAAGAAACTCTGCTCGTCTTCTTCATACGAATGATACCTATTGGTTGAACAGCTGCCACCGTAAAACAGCAAGTTATCCAACCTGGAAGCAGTATTGTTGGACTCAAATCGATCGGAGAACCGGCCACCGCCGTGTGCAGGATAACACTGGAGGCTGGATGCATGGGCATTTATGTACATTGGAGGGTGTAATGGGCCTAACTGATGGCCTTGAGCAAACACCATTGACAATGGCTGCGCTAATTGTGGTCGTGTTAGTGATGCATATTCGGCGGACGCTCTTTTAGCCTTCCTCGATGCATTTCTTTCCTTCTTGTGAGCATTTTGGTGGCCTCCCAAGGCTTGAGAACTGTAGAACTTTCTGGAGCAAAATAAGCAGGGAAACAACCTTGCTGTCGTATCTTCCAAAGTGGCTTGTGTACCTTTTTCTTCAATTTCCATGTCTGCATGCAGAATGAAGTACAAAAGTTCAAAACTTTAATGATGAAGAAGAAGAAAAAAAAAAAAATCAGATGACAAACTCTAGTGGAAGTGAAACACACACAGAAAATTTTCAAATTTGAGTAGCATTTTATGGACCCATAAAGTAAGTACCTTCAAAACAGGGTAGAATAAATGCTTCAAGGGAATTGGCAGAGGAGATAACAATTAAAGAAAAAGGATAAGGTGCCAAAATATGCTGATCTCTATCGCTGTACTTGATTTTTTTTTTCTTTTGTTTATTTTGGGTGTTTGATCGAATAATCGAAAGAAGAGTGGAGTGGAAGAGGGAGTTCAGACGCTTTTGTTCTCAAAGAGTTGGAAAACGCGAAGAGTCTGACATTATTAAAGAGAGAGATTGCTTGATAAAAGTCTCTGTATGGGCTTTGGGAACGGAAGAGATAAGAGAGGGAGAGACAGAGAGATTCCATTTCCCAACCCTAGCATTCCTTTCGGCCAATTGCTCTCTTTTCCTCACCATGCAGCTACTTCCCCACCTCTCTCTCTCTCTCTCTCTCTCTCTCGGACAACTCAGTTTCATGGGCTAATGGCTTTGCTTTTGCAGGAGTTTTAAGTCCATGTTTCCTAGGTTCGTTTTTCAACTTTGCTCTCACAAGTGAGAGTTAATCATCTGGTTTATCTTCGAAAGCCGGTCCCGGCATAAGTGGAAAGAGATTGAGTACCAAAATTAGACCGCTACTGGCATAAATGAAAAACAATGTGCTACACTGTCCAATAAGGGGCATTCAATGCAGGGAGGTGCCTTATTTGTCGAATTAAATTGATGAACAAGTATGTGTTCGGTAATTAATTTTTTTTTGGGGCGGGGGGAAAGAAAAGGACAGGTGAATAAGGAGTCAGATTGTCAGATTGGCTAAGCCTGGATAATCTGGTTAGAGATCTCCAATGGCCAATGTAGAGAAGGATTGGGTGACTCAAAAGCTAAAGTTCAGTCCCCACTCGGTCCGCAACTCAGAGGTTCTTGTTCTTAATTTTCAACTCTCTCTCTCTCTCTCTCTCTATATATATATATCTCGCTGTATGCAAATGGCAGGCTCATCTGCTGCATTCCTCTGCTTTTGCCTGTAAGTAGTTATGGGCCTTACAGCCACTAGTCTTTCATTCTCCACCGCCAATTCCATGCAATTTGTCACTTTTCCGCCATTCCTTGCCTGCGCTTACGCCTTCCGTGACACGGCCCCAGTGAGAGAACCCAATGCTTTTTCACAGTCCGTGCGCTCCAGACTCCCCCTCAGCAGGTTTGAAGAAAACAAAGCTCCCACACGTGAGATACCACCACTTGGGAGGCAGATAAAAGCATCAAACATGTGTACTTTTTTACGCCTATTCTTTGTATGGCTCTCACTGAAATATACCCAACGAGAGATTGTCATTACCATTGAACTAAACCGTAGTCCCATTTCAATAATCTCGAAGACTATTTCTCCTACTTGAAATTGCGACCTCTGAATTCCAATTTAGTAACTTTACCGTCGCACCAAAATTACCTTTAAAGTAAGCCAATTCATATCATTCTGACACCTTCCTATCGGGCCTCTCGCTAACTGTAGGTTAAGTCAATTTTGTCTTCAGGTAAGTTTCAATAGCAATTTGCTATACAACTATCAATTGCATATAACAAATCACATTAACAGGAAGACAGCATTCGTTTTGAGCCAATTGAATGGGCAAGACAAATTTTTCAATAGTTGTATAATTGTTTTGACGATAATAAGACTTTCATATATTTGTCTCAAATACCATATTCAATAAAAAGGAAAAGCAGGCCCAAGGAAACGGCAATGTCAACCTTTATAAATTATCAAAAAAAATGCTGGTTATAGCATTCATCTGGCAAGGCACATATCTGATCGGCAAGAGCCAACGAAAACATTCGTAGGGTGCAGTCTGATCAGAATTTCCCGAGCTGAATAGTGCCATGCTCAAAAGCCCGATTCCGATTCACATCCTTTCCGCAGTACACAGCCGGATAGGATCATGAAAAACCTCAATCGTAGCTATAGCTCACATATACATTGGCTGTAACAGATTGCGCTACTTTACAATTCAGGAAGTTGGGTCTCCAGTATAATGGGCACAACTCTCATAGGAGAAAACTACATCTTGGTCAGAAGAGATGGTACGGTGGAGGAATCTTGATCATGCTATGGTACTGCTGGATGCACAAGCCACCAATAACACAAGGACCAATCGATGTCCAATTGGGATTCAGGAACAACCAAAGCATCTACCGAAGGAGAAAAAACCAGGTGGTTCTGGCAATGGCTTGGGGTCGGGCTTTCTATGAGGAAGATGCTTAAAAAAAGCTTTTACTGCTCCAGTTACCCCATCCTCATTTTCCATTGCCTTGGCAATCTCAACTGCTCGTTCCTTCACCTGCCATGACAAGTTCATCAGGCAATTTCCTGATTCTAAATTCCACTTGTGCACATGAAGCCTACTCTCTTTGAGGCAGCTGCCTTGCAAACATTGCCAGGATTCTTGTGCACATTTCTGGTTTAACAAGCTTTGAAAGACTACAGGTAAAATATAAGGCAATTCCTTCCCTCTGCCCAGCTAAGCATATACCAACTGCATTATGAAAATTCGGAGTGGAAGATTCTGATATTACCTCTGGATCAAGCATGAAATTTATTGCATTGACCAACTTGGAAAGTGAAAACTCATCGACAGGGATAGGTGGAGGACCTACTCCTCTTGCATGCACTCTGTCACCCCAGAAAGGTTGGTCACCAAAGAAAGGTACAATGGTTGTGGGGCACTACATTCCACAATAACATGTATTTAAAATAATGCAGGAAACTTGTGATTCGGGAATGAAAATTCTAAATATATGGGAGAAATAAGCTGCGGCCATTACTGCAGCTTTCAGACTGGCAGCTGTTGTTCCAGCACCTCCATGATGAACCTGAAAGCAAAATATAAAATGTTAAGAAATGCTATCAGCAGGAGTCTCAAATAAGTTCTGCTGAAAAAATACAACTGAAAGAAATGAAGGATAAAGCTTCAATCATTATCAGGCAAAACACCCACAATGAATCTTCTGCCCAAAAAGAGAGCATATTTTCACAATACAAGCAAGCATAGGAGGCTTCCTAATGCTGAGGAAAGAGGAGCTCCACACTGAAACAAACTTTTTTACCTTCAAAACCATATGTTCACATATCATTTGGCCAACCAATTGCCACTTCATTAGGTTGTTGGCTAAACATGAAAATTTAATTGACCATTGAAATCAATTTATTTTAAAAGTCATAGTGTAAGACAGTTGTCATTCAAAGCCTTACCACTGCCTTGCATCTTAAGAATAGCCAATCGTGAGGGATATTATCCAATAAGTATATGGTGTCCTTTGGTTCTGCTACTGGAAGAAGAAAAATTAAGTCACATAGATCAGCACACAGAAAAAGTACAAAGTGCCGATAACAACACAACATGAGAATGGTACTGGTGGCTAAAAGTAGACAGAGTCTTGATTGAGAGGTAAATACTTACGGTTACCCAAGCCACCCCATCCTTTGTTAATGATGCCCCTCTGTCCAGTTAGTTCCAGTGCCTTCACAATTATTTGTGTCATTTTTTCTGGTTCTTCAACAGGCTGACATGGAAAAGAGTAGGTACCAGAAACTAAATAAATTCAGATGTTGGAAGCTAGAAAGCCAGACATTTCATCATTGAGAGCATCAAGAACATACGCAAAAGAGCATGTGTACATAGTCAAATAAAGACATTGCCTTGAGGATCTACATGTTTAAAATGTCTACTGAGCTAATCAATTCTAATGCAATTAGAGTGCCGTATTAATTGAATCATTACAAAGATTTAAATATCAATTCAACACATGTCCACATGGCTAAGAGGTCAAAATATTTACCAATCCTAGAAATGAAGCATCAATTCTATTTGAGTCCAGAATGCGACTTCTCAATTAAGTGACAACTACAACATACCAAGCAAATGTTGCAAGAAAAGGAAATGAGCCGAATATGAATAAAAAATTGACTATTTCTCTCGGACAATGAGACAAGGAATCCAATGGAGCAGAATTTAGACAAATAAAAAATGCCAGCATATTATTTTTAAGAAAGAACCAAAGTCAGAAAATTGTATGACCTAATGGTTGCATCCCTAAGTTGAAAAGCATACTCCACTTGAAAAGACAGCAGTAAAGCTTTTATCTTAGCCCACATGGGCGACAACTCATATGGATAATTCTTCATAACGTTTTTATGATGCTTGTGTCAAACAAAAGAACCAAAAACCCTCAGGTTTTGAAACTCCCAAGGAGTCACAATTAGGGAATAAGTTTCAATGGATCTTCAACCTCATGTTCCCTTGAAACAGTAAACTAATAAAATAAACAAAAGAAATTAAAACACAATCTCACAAGCTTATTAAAAAAAAAAAAAGGATAAAAAAAAAAACACTCACAAGGCTTCCGAATCCAATATAAATAGGTTGGGGACCAGCTTCAAGCCATTTCACTAGTGCATCAGGAGGCTCATAATTTGAAGCTAGATCAAGAAAGCAAAATCCCACCACATCAACCTTAGGTCCCCAGTCTGCAAACCGCAACAATGATATAAAGTCAAAATTAAAATCATTCATCAATATTTGTACCTGCTGATTGCAGAAGGATATGCATACCAATTTGTTTTGTGTAAAACATGAGCACAAAATGAACCATATTATTTGTGAAAACAATTTCATTTGTGGACTCAGAAAATTGATAAAAACTTTTACATTCAACTCCAAGCAGACTACCATTTCTACAAAGGACTTCACTTCTTTTCTTTCTTATTGGTAGGTTTCTATATATTCCTGTGAGGTAACAATAATACCACGCATGTCAAGAGTAGCTTGGTTCAAGCTCAAACTCAACAAATTTTTATTAAATCAAAAAATGAACAGCCCAAAGCTTGGTTTAACCTTTTTGCTACCGTAACAACAAGAGTTTGTTAGAAGAACAGAAGAAATATTAATACGGAAAAACACCAGAAGGGTAATATCTGTTCCACTTTATCATGGAAAACAGCTTTCATACATGCAAGGAAAACAGGCTTCTGGACTAATCAAAGTTCTCTGAAATCAAAAGCAAATGTTCATAAAATTCCAAAAAAATGTATCAAAGTCAAATGAATCAATTTTTTCAAAGAACTCATTTCAATGTTCTTGCCCTCCAAACAATTTCAAATAACAAGTTAGAATTTTTACGAATACACAGAAAGATGTAAAATTGCCCAAGAGTTCAATAAAGAGCATAATAATAGTTAAGTTCAACATCTTGACTCAAATAGTTATGTCCAACTTTGGCACAATGGGTATGTGAGAAAAAACAAATCCTTTGACAATGCACAGTTACAGCATACAGCACCTTTTGGTTTAGGAACAAGGTGAGGACTCCATATATATCCATGAGGCACATCAGAATCAGAGCCTTGTGAACCACTAAGATATGTGACTGGCCGTAGCTTCAGCTTTTTTTTCCGAACTTCATTTATCATGTCTCGTATTCCAAGCCAAATCATTGAGTCAACTATTTGATATGAAAGCTACAGAAATTCAACACAGCAAAGTCCCTTAGAAAGCAACAACATATTACAGACAAATTACCAAATAGAGGAAGGAGGAAAAAGAAGGTGGAAGGAGGATAAGTGGGCTCACTCGATACCCAGCTGGCTGCTTAACGCGGGACAATGGATGTGGGAATTCACTGGTTGGCCTGGTGACAGAAATTCAAATAGCTTAAAGAGACTAAGGATTACACAACAGTCAGAAAGAATGAAGAAAACTATAGCAATATGTATGGTACATTCAACTCTGCAAGGTTCCATTACCCAGACAAAACTTACGTCCATGGCATCGTGAAAAAGATATGAATTGGAACTTTCAGCGCCTCTGCCACATGAGTATGACCTAGAAAAACATCGGTTAGTTGTAAAATGCTATGCCAAAAAGTGACAGCAAGTGTAACATTTGTCTTTTTCAATGAGCTGAAGTTGAGCATTTCTTTGTAAGTACAAGCAAAGAATTTTTACACAATTGAATAATTAAATTTCATGACATCTGGAGCAAGACAGGGAAAGCAATAATCTACACACAATCAGCATATCCCCAGCACAACAAGAACAGATGCACAGAAGCATAGAGACAAAAAGAAAATCAAATGAAGTGGGCGGTTGGCCCTTGATACAAATTATGTAAGATCACCAAACAGAGAGGCAGATTGGGATAATCATCTGAAAAACTATACAGCTAAAGCCACTACTAAACCCAACCTTTCCACTTCCCCACAAGATAAAATAAGGGAGAATAGTAAAAAGTGGAGGGTCAAAATATGAAATAATAGAAAACTATGTGAATTCCACATTCTCAAAAAGGTAGTTTGGATGTAATGGATTAAAACTCACGTTGCACTCAAAATTACTACAAGAGAATGGCAGCTTTAAATCAGTTTAAGCTGTGATGCTATCATCAAAGTGACATTTCAAACTTGAGAAGGCATGATGTGAGATAGAAAGAGTAATTAACCCTTGTGTATTTCAGATATTGTAGGAGGATGGCCAAAAAAAAAATTCCAAATACAGATGGAAAGAGTTGAGGAGTTACAGCAACATACTATTATGCCATTGAGTGTCATAGATAAGGCATATAAAAATTCCACATAGGAGACAGCCAAAACAAAGTCTGCATATTTCAAGATAATGATCACAGAAGAAAATGCAAAAAGAGATGAAGGTTCATATTTAAAATTCAAAACATTGATTGTTAGGAAGGATTAAACCTTACCATATGCTGGAGGATTAGCAATAATTGCATCTGCCTTAAAAGGGATGCCTGAATCAACATCAGGTTCCTTACAAGCAGGAAGTAAGGAGAATATAATGTCCTTTATTTGATTTCGCTGGATGGGTATCTCCGAAGGCCCAGATGGCAAGAAACCTTTGTTTTTGACCATGTCTGCTTGGAGGAAAAACGAGGAAAAACTTATTCATGGAATCTACTTAAAGAATTACACTCACTCAATGTTGGTGAAGGGTTAAGAAGAAACAAAATTATCAAAAACAACAGATACATACACAAACGTAAAAATAAGCCTTTAAGACACCACCCTAAGGGAGGCAAAAAAGAGGATAATTGAAAAAAAGGATGAATCAATAACTTGAAACAAAAGGCACTTCCAGCTACATACAACCAGCAAGAACTTTTGGATCTCCACCCAAAGCATAAAACTCCAACCCCGCAGTCAGGACGAAATCTTTAAAATTTGAATGAGTTGCTAGTCTGACACGATGACCATAATCCTGCATGCAACTATTAGTGTAAATAAACAAACATATTCAAATGGTAAAGTTTGAAGCAGTTACAGAACCTTAATGCAACCTAATAATTGTAAATTTTTTCTACATAAAATAGAAATGCTAATTTTGATTCAGTTACTAATCAAATGTTTTAGGAAGAATGTGAGGACAATGCAACCAGAAAAAGGTTTTCAGCATTGTATATATACCCTAAAAGGTCTACCATACTATGAGAGCTCCTGTATCATGTTATGACCAAGAATAAGAGTGCATAGGCAAATGAGAGGTGATGGCGATCCAGGAAAAGGATTCAGAGGTCACAAAATTATGCTGTACAAGTGCCATGTGGGGCTGGTACCAAATTAAATAGTATAAACAATCTTATCATGCATAGGAGTACATAACCATATTTGAAGAGTAAAAAAGGATGAAGAAAATATCTGTGCATAGAACTCATGAGTGAAGTGAAAACAAGTATTACTAATTAAACATCTAACCTGTAGACGTTTTCCAATTGCAATAAATGGTTGCACATCTCCACGCGTGCCAACAATGAGTATCACTATTTGCATAGGAGGTATGTACTGAAGGCCAGTTGCATCGAGAGGTTCATCATCAACAACTGTGCTATATATATCATCTGATACATGAGTAAGAGCTTGAGGTTCAACATCTCCTGGAACTTCAAATTCCACAGTTCCGTCATCTTTGACAGTAGCTATTCTGTTCAACAATTTAAGCTGCACAATTTTAAAAGATTTGAATAAAAACCCAAAGCATCGTTTCATCATCTTAGGCACTAACTATTGTGTTGAACCATAAAACCTGTGCATCTTGAGAAATTAAATTTTACGATAAACAAATAGATAGCAACTCACGGCAACTTACTGACACTATTTATGATGAAAATGGCAACTCCAAAAGCAAGATAACAACAAAAGTAACAGAAAACATGATTGAAGGCATTAAAAGCAAATGATCAAGAAGAAAATGCGTGTCATATAAGCAAATTAGCTATTACAGAAAAGAGTGAAAAAATGATGCAACCTTAAAGTGAAAAACATAGCGGAGAGTAACTAAAACTTGTAGGATAGAGTTAGTAAAACTTAGATTCTTGTCCTGTAAAACAAGATCTGATCTTGTTCACTGAAGCACACCAAAAATAGCAGCAAAGTTGTAAAACAATAGCCAAGCTTCTTCAGCAATACAGAAAAGAATGTCAATGCTGAAGAATGTTACCTTCTGCTGGACAGAAATCTTGTCATCAAAAATTTGTAATGCTTCTTCAGCAAGTATATTATGATTTCTCTGCTTCTCGGTTGTAGATTTTTCAAGCTTAATCTGACCTGAAGTTGATTCATATTTATGAACACTCGGCATCTTTTCACGCGAAGCATTTATCTCAGATTCACTTCTGCTAGAAGTTCCTGATTAAAAGAAAAAAAAAAAAAAAAAAGCATATCATACCCAATAGGCAAGCCCGTATGGGGGGAAAAAGCATAGACATACTACAGTCCAAGGTTAGAAAGCATATTTTTTCAGGCAACCTGTATAGAGGATTTTATCTAATATTTTACCTCTTATAAGCATAGAAACTAGAACATCTTCCCATCAGGGAAAAGACGCCTTAGTTTCATCAGCAAAGATAGTTCATAATAGTCTTAGGAACTTCAATAGCCTCTCTCTCTCTCTCTTTCTCGTTTTACACTCTTAAGGCCATCTCAATCAACTTCCATGGGCCCAATTATAGCCCTATAATTCGAAAATGACAAAAACAACATATTGCTAGGCAATCATAGTCCATATATTTGTTGAACAGCTTCTTTCTCACTAAATAGCTCTTCTGGACTACAAAATTAAAAAAAAAAAAAAGTGAAAACAAGAATCCCTTAACTTATTAATTTTCGCTAACAGACAACTTTGAAGAGAAAATAACTGACTGTCAAAGAAATAAAGGTTATCAAACTACAAAAATTAATCATCTAAAACACAATAACAAGAGCAATTGACCAATACAAGTAATTTCACGTATGAAATTGTCCTGTGCATTTTCTTGGAAAAAAGATGTATTACTGGAAGAGACACCAAAAAATAATATATAAAGAAAGGAATTCTACTAATATGCTACAGAAAAATTTAGAAGAACCTGAATAATCGGTGCTTCCGTTGTTCACTGCACCACTACCGCCGTCACCAGCGACCACTCTGTTCTCCAATTCTTTGCGATCACTGCTAGTTCCAGCAAAAATTTCCGGCTCGATTCTTGCCGGAACCTCGGCGGAAATTGACGAAGAATGAGAAGAGGACGAAGATGAGTTCCGGAGAATCTCCGGAGGCTCCGCCATCGTCTCCTCCGTCGGTTCCGGCGAGCTCCGCCGCGGACTCTCCTCCAGATCTGCCTGAATTTCTAAAAGTGAGCGCGTGTCCTTGCGTGGTGTGGTTGAGTGTGTATTTTGGGTGGGCGATTCCTTGTTCTTTAAGCCGGGGAGAATCAATTTCAATAAGACTCGCGAGAGAAGGCAGATCCCCACGCTGGCGGTGGATGTGGATTCCGTCTAGTGTGATGACACGTTACGCAACTGCGGGGTCAGGGGCTTTTTGGTCATTTGACACTGCCCGTGCATGTGCAAACTAATCCCTCGCGGTCATCTTCCAGCCCCTGGCCATTTTTGGGCGTCGATGACATGTCCGTCTCCGTCTCCAAGCCAAGCTTGAAATTACACGCAACGTGTACTTTTAAATGGCGCGTTCATTTGTGGGAAATTTTTGGGGTTTTAGTTTTTTTAATAAATTTTTATGGCTATTAAAGAAACGAAGCAAACAAAAATGCAATATGAACGGTTGAATTGAACCCGCATTGTTGCTCTTGTCCACAACTCCGAGATAGCGTTTTCATTTTGAAATTGTGCTTAGGCCCTTTGTGACTTTATCTCTCTTTTGTTTTTTTATTTTCTTGTTTTATCTCCCAGCCGTCTCTATGGCCAAAAAAGGGAGAGAAATAACCATATAACTAAATTTATGTCTCGTGTTACACACAGTAATGCTATATTTTATTCTTAATTACAATTATAATTAAGTTATCTCTCACTTAATTTTTTGTTGTATGTATTAATATATTATATATTTATATATACTTTCTACTAATTGCCTATTACATTAAAAAAAAAACTCCCAATCAAATATATCTATGAATAATAATTACATAATATATAATATAATATATAAATAAAATATTTTCTTCGATTGATCTATTAAGATGAATTTAAAATTTATAATTTTTAGCACAAGTAGGTTTTTTTTTTATTTTGCGCATTGTTGTCACTTTTTTTTTTTTTAGTTTAAAACTAGAAATATAAGGTTGTCGTATATTTTTCATGTACTAAACTTGTTGTTACATCAAAAGCTAAAACACTGCATTTTAATTTATCCTTTTACATTTTTTGTTATAGTTCTATTTAAATTTTTAATATTGAAGAGTTATTAGACGATAAAAATTTCAACAAGAGCTTCAGGTGAGCAATTCTTTGATAACTCATAATGTGAAATTGTCAGTGTCTGCGCATATGCAAGTTAGATGGATTACGTTGTTTTCTTTTTCTGTTGGAATCAAAATTTCTCCGATATTCATAAAAATAATAATAATAATAAATAAATAAATAAATGCATCGCAGTCATCTTCTGGGTCCTGGAGATTTTTGGTTGTCTAATGACACGTCGATCTCCGTCCCCAAGCCAAGCATGAAATTACACACACTACGAATTTTCAAATGGCGCGTTTATTAGTGGGAGAATACTTTTCTTAATTAAATTTTTATTTAATTTATAAATTATATAATAAAAATATTTTTTTATTTATATAAATATAATTCTTCTTTCTTTAGAATTAAAAATTAATATTATTAAAGTAAAAATTTTAATTTGTAACTATTCAATATTTCTTAAAAATTTTAAAAAATACACACACACACAAATATATATATACATTTATTTATTTATTAAAATGCACCAACCAACCGTTGTTCCACGAGCATGGCTTTGTTTCAAAAAATGGACTCGGCGTATTATACAGGAGTTTACCAAGTGAATTATCAAATGGACTCACAAATCACTGTAAATCAATTTGCCACGTTTAACTAGTTTGAAACCACAAGATCAAACTAAATTCTAATAACTTTATTCTTATTGAATTTATGAGCTTCGCAATCTCATTGTTTAATCTTGAATTATCTGATTGAGATTGTGATTAACATGTTGACATTAATCTATAATATCTCTCGATTTAATCAATAAAATATATCTTTAAAAAATGATGTATAAGTTTAAAATTAAAACACGAGTTCAAATTTCAGATTCAATTCATAAAAAAGCTCACTCCCTACTCCTATGAAACTGAAAAAGTAAAAAATTTGCAGTAAAATTATATTAAGCTAAAATCCCATTTTTTCTCGAAACTTTCGCATAACGATTCGTGATTAACAGCAAATTACTCAATCTAGGTCCCTACGTTTACCCAAATCGATTGATGGTTCCCCTCCCCCAAATCTTTTTATTAACACCTCCTCCAAAAATAAATTTCATTACATAGACTCTTAAACAGTGTGGATATTAATTTGAATTATTAATTACAAATGATTTAATATTTATTAAATATATACATCAATTGATTTACTACTTATTAAACTAGCTATAACATATAAGTAAGATTAATACACGTTTATTTATATAAGTCTAATTTAACTTTTTCGCCCCCCCTCCAAAAAAAAAAAAACCTGCCTATTTAAAATCTATAATTTAAATCTTTTGTGGATAAAGTTGTGCATCTTCGTTGATAAACTTCAGCCTCCGGACGTTGGCAAACCAAATTAATTTTACTTACGGGCTTATGGGATTACTAGCTCCAAAGTCTCGTCACATACCCCGTCCAGTATTTATTTATTTTTTTCCTGGATTTACAATATATTATCCACTTTACTTCTTCTTCTTTTTATTATTTTTAGGCTCCCTTTTTCTAGAAAATTTAAAAACTACGAGAGTGGAGGGTAATAAATTTAAACTTAAAAACAGAAGACCTGCCTAGCCGGGACAACGCACCCATGCCCCGCAATAACAAGAAAAGAAAGCAAAATAAATAAAAGAAAAACATTTTTTGTTTATCGTTACAATTAAAAAGGCGCACACACACACACACACACAATATATATATATATATATATATATATAAGCTAGCGTCGATGCCGCTTAATTCTCGGCAATGTCACTGTCCCATGCCCGTGCGAAGGTTGATCTTGCAGGCGTAAGCGACGTTCTCTCTTCTTCTTCTTCTTTCTCCTCCTCCCTTTTTTCTCCTTTTTTTCTCTCTCTGTCTCTCTCTATCTCTCTCTCTCTTTTCCATTCTTATTTTTGTACAAACTGCAGAACTCAAACAATCCAATTCGTCCTTGTAGCGTATTGAATCTTTACCTCTGATTTCCCTTGCACCGATAATGCAGCTCAAGAACTAACCCTGTATGAAAGAGAGCAAGGAATAAGCAGGCGCGTCTTCAAATTTGATCAGCAATTTTATAATGTATGCTTATTTTTGCTTCGGGTACCATTTGATATCGTTTCGACATTTGAATTATCGAAGTTTTGCTCCATTTTATTGATGCCTTTTTTTTTTTCCTCGTGATCTGTTTTAGGTTTTGTGTACATAATGATAATGGGAAATCGCGCGCTATCAGACTGGTTATCGCATAAGCTTTTTGCCTTTTGGATCTGTGGATTGTTTGTTTATATGTTCGTTTCTTGAAATTGGTGATTGCGAATGCGGGAATAAGGGACGCTCTTGATTGATTGGGAATAGAGGCATTCGTTTGGATTCAATTTTTCTCGTTTAGGCTCTTGGAGCTCCAGTTATTTGTTACATGATACATATCTGAACAGAGGGGTTGTTTGGTTTGGTGTAAGAGCTTTGTTTGGGTTGATTGGGACTGTCGCCTGCTGGAATTTATATTGATTGGGTTGATTGTGAAGCTAAGGAATTGTGTAAATGGTGCATTGTTATTCGATTGTGTAAAGAAGTATATAAGCTATTGTGAAGTTGAACTGCAGGTAAAAGCTGGAGTTTAACTGATTTTGGAAGATAACAAGTCGGTTCTCATTGCATTTTTTATTTGGCATTTGGGTAGGTGTCATTTGATTAGAATGTTGGCACCTTAAGCAGATAGGAAAAATGCTATTTTGCAGTTGGATAGGTCCTTAAACTTGTATGATGCAATGAACAGTGAGGTTCATCGCCCCTCTGGTCAGTGGATCCAGCATCAGCATGGATCAGCACCTGTTGTTCTCGATGCAGGAAAAAGCATGCATAATATCTCTGTCCAGACTGGGGAGGAATTTTCCATGGAGTTTCTCCATGATCGTGCAGCTACCAGAGGCATTCCCCCAATGCCAGCTGCAACTCAGAATTGTGAAAAGAGAGCTGCACATGTAAATGATCAGAATCATCAGCTGGGTTATCAGGATCTAGCTCATATTCTGGGGATAAGAAGAATGGACTCCAATTGCCCATCTGATACTTCTGATTTTGCATCTGCAAAAGGTTCCCTAAAGGAGAATGAAATTGGGGTTAATGTTGATAATTTAAGCAGATATGATGCTGAAGACAGTGATACAGTGCATAGATCAGGGAGGGCTTTTGGTGAATTGAATTATAATTGGGGGGATGGTTTAGGCCCCTGTACTGCTGCCTCATGTGCACCAGAATCTGCACAGTCCAATAACTCTAATGAACCTGGTGTTTCTGATAGATCTCATCCTGGAAAGATGAAGTTCCTCTGCAGTTCTGGGGGAAAAATTTTACCTAGGCCCAGTGATGGCAAGCTCAGATATGTTGGAGGAGAGACGCGGATCATTTCCATTTCTGAAAATCTTAAATGGGAAGAACTTGTGAAGAAAACTTTAGATTTATGTAACCAGCCTCACTCCATTAAGTACCAGCTTCCAGGTGAGGACCTTGATGCTCTTATATCTGTGTCCTCTGATGAAGATCTGCAGAACATGATAGAGGAATACCATGCACTGGAAAAGCTCGGGGGCTCTCAAAGGCTTCGGATATTTTTGATTCCTTTGGCTGAATCAGAAAAAACATCTTTGGAAGGTGCAACTATCCAGCAGGGCAGCCCTGATTACCAATATGTTGTAGCTGTCAATGGTATTTTAGGTCCTACTCCTAGGACCAATTCCAGTGGGCATGCATTGGCTAGTGAAGCAAGTCTGCCTGGGACTATTTTGGATAGTAATCCAAGCTTCTGCAAGCATTCTCCATGTTCCCCACTTGCTTTGGATTTTAAGGGTGGTATAAATAGTTTTCATCCTGCGCAAATGTCAAGTAGATTCCAGAATATAGTCAGATCTCCACCTATTTCTCCAATCCCACTACAGCAAGGAGATTCAAAGAGTGGTCACATGCAATTATATGGTGATAGTTCAAGCCTTGAGAATAATAGTTCCTTTGTTACTGCTCAATTGCCACATAAAAATTTCAGTGGTGATGCAGATGTTCACAAAGAAACCCCTAAAGCACTTGGAATTTTGGCCAATGTTCATCGCCCTATCAAACAGGTTGATGGTGGACAACCCGACAAAAACTATGAAGTGCAATTTTGCAACCATAATGTCAGAAAAGAATTTGTTGTCCCTGCAGTTCATGAACAAAAGAATGATGACTTCAATGGTTTCTCTCATGAGAGGCATATGCTTAAACGAAGGGCATTCCACTCTGATAAGCCTGTCTCAACTCCAGAAGATTCAGGGTGTCAGCTGTCAGGATCTATAGATTCCATAGATTCTCACCATGGATTGCCACATGCATTTTCTGATTCAAAGCTGCAGGAGCATGGAGGAATGTCTTCTTACTGTTCACAAGAGGGAATGAGTCCATCATCCCCCTTGAGCTTTTCTAAGGCACATTTATCTCCACTGTTAGTCTCTAGCATTGCACAAGAAAAGCCAACACAACTGCCTGAAGATGTTAATCTAGTGAATCCAAATGCAGAAGCTAGATTACTGGACATTCAGTCAACTGGCACCCAGAGTAAGTTGGTTTGTCGAAATCGATCTCCATTTTCAGACTCAGTGGGGAAACGTGCACCTGTTCAGGACATTAACAGCAACATTGATGGAAACTGCTGGATTCCAAACCACTGTGAAAGTCCATTAGGTTTGGAAATGTTGAGTCTGCATGAAAAGATTTATCAGGAGAAAGCTGTGGTTAGTGGAGAATACAAACACAAATTGCATGATGTCAAATGCAACCCCAAAGCATTTGACATTAATTCTTTGGCCTTTGGGGATTCAGTTTCCGCATCTTCTGCCATGGATTTGAAACCTTTTGTAGACAACTTGTTACAGAATTCTCATAACAACCAATTAAATAAAGTGCCTTCTGATCTCCTTGGGATGGATGAGGCTGTTGCCAATCATCAGTACTGTACCTTGAGCAGAAGAATGAATGGTGAACAAGTAAGCAACTTCCCACTTTCCCAGAATCCTCAAGTTGAGGAGGCATTTCAAAATGGCAGACAACAACCTCGTGATGAAAATTCTCTAGTTGATCTTATATCCGGGTCATTGGATGACCCATCTCCTCCTGAATCAGCGCAAGTTCAACCTCTTGAAAGCCAAAATGAGATGGATGTCAAGGCATATACGCCAAAATGCTCCAAAAAAGTGAGCCTTAATGCTGTTCATGACACTCCTGACTCAAGCAAATTACATCAGAATGACCACCATACATCTGCACATAATATTTGCAGAGATGCTTCTGATGAAAAAGGTGTTTTTCCTCTTGGGGACAACCATGAATGGTACACTGATCACAAGGTTCAGAAGTTGGGTTTTGGAGGAGCTGCCAATGGGAAGTCAAGCATCAAGGAAATTGTGTTTCCCAAAACCGAAACCCAAAGGACAAGAGGTCAATATCAGCCAGAGCCATTTTTTGTCATCAAAGATGGGACTGATAATGTACCTTGCAGCATGCTGTCTTCTTGTGCAGATCTTTCACACTTTACCGATCCAACTGGCTGTGCTCTCAATTCAGAGAGTATCATCCCTCGTGTTTGTCCACAAGTTGATGCTCAAACCAGCAGTGACCTTATATCCCCTACTGCATCAGAGAATCTCATTCCAGAATCTGAGATGGAGGCAAGTATAATCTTGATATGAGATTTTCCTTGTCCCTTTCCCTTGATCCCTCCATCCCTTCCTCTTACTCTCTGTCTCTCTCTGCCTATGTTTAATTTGTTGTATTTGTAATTTGATGTTTCAGTTGGTTTCCAATGTAGGATATGTCTGTTGATGATGGCAATGAAGACAAATCAATCAGTGATGCAGCAATGGCTGAAATGGAAGCCAGCATCTATGGCTTGCAGGTGACTCCCACTGAAATTATCTAAGCTTTCTTGTTGCAAGTGTTCTGCATAACTTGAAACAATTTGATTTTGTTTCCTTGACCTATTTTACTTGCAGCAAGCTTATAAAACCCCTTTTTGTGTACGTATTTGGTGAGAAACTTCTCTACTTGCTGATTGTCAATAACTTTTGCATTGATGACTTGAATAATAAGAATACTGGTAATTTTTTACTGTCACATGATGACATTGCATGGTAAGGCCCATGTATCATCACTTGTGGCCTGGAATCATGCTTTTAGTGCATCTAACTATCTTTTTTCCTGTTGTATATGTCATTAATCTTTATAATCTCAGATAGGGGCATGGTTGAAAGCCCTTGTTATTCTATAAAAGAAAGAAGAAGTAGAACTTGGAATGTAATTTGCTTGTTTGATGAGTAATTACTTTAGTTTTCCTGATTGGAGAAATATGTCACCATGTTTGTTCTTTGTTGCTGCATTGCTTATAATTAGTTCCAGGTGATGGAAGACTTTTGGAGCACTTGTTTTTTTACACCATATTGGTACTTTCTATTAGCTTCTATTATCTGAGAAATTTTCTGATTGATACACAGATAATTAAGAATGTTGATCTTGAGGAGCTACGAGAGTTAGGATCTGGTACATATGGTACTGTCTATCATGGAAGATGGCGAGGAACAGATGTTGCCATTAAAAGAATAAAGAAGAGCTGCTTTTCAGGGAGATCATCAGAGCGAGATCGCTTGGTGTGTTCTATATAATTTTCTTTTGACTTCCTTGTTTCACTCTGCCCCAATTATATTAAGTGGCAAATTTAAATTTTTTGAAGTAATTCATGTTATTTTCTGGCATGTGCTTCAAAATTTGATTAAAGAATAAGTTTTGAGTCCACATTTACCAATTTTGATTCTGCTAGCTCCACAGCAGATGCACTTAGCCTGCCAGTTGAACTCAAACAATCTGCTTAGTGGTTAATAAGGGAAGAATTTCTAAATACACTGCCATTAGAGACCAACTGATAAAGAGATCTGAAGGAAGATGTGAGAACCTGTGGAGAGTTGAGCCACGTGTGATTAATCTAGAATAACCCTTGTATTATTTAAAGTTGTCTGGGTGTATATTATACTCCGCCAGGACAAACTATACAGAATTGTGTCTCTTCTAGTGTTGACATCCTTACACCTACTGAAAATAGTATGTTTTGCGTACACTGCTAGATGTATAGTTATATTATTGTTATGTTAACCCAAGGTAACACTAATGATTGTCTTGTTTTTGCAGACAAAGGACTTTTGGAGAGAAGCACAGATTCTTTCAAATCTTCATCACCCAAATGTAGTTGCATTTTATGGTGTAGTACCTGATGGAGCTGGAGGGACCTTGGCAACTGTAACTGAATATATGGTGAATGGGTCCCTTAGGCATGTCCTACTTAAAAAGGATAGGTGATCCAATCTTAAAACCTTTACTCTACATTTGCAACCCATTGTTATATATGTGCTTAATTGAAGCCTGGCAATTTTCTCTTTCTTCCAGATCACTTGATTGTCGTAAAAAGCTTATAATTGCGATGGATGCAGCTTTTGGCATGGAATACTTGCATTCAAAAAATATTGTCCATTTTGATCTGAAGTGTGATAATTTGCTTGTGAATCTAAGGGATCCCCATCGACCAATATGCAAGGTAAACAGTTTAAAATTTATTGCCAGAATGTTTGAATCAACGATACAGAGAAACTGTACTCTGTTGTAATGTTTTGTGTCTCCATATACTTTTTGTGATGCTGAAAACCATGAAAAGGCTGCAGGAAGAAGTTTCTGATTCTCTCTTGAAGTCCAAATGATGGTTTCTTGGAAGCTTTGGTGTACAAGTCACCTTTTTTTTGCCTTGATCCTTACGTTTGGATTTGTGTCTCAAGCATGCTTAGGCATTACTTGCTTTCTCTTTCCAGGTTGGAGATTTTGGATTATCAAGAATCAAGCGCAACACGCTAGTATCTGGTGGGGTGAGAGGAACGCTCCCATGGATGGCACCAGAATTGTTGAATGGAAGCAGTAGCCGGGTCTCTGAGAAGGTTAGGTGTTACTTGTCATGCATGTTCTGCCAATGCCAAAATGAAAATGTAGTGGCGTGAAACAATCAACAATATGTTATATGGTATGACAGGTTGATGTTTTCTCATTTGGCATTTCAATGTGGGAGATCTTGACTTCAGAGGAACCTTATGCAGATATGCATTGTGGTGCAATCATAGGTAAGCATGCCAATTTTCACCATACTAATAAGATTGAAAAAGAAAAAAAAAAAAAAAAAAAA